>JARQOD010000006.1:268385330-268433398 GCA_033576555.1 Oophaga sylvatica
GATACCAAGAAACCCAAAAACTGAAGTTCCTGTACGGCGAATACACACTTTTCCAGTTTGGCGTATAGTTTATTGTCTCGCAAGATCTGCAACACCTGTCTCACATGCTCCTGGTGAGACACAAGATCTGGCGAGTAAATTAAAATGTCATCCAAATATACAACCACAAACAGCCCCACCAGATGACGAAAAATGTCATTAACAAAATGTTGGAATACTGCTGGTGCAGTAGTCAGACCAAAAGGCATGACAAGGTTCTCATAATGTCCCTCCGGGCGTGTTAAACGCCGTTTTCCACTCATCCCCCTCTTTTATCCTAATCAGATTATACGCCCCCCTGAGATCCAATTTAGAGAACCATTTGGCGCCAACAATTTGATTGAAGAGATCAGGAATCAGAGGGAGTGGATACGGATCTCGAACAGTAATCCGATTAAGTTCGCGGAAATCCAAGCAAGGGCGTAGGCCTCCATCTTTTTTCTTCACAAAGAAGAACCCCGCGGCCACTGGGGAAGATGAAGGTCTAATATGCCCTTTGGCCAGACTTTCCGAAATATAATCTTTCATAGCCTGCCTCTCAGGACCAGAAAGGTTATATAACCTAGCTTTAGGTAACTTAGCATCAGGAAGTAAATTAATAGAACAGTCATATACGCGATGAGGAGGCAACTCCTGACACCCCTCCTCAGAGAACACATCCCCAAAGTCCTCCAAAAAAGGAGGCAAAGTACTAGGCACGACCGCACTGATGACTGTGTTCATGCAGTTACTTTTGCAAAACTCACCCCATTGGCTTATCTCTCTGGACTGCCAATTAATCACAGGGTTATGTTTAACCAACCAAGGAAGTCCCAACACAATAGGAGTAGGTAGACCCTCCAACACATAACAAGATAATAGTTCCCTATGTATTGCCCCTACCCGAAGGTCAATGTTATGAACCTCATGAACAAAGCTACCTTGGCCGAGAGGCCTGGCGTCAATGGAGAATATAGGGATCGGTTTGACCAATACACTCAGATGCATACCTTGAGCCTGAGCAAACTGAGCGTCAACCAGATTAGCCCCGGACCCACTATCAAGAAGAACAGAAAATCTCTCCACTCTCGTACCAACCACCACCTCCACTGGTACAAGGAACTGAGAAGAACTAGAGGACGAAATACATACTCCCAGGTTGTGGTCCACCACACAACCTGGGATTAACAGTTTTCCGGCGACTTCTTGCTCAACAAGGCACGGGACGGACATCCCCCAACAAAATGTCCCTCTTTCCCGCAGAAGAAACACCTTCTAGTCCTGCGGCGTACCGCCAATCCCCTCCTACGAAATGATGTCCCTCCCAACTGCATAGGCTCCTCCGAACAGACAAGGGGAACCTCAACATAAGGGACTTCAGTAGTAGGTGGAGTAACAACAGGGGGCGGAGTTACCTCGCACCTCTCCCGGAGCCGTCTATCAGTACGGATAGCCAGGGCCATAGCAGCCTCCAGTGATGGAGGAGAATCATACTGAGCCAAAACGTCCTTTAATTTGTCAGAAAGCCCATGACAAAACTGGCTCCTAAGAGCTGGGTCATTCCACTGAGTATCTGTGGCCCATCTACGGAACTCAGAAGCAAATTCCTCCGCCGGACGATCCCCCTGCTGTATCTTACGTAATTTTGTCTCAGCAAGAGAGACCCGATCTGGGTCATCATATACCAAACCCAGGGCAGTAAAAAATCGATCTACTGACTGTAGAGCCGGGATCCCGGAGGAAGGGAAAATGCCCAGGATTGAGGGTCCCCTTGTAGGAGCGAGATAACAATTCCCACTCTCTGCTCTTCACTCCCTGATGATCGAGGCCGAAGCCGAAAATACAAATTACCTGCTTCCCTGAAGGTAAAAAATTTGTCTCGCCCACCAGTGAACCTGTCCGGGAGAGCTACTTTAGGTTCAAATCTGGTTTGCTCCGAGGAGACAAAACTTTGGACTTAATGTCCGTCAGCTCCATGGATAATCCCTGCAACTGCAGAGCCAGCTGGGCTACTGGATCCATGGCAACTGGGAATAATTTTATTGGCCAGTGAAGATGTCACGCGGTCTTATGATATGTGTACGATGTCAGTAAACTATTCATAAAAGAACAACACTCTATACAACATATAGATTAGCAACATCAGCATGTAAATATAGAATAGATTTACCTGACACGATATCCGTTGAACTCAGGGTTAATCTTGAGGACTTGATACACTGTCACAGGAAAGAAGAGGACCGGGGGTCTAACCTGACCCTAAACTGGGGTCCTAACTAATCCCTCACCTTGGAGGTACTGATAATGGTTCAGAGGTCCAAGTCTCCAGCCTAACCCTGTCTCCTATCAGTCCCTGAACCCTGTAATCAGTCCTAAGAAGGATTCTGATTACCACCAAAGGGATATGGGCTGATCTCTGCTAAATACACAGATTAGCAATATAAGACAGACTGGAGAAAACACAGACTTGCATACACACTCAAACACAGAAGGAACATAAATGATCTGGGATATTAAACTCTAAGCAAGGTGAGCTTAAAACAACTAAGGAGCTCTTTAACTTAAGTCTATACAGATACAATCCTATCTGTGGTCTGCATGAAGAATTTCACTGGCAACTCCCAAAACAGACCACCAGAGATTTAAAGGAAACCAATCAACAAATAATTAATTGCAGCCGGGAGAAACTGCACCCAGTCCCAGAACTGAGCACAGACAGAATTAACTCCCTAACTGCCAAACACAAAGAAACAGCAACTCAGCTGTGAGAAGTCAGAATGTGCAACCACGACGATCTTCGTGGCGATGCACACATGACAAAAACGCCATTAGAAAACCGGCTACTCCGGTGAGGAGATTGTTGCTTGTGTTCTGACTGCATGACCTCAGACTGCAATCCGCTTAGCAGTCATCTGTGTTCCCTGTGAGTCTAACAGGACACAGTCTTTTTCTCAGCGGCTCTGTGACCCAACAGGATTCGCTTTATAACGCTGGTTCAGCGCCCTAGCATTTTACTTTGCGGCTCACTGAAGCTAAGTGAGTTTGCACTTATCGCCATATAGCACTGTGGCATTCCCGTTAACTGCTCTGGGGATTAACAGAGTTCGCACTAACTGCCACAGCGCGCTACGGTGTTTATTTTAGCAACTCTGCGGGATAACAGAGTTTGCTACCTTCGCCATCTTACTAGCAGCGGGTTTCGCCTGCACGGTGGACCCGGGCTGCGAACGCACCTCTCTACTATATCTATTAGGTGCGTTCCGCAGACCCTAACATCCAATAAATGTTACATTCAAAAAGTCAAATGGCGCTCCTTCCATTCCAAGCCATGTTGTGCACCCAAAATGTTGTGTTCCTCCACATATTGGGTCTCTGCACACTCAGAAGAAATTGCACAACAAATTGTATGGAGCAATTCTCCTTTTACCCTTATGAAAATGCAAAATTTGGAGCTAAAATAGATTTGTTTTCATGGCTCTACGTTATAAACTTCTGTGAAGCACCTTTGGGTTCAAGGTGCTCAATACATATCTAGATAAGTTACCTAAGGGGTCTAGTTTCCAAAATTGTGTCACTTGTTGGGTGTTTTCACTGTTTAGGCGCATCAAGGGCACTCCAAACATGACATGGCGTTTGCTAATTATGCCAGCAAATTTTACATTCAAAAAGTGAAATGGCGCTCCTTCCCTTCTGAGCCCTTCCGTGTGCCCAAACAGTAGATTTCCCCCACATATGGGGTATCAGCATGCTCAGGATAAATTGCACAACAAATTCTATGGTCCATTTCCTCCTGTTACCCTTATGAAAGTAAAAAAAAATAGGTCTAAAGAAGAATTTTGCAAGAGAAAAGTGAATATTTATTTTTTCCTTCCACATTCCAAAAATTCAGGTGAAGCACCTGAAGTGTTAATAAACTTATTGAATGTGGTTTTGAGTACCTTGAGGGGTGCAGTTTTTAGAATGGTGTTACTTTTGGGAATTTTCTATCATATAGGCCCCTCAAACTCACTTCAAATGTGAGGTGGTCCCTAAAAAAATGGTTTTGCAAATTTTATTGTAAAAATGAGAAATCACTGGTCAACTTTTAAGCCTTATAATTTCCTAACAAAACAAAATTATGTTTCAAAAATTGTGCTGATGTAAAGTAGACATGTGGGAAATGCTATTTATTTACTATTTTGTATGATATGACTCTGATTTAAGGGCATAAAAATTAAAAGTTTGAAAATTGAAACATTTTCCAAATTTTGGCCAAATTTCAGTTTTTTTCACAAATAAACGCAAGTCATATCAAATGAACATGGTCTGATCATACCACAGTTCCTGGGCAGGGGAGGAAGCAAAAGAGTATATGGACATTACAGCAGGGGATTGCAGCTGATTCCTTTCGTGAGGTAAAACATTTCCCTGCTTTTTTTAAGCAATGTTTTACTTCAAAGAAACAATCATTTGCCATTCCATTCTATAATATCTGTATACTCTTTTGCTTTCTTCCCTGTCCAGGAGATGTGGTATGATCAGACCATGTCCCTGCACGGTCAGACACAGTCATTACACAGTACACAGCAGGAGCACATTTATAAGATTATCTCAGCACAGGAATATTTTATTTAAACTCATCGAATTGGGGAACTTATTATTATTTTAAGATCTACTGATTAAAATTAACTTTATGGGAAAACCCCTTTAATTGTGTACTTTTTCCTGATGAAAAGTGAGATACACTATTGAAATGCTTTGGGTACGTTTGGTTTAATGTGCACCTACCATGAGTACTTCTGGTTTAATTCCTGTTAACTTACAATAATGTGAAATATGGAAAAAAGCTGTTACATATATTGTCTTCTCCCACAATATAGGATGGTTTTCATCTGTTGTTTGTAGACAACTTAAATACTTTTGCATTATTTATGACTTTATGAATGCATCTTAGTAGATGTGCCGGACTGGATAATGTATCCTTTATTCAAAAAAGCTCTATATTTAAGTAATGTATAATCTACTAATATATTTGTCTATGTAATCCAGCAATGTGTTTTATTCAGTATGTTGAATAGTAATGTAACAGTAGAAACTATGTCAATTCAATTTAAATGGATTATTAGCCCTGCCGAAAAGTGTGTTATTCAATACAATTAGCTGAGAGGTCCATTAGAAGTAGGGCATGTATGGTCACATACTATGTAGTGGCACATGAGTGAATATAAGACATCAGATGAAGCTCGCATTACATTATTTTAGCCCTAATATGTTTTGATTCTTTGCAATCCACTCAAACTAATGCACTTGATACTATGATCAACATAAAAATGGATACAGGAACTAAAATAGAAGAAGAAAACTTCCTTACCTGGTTAAACCATGCTACTCAAGTGCTGCTGTTTCGTTGCTCCTTACCAGTCTTTGGGTCCATGACTGCACCCATAATGTCCATATAACTGCTGAAACAAATCATAGACCTTAGCACGATGACCTTTAAGGCCAATGACTAGCTACAGCAGCTATATACTTTGATGTACAGTCATGGCTCAAGCCAAGTAGACAGGCACACAGCATTGGAAAGATGGCCCTGGAGAGTGTAAAAAGGTAAGTAATGTTTTGTTTCAATTTTTGGCTTTGTGGGGTCAACTCAGTAATTACAGACTTCTGGCTCTTTGTCACACAATATTTAGAAAGAAAGAAAACAGGCTAATTTGGAAAGAAAAAACCACCAGAAAAAGAAGCAATCCAAATATAAAATTAATTTTTATTTATCAATATTAAAATGACACAGTAACACCATAAAAAACAGAGTGTCCCCAAAAACAAGGACATCACCATATTGTTATTATAATCATGGGCCAGTAGTAAATATTATGATAGTATCCACAATCAATTATATAACACTGTATATTATATTATACTTTGTAAAGGTAAATACTACAATCAATAAACTCAGCATTTCAAAATAGGCCCACGTTCAGAAAAAAAATATATATAAGGTAAAAGCCAGGAATAATACATATGAAGCCCAATATACCAATGAAAGCAATATCCAAGAAAGAAGAAGAAGCTGACGGCGAAACGCGCGTCGGGGTGACGGGACATCACCACGGGTATATTGCCAGGTATATACTTTGTCTCTTTATGATCTGTAAATTATCGTTTGTTGGTAACACTATGTACCATTCATGATAGCACCCGACTGGGCATTGTTATTTGAGTATCTATGTGACATTCGCTGAATATATTGTGCACATTGATGCGAATGACTATATGTATACTTTTTCCTAGCAAGTTCCTTTTGCAGCTTTAACCCTTTCTTGGATATTGCTTTCATTGGTATATTGGGCTTCATATGTATTATTCCTGGCTTTTACCTTATATATATATTTTTTCTGAACGTGGGCCTATTTTGAAATGCTGAGTTTATTGATTGTAGTATTTACCTTTACAAAGTCTAATATAATATACACTGTTATATGATTGATTGTGGATACTATCATAATATTTACTACTGGCCCATGATTATAATAACAATATGGTGATGTCCTTGTTTTTGGGGACA
This sequence comes from Oophaga sylvatica, assembly GCA_033576555.1. Lineage (NCBI taxonomy): Eukaryota > Metazoa > Chordata > Amphibia > Anura > Dendrobatidae > Oophaga > Oophaga sylvatica. The sequence goes on from JARQOD010000006.1 coordinate 268,391,896, forward strand.
CTCTGTTTTTTATGGTGTTACTGTGTCATTTTAATATTGATAAATAAAAATTAATTTTATATTTGGATCGCTTCTTTTTCTGGTGTTTTTTTGTTAACTCCAGGATTGTCAATTATTCATTTTGAAGTGCCTTGACTAGTTCTTTGGACAATTTTTTGATTAATTAATTTGGAAAGAAACCAATCAACCTGACAACCCTGGCTGACAATTTTAGAAAGCATAACATTCAATGGTAGTATTACTCACTTTTGAGGGCTATGCTGAAATCATAACACCTTAGCTTCCATGGAGAACATGCTGCTGCCTTCATCTCCCTCAGTAACTTTGCTGGCTCTGAGAATTCAACGCCGATAGTTTGAGGGAATATTGATGAAAGTTCATATGGAGCTGCATAGATACAGAAATATTCAAGATATTTATGTAATACAGACTCTACTGGCACCTTCCCTGGGACAAAAGATATCAATAATACAAAAGAGAGTAGAAGTATTCCATAAATATATAAAAAAAAGCACTAAAGGTCAAATGGGTATTTGGGGCAAGGTATACATAATTATACAAGGTGGGCCATTTATATGGATACACCTAAATAAAATGGGAATGTTTGGCGATATCAACTTCCTGTTTGTGGCACATTAGTATATGGGAGGGGGAAAATTTTTCAAGATGGTTGGCGACCATAGTGTCTATTTTGATGTTGGCCATGGATCCAACTTTATTTTTTCCAATGGGAAGAGGGTCATGTGACACATCAAACTTATTGAGAATTTCACAATAAAAACAATGGTGTGCTTTGTTTTAACTTAACTTTATTCTTTCATTAGTTATTTACAACCCTCTTCTCCCACTCTTGACACACTGATAGCAATACCGCAGAAGAAATGCTAGCACAGGCTTCCAGTATCCATTGTTTCAGATGCTGTAAATCTCGTATTTTCACAGCATAGACAATTGCCTTCAGAAAGGAGATGTGCAGCATCTGAAACAATAGATACTGAAAGCCTGCGCTAGCATCTCTTCTGCGGTGTTGCTATCAGTGTGTCAAGAGTGGGTGAAGAGGGTTGCTTTGACAACCCAACACAATGGGTCGCACTTTGAACACATTTTAGAAGTGGTCATAAACTTGTAAATAACTTGTGAGGTAAGGATGATACTGAGATCAGGAATCAGACCAGAACTACACAGGAGGACCTGTTCAATGATCTGAAGAAAGTTGGGACCACAGTCTCAAAAATTACCATTAGTAACACACTACGCCGTCATGGATTAAAATCCTGCAGAGTACGCAAGGTCCCCCTGCTCAAGTTAACACATGTCAAGGCCCATTTGTAGCTCACATATTACCATCTGGATGATCCAGAGGAGGCATGAAAGTAGGTCATGTGGTCAGATGAGACCAAAGTAAAAATTTTTGGTATCAACTTCACTCTCCGTGTTTGGAGAAAGACAAAGGATAAATACAACCTCAAGAACATCGTCCCAACCATGACGCATGGTGTGGTAAAACATCATACTTTGAGGATGTTTTTCTGCAAAGGGGACAGGACGACTGCACAACATTGAAGGGAGGATGGATTGGGTCATTTAGTGCAAGATTTTGGCTAACAACCTTCTTCTCTCAGTGAGAACATTGAAGATAGATGGTGGCTGGGTCTTCCAGCATGACAATGATCTAAAACACACAGCCAGGGCAACTAAGGTGTTGCTCCATAAGAAGCATTTCAAGGTCCTAGTGTGGCTTGGCCAGTCTTCAGACCCAAAGCCAAAAGAAAATCTTTGAAGTGAGCTGAAATGAAATGTTGCCCAGCGACAGCCCCGAAACCTGAAAGATCTGGAGAAGATCTGTATGGAGGAATGGACCAAAAGCCCTTCTGCAGTGTGTGCAAACTTTTTTAAGAACTACAGGAAACGTCTTGTCTCTGTAATTGCCAACATAGATTTATGCTTCAAATTGTTCTTCAATTGTATCAAATACTTACTTCACACAATTACATGCAAATTAGTTATGTAAAATTCATACAATGTGATTTTCTGGATTTTTTTTTTCGATTCTGTCTCTCACAGTTGAGGTATAACTACAATAAAAATTACATACCTCTCCATTCTTTGTGGATGGGAAAACTTTCAAAACTGGCAATATATCAAATACTTATATTTCCCACTGTATATTGTTCAGTATGATTAGTACACCCAAACAGAGTTTTCAAAAAACTATAGTATCTTTTCAAAATCAACATTTTATATGCAATACTATACTGCACAATACTCCCACTCCTTATAAATTCATTCAAGGTAATGTTGCAAAAATTATTACATCCAAGTGAAAATCTTTGGAGCAAAGATAAAGTTAGGAATTTAAAACTAAAAAAAAACACAGGTAAGTATAATTATTCATTAAACTGGTGTCCAGCAGATAGTTGACTGTAAAATGGCATTACTTAAAGAAAACGTTCTCCCATTTCATGCTGTCAGCAAAGGCACCACAAGAAAGATAAATGTCACAAGACCAGAGAAAGAAAAATTATTTCTTCAAGAAAGGTGAAGGCTACAAAAAGATCAGCAAAGCTTTACTTATCAGTCAGAATACTGTATCAAAAGTGACATAAACGTTTAACATAGATGGAACTGAAACCGTCTCATAGAGATGTCCAGGTCAGCCACTGAAGTTAAGAACTAAATAGGAGCATTTTCTGATGAGAATGGTTGAAGAAAATTGACATGCAAGTTCATTGCAGTCAGCTAAAGAAGTTTAAAGCCAAACTGGGGTGAGTGTTTCCCATGACATATTATGGCATGCACTGCAGAGGAATAGCACAATGGAAGTCTCTGCTAAAGTCCCTGCACAAAAGAAGCCCACCTACAATTTACCAATGCCATGCTGAAAAATATGAAGACTACTGGAGCTCTAAAAGCTGCAGTGATGAGACCAAGATAAATGTTTTCATACTGATGGCTTCAAAACGACATGGCATTGCAAAGATGAGGAATGCAAAGAAAAACACATGTGAAACATGGTGGTGGCAGTGGCCTTATGTTGGGCTGTATGAGTGCTGCTGGTGCTGTTGAGCTACATTTCATTGATGGTATCATAAATTCACAGATGTGCTGCTCTATATTGAAAGAGAATATGCTAAGGGCACCCACAAGACATCATTGCGAGTGCCATGTCATTGTCATGGCAACTCTAGGTCAGCAGGACAACTTCTGGGTCAGCCAACTATGGCAAGCCTGTTAGACTATTCCTGAGGCATGGACTAAGAGAGTTCTGGCAGTGTAATACTGACAGGTATAATGCATTACTGTGCTGATCAGACTAATAAAAGTTAATTTCCCCTAGGGAGATAAAGTAAAAAAACAAAGCTAAAAAAATCTGACCATCGTTTAAAATTTGTGGAAAGACCTCAAAATAGCTGTGTATGTAAGATGACCCACAAATCTCACACAACTGGAAGAATTTTCTAAGGAAGAATGGATGAAACTCCCTCAAACAAGAATTGGAAGACTCATGACTCTCTACAAAAATCTAAAGTAAAAAACAAATAGGACAAAATAACTGAAAACTTCACTGTGTATTCACCCCCATAAAGTCAGTACTTTGTAGAGCCTCCTTTTGCAGCAATTACAGCTTTATGTCACTTTAGATAAGTCTCTATGAGCTTTCCACATCTTGCCACTGGGATTTTTGTCCATTCCTCAAGGTAAAACTGCTCAAGCTCCTTCGAGCTAGATGGTTTCCTCTGGTCAACACCAATCTTAAAATCTGACCACAAATTCTAATTTGGATAAGGTTCGGACTTTGACTAGGCCACTCCAAAACATTTACACATTTCTCCTTAAACCACACGAGTGTTGCTTTAGCACTATGCTTGGGGTCATTGTCTTATTGGAAGGTGAACCTCCATCCAAGTCTCAAATCACTGACAGAATGAAACAGGTTTTGCTGAAGAATATCCCTCTATTTCGTACCACCTGTCTTCCCCTTAGCTTGAACAATTTTCCCTGTCACTGCTGCCAGAAAAACATCCCCACAGCATAATGCTGCCACCACCATGTTTCACTGTGGGGATGGTGTTCTTGGGGTGATAAGCTGCGTTGGTTTGGCACCAGACATAGCTTTTAGCTTGGTGGCCAAAAAGTTCAATTTTAGTCTTACCACAGCACCTTCCTCCTTGCGTTTAAGGAGTCTACCACATATCTTTTGGCAAACTCAAAATGAGCCTCATTTTTGTGTGTATGTAAAGGCTTTTTTCTGCCCTCTCTTCCATAAAGGCCACCTGTAGATACACGGGGGTTTGGTGGGTGCCCCGGTCCACTAGCCAAAACTGCATGGACCAGGGATTGTCCTGCCAAATGTCCACTTTACTTTTATTGTAGGCATAATGCTACTCAGACAACACAGGGTGAGGGTAAAACAGTGTGGCAATGCTTTATTGTACCACAAAACAGGCATATAACACGTAGAAGAGTCCCAGCAAAATACACCAAGATTGTGCACCTTACAAATTCTCACCCTTCTGCTGACTCACTGGGATAATGGCAGCTGTTACTTCAGAGCTCCAAGGGTCAACTACCCCACCTGTGGCACGCACACAGAGAGGAGGTAATGACAAGTCTTGGAAGATGACAGTCCATTCAGGTACAAGGCCAGTTGACATGAGGGTCACAACCTGGCTTCATCTTCCAGTGTTGACTACCCCATTTGTGGCACACACATAGAGAGGAGGTAACGGCAAGCTTAGGAAGATGACAGTCCATTGAGGCAGAAGGCCAGTAGACCCCAGGGTCACAACCTGGCATCTCAGAACATCTCAATGGAACCAGTTGACCAGCGGGTCCCAATCATGGCTTTTTCCAAATGTATCCATGGTTCAGCGATGGTCAAAGGAGCAGATCTGTATTCTTCCAACCAGGGCCGAGGTCCCCAAGGTTATTTCCTGTAGAATGATAGGTCCATGTCCTTCGCAATGGAGCCATGATGTAATGGCTGCTGTCCTGTCTTTTGTCCTTTGGATGTGTTGATGTCTTGGCTCAATCTCTGGCTGTCTTTCAGTCTGTCTGTATGTCTCTGCATCTCTCTATAGAGGCATTTAACCTCTTTTTATACTTAACAAGTGTCCTTCATTCAGTATTGACATAAAGGGTAAGAATGGAGATGAGATCAAGTAGCATTACTTGATTATTTAATCTATTTGCATAGTTTTTCCTCCTCTGTTTTTGAAGTCAGCAAACAATCTAGTCAACACAATGAAGTTACATATCAGTAAACATCACTAGTCATCAAGGATAAGAGCACAATATGTTATATGAAATGTCAATATTACAGGCTTACACAAGCAAATGTATGTTTTCTTGACCAACACAGACAACATACAGATAACAGTCTATTCTTCTTGTTTTGCTAAAAATAGACATCTGGTTAATTAAGATACAATGCTGTGTCTCCACACCACCTCCAGGAAGTTTATGGCTTATTGTGGTCGCATGGACAGATACTCCAATCTGGGAACTCTGTGGCTCCTTCAGAGTTATCTTTGGTCTCTGTGCTGCTTTTCTGATTAATATCCTCCTTGCCCAGGCTGAAAGTTTTTTTATGGATGTCCCTCTCTTGGCAGGCTTGTTGAGGTACCATGTTCTTTCTATTTAATGACAATGGATTTGATTGTGCTTTGGGGGATTAACAGAGATTGGAATATTTTTTTTAAAACCCAACCCTGACTTGTACTTCTCAACAACTTTGTCCCTGACTTGTTTGAAGATCTTCTTGGTCTTCATGGTGGTGTTTGGTTAGTGGTACCTTTTGCTTAAATGTATTTCAGCCTCTGTGGCTGTTCAGAATAGGTGTGCATGTAATGACAGACCATGTGATACTTAAATTGCACACAGGTGGACTTCCTTTCACTAAGAATGTGACTTATAAAGATAATTGCTTGAGCAAGAAATGTTTAGAGGCTTCATCGCAAAAGTGGTAAATACATATGCACATGGCAATTTTTAGTTTTTTGATTCCATAAATATAATTTATGCCTATATTTTTCTCACGTCACTTCACCAATTTAGACTATTTAGTGCTGATGCATCACACACAAATCGGATTACTAAATACTTAAACACAGGTTGTAATGTAATAAAATAACTTAAATACCACAGGGGTGAATACTTTGGTAAACCACTGTTTATATGTAAGTAAATAACATCTCTGAACCTGAAGACTCACCTGTTCCGACAAGCCTACAACCTGCAATGATCCTCAGTCTACTGAACCATCGGACGACCAGCTCTACCCTTTCCTAGTGTATTCTCACCCATCCCTGCAGACTGTGAGCCCCCGCGGGCAGGGTCCTCTCTCCTTCTGTACTTGTGTGTCCCTTGTCCAGCACATGTTTATTGTACCTGTCTATATTTTTCCCTTTTCATATGTAAAACGCCATGGAATAAATGACGCTATATAAATGTATAATAATAATCTCTGGATGTGACATGTTCCCTTTAAGTTATGGATGTGTTAAAAAATAGCTTAATTATATTGTGTACAGAGTATACTTATAATCTCGCTAATTGACTATAGGTAATTAAACTAAATTAACTACATCATAGGGACTGTCGCAAGAAAACAAATGGTTTTGATGGTAAGTGTTTTGAAAAAAAGCTGCAATCATCAATATAGTAGCAAATTGTTTTAATATTCAGATCACTTAGATGGCAGGCTGTTTAGATACCTTGATACTGTCAATGTCTAAAAATAGTATTAAAACTTTCATAGTATTTGTTGTTATTAGCATGCTACATTCAACAGTAATTTCAAGGGGCATAAATCAGAAGCTTCTTAAACCAATTCCTGAATAGCTCAATGTGACCCTAAAATGAACTTGCATATTTTACTAAGACTTGAAGAGTTAGAGTTCAGACTCCAAATTCTGTGTGTATGTGAGACAATCAAGCCTTGGCTTTTCTTTTAGTACTTCAATGGTTTTTTTTAGAAGTGATTAATTTGAAAGTCTGACTCTACCCTGAATTAAGATGTGACTAAAGGGAATCTCAATATACTTTGTCATACTCAAGTGCCTCACATTCTGGCAAAGGGAATTAAAGGAGTTGTCCATTATTGGGAAAACTCATTTTTAACTGCTATAATGTCCCATAAAAAATAAAAGACATTAACACCTACTGGACAGGGATAATTCCTTCAGTGTTATTGCTATTTCTTCTTGTAGTTATGTGATACCATTGTGTCAAATGATTCATGAAGACAAAGAGATGCCTCCTTGCCTCCTGTGACCCCCACTCCACCGCTGCCCCACTCGGTAAGCTAAGATAAATTCTGACTACAAGACGGATCCCCATTTCATTAAAACCTTTACATCCCCCAAATTTGGGATGTGTCTTATATTTTTTTTCTCCCATGATAACAATCAATCTTATCTGTTAAAAACACATATGTAGTCAAAATAATCACTACACCTTTAAGTGAGTTGCCATAGGGGTTAAATTATCAAAATAGGGTCACCTTAGGGGGTTCTGATGCTCTGGCAACCTAAGGGCTCCACAAAACTATTTCAGGAAAATCTACACTTCAAAAATCAAACAGTGTTTCTTCCTTATAACCAACCACATGTGGAGCAATGCCATATTCAAATGAAATTGTGAAACAAATTAATAGGGTTCATTTTCACTTTTAATCCCCTTGTAAAAATTAAAAATCTGTGGTTAAAATATCATTTAAGTGTTAGAATTGTAAATTGTTTTACTTATATCGCCCACTGGAGTAAAATTCTTTGAAAACATGTGTGGCACAAAAGATCCTCTGCCAATATGACATTGTGTGTGAAAACAATTCCAGCAAAATCTGTGCTCCAAAATGTCACACATCCCTCACTATGAGCTTGTCACTGTGCCCAAATAGTATCTTCTGAACACACATGGGATATTGGTGTGTTTTAAAGGGAACCTGTCAGCAGGATTGTGCTGAGTAACCTACAGACAGTGTCAGGTTGATGCCATTATACTGATTAAAATGAAACCTGAGTGATGAAATCTGTCCTGTGGTTGTTGTTTTGTTGTTTAATCTTTATTTTCAGTTAATGAGATTCTCCTGCTTCAGGGCGGCCAGTAGGGGGATCTTCATGTGGTGCTCTGCTTACATAGTCTATCTGCATGGCTTATGACAGGTCGCTGATCAGGTAACTGAAAAAAGACATTCATCATGCAAGCACCGGCAGCGGTGCCTGCGCTCTAGCATGACTGGATCTATATTATTCATATTTTTATTTTATTTTGTTACATAAATTTCTTTAGAAAAAAAAAATTCTTCCTCAATATTGCTCAGCCCGTGCCTGTGCAGTAGCATAATTCGAATCACGATAGAAACTACTGCATAGGTACCATCACCAGTGCCATTTTGCCAGAGGAAAAAAAATGTGCCTCCACCAAGAGGACACTGCGAAGAAGCATTTATCGGATTGCCAATAGATGCTACTGCGCAGGCGTGGCTGGCACCATCTTGGTTGAGACTTTTTTTTTCCTCTAGCAAAATGGCGCCGGTGGTGGCACTTGCGCAGTAGCATCTATCGTGTTCCAATACTGAAAGGCGTGGCCAGCGCCATTTTTTTTTCTTAAGAAATTTATGTCACTTAGTAATATAAAAATATGGATATTATAGATCTGATCATTCCACAGTGCAGGCGCTGCCGCCGACAGCACCTGTATGATTAATGCAATTTTTTTTTTTAAACCATAACATATACAGTATGTAAAATAGGAGGCAGGTCACTGAGGGATCACTGACCTGTCATAAGCCATATAGATGAATATGTAAGCAGAGCACTGTTGTGAATGTGCTAGAAATAAATTCTGAGCAGAAGCTCCCTCTGGTGGTTACAAACAGTACTGAACTATCCAATGAAGATTGTGAAGATTGGCGATCAGGTGTTACTGACTGGTCTTATATAAGGGAGGTTCCCTCCCATCAGGGTTGCCGGTGATCAATTGTTCTGGTCTCATCTTTGATTCCTGTTCACTTTGTAGCTTGCTGTTTCGTGCCTGCATCTTCTGCTAACAGATAAGACATTTTCTTCTTTTAGTTTTTTGTGCTTGCATTTTGCATTTTGTCCTGCACTTCTGTGGGGGTCTGCCGGGTCCCCTCCGGGGGCTTGTGCTCCTCTCAGTTTAGTTCGGCCACTGTTGTTTGTTCATTTGCCTTTTCCAGTTTTTTCAGTGGCTGCTGTTTAGTTTTTGTTACACCAGAGAACTAATTTAGGTGGTAGAGGTCGTGTGATCTCAGGTGTTTTTGTAATTAGTAGAGTTGGTACTTTTCAGGGTTTTTTGGGATTGCAGTAAGTGTCCTTCCTATCCTTTTCTATTTAGGAAGTTTGGGCCCCAACGTTTGCTCATACTATTTTCTGTCTGTGTCTGTATTTCCTCTTGTCTAACCGCCATTACATGTTTGGGGGCTTTCTATGTTCTTTGGGGATCTGCTCCGGGGCAGATAGTTTTCCTCTTTCTGTCTTTAGGTGTAGTTAGCTTCTCAGGCTGTGACGAGGCGTCTAGGACCAACGTAGGTACGCTCCACGGCTGCCTTTAGTTGTGGTGGTTAGTCAGGGTACTGCAATCCCATAGATTCCAACCTCTCTGGTGTATTTCCTTTTTTGCCTGCTCTCCTCAGCTACCAAATCATAACAGAGCACCACATAAAGACCCTCCCCAAAGGCCGACCCGAAGCATGAGAATCTCATTAATAACTGAAACTGAAAATAAAGATTTAAACCAAAGACAGATTTCATCAACCAAGGTATCATTTTAATCAGTATTATGTCACCAACCTGACAATATCTGTAGATTACTCAGCAAAATCCTGCTGACAAGTTCCCTTTAAGAGAAACTGTGTTACAAATTGTGGGGTCAATTTTCTTCTATTACCCCTAAAATGCAATGTCCTCCTGATGGTGGACTCATGAACAAAAATATAAGCTTGTATAAGAGATTCCTTTAGATGCCAATTCGCTACAGAATACAATATAAATGTCATGACTCAGCACGAGTTCTTTTCATTTCCGTCCTGGTCAGATCTGGGTTAATTTTGTTGCCTCTCTTTTGTTTTGGGGCTGCTATTTAATGCTGGCTTTTCCTTTGGTTCAGTGTCGGTAATGCTCCTGTTTACTCAGCTTGAGCTGCTGACTCAGGTTACTCTGACTATAATTGTTGTTTCTCTGTATGCTTCTGTTCTGTGTATGACCGGTTTGTTCCTGGATTCTTTTCTGCCTTGTGTTTCTGTACCATCCTGATTTCTCTGGCTTCTGATACTCAGTTTACCTTCTGACTACTCTCTAGTCCTGCCCTTCGGATCCCGCACTCCCTCCTGGCTTTGACCCCTGGCTCGTTACTGGTTTCTCTCTCGTCTCATTCTCAGGCTCCCGCTACCCCATCTGGCTTCCGACACTTGGCTTAATTCTGACTACTTTACCTCGCCAGTTTTCTGGAATGTACTGCCCAGGATGATAAAATTAATACTAAGCCCTCCAGGACCAGACAGTCTATCTGGCAATTCTGGCAAATGCCAGAAAGGCCTGTCTGGTCACGGGTTGCCTTGTCTGCTACCTTGTTAGCAGAATCAGTGTTCTAAAGACATCCATACTGTTAAGAGTTGTGAAGGAGCACAAAGTCACTGATACCGTCTCTAACCCCAGCAGACCACAGGTATCATTAGAAATATTGGTCTTGTAGTAAATCTTGCTTTCCTCCATTCAGGTTAATATTAGTAGTAATATATACCATCTGGTGCTTGGGATGGGGTCAGCATGGGCCTGTGTGATTTCAAATGCCAGGGCTGCATTTCAGCTCCAATCGGTACCTGAAGCCCTCACATTATTAAGCATGCTTTAAAAACACATCTTTTTAGACAGGACTATCACCACACTTTACTAATCTAACTCTCCTCTGTTCCCTCATTTTAAATTTTCCTCAGCATATGTCCTGTTGGGATATGTTTGGTGCAACAACTCCATTCCTGTCTACGAGTGAGGCACACACAAGGAGAGCAATTGACTGTATTTCCTGTGTTTGTGTATGAAAGAAGCAGCCTGCTGTAGATGCTGCACAGATAGAGACACAGAAATGATTTATTCATGAACTATTAAGATTATCATATATTGTTCCTGATTGTTCCTGAATAAAGATGCTCTGTTGTCACATGCTTGGAGAGTATCCTGAATAATCTGCTGCCAACATGTTATAGGCCCAGAGTGACATAGAACTCCAGAGTAACACAGCAACAGAAACCCAAAGCAAAAGCAGCACAGAGAAACAGAGTAGATATTCACTAGCAGCATTCATGTCAAGTTCTTAGTGCCAAGACTCACTAACCAGAACTACCAGTCCGGGAAATTCAAGGTGAAGATACTGCTCACAAGAGAAGGTACTTGGAAATATACTCAGGAACAAATGCCTCATACATTACCATATGATTGACTAGAGAAGGATCAGAAAGCACAAAGCACGATCTCCCTCAGATTGTGCATATATGCCAGTGTGCAACTGCAAAGAAGATGTGGGATGAGTTACAGAAAGCGCATGAAAGATCAAATCTCAGCAATAAGCTTTAGCTCATGAGAAAGCTGTATCAGGGAAAGCTAAGTGATGGACGGAATATGCAGGACTATATAAGAAACACACTAGAGATTGTGGAGCATCTCAGGGGTATTGGTGAAGAAATTAAAGATTTCCATGTTGCTGCACTTCTATTTAGTCGTCTTCCAGAGAGTTATGACACACTAGTGACTGCACTAGATGCACGACCAGATGATGAGCTGACACAAGAGTATGTTAAAGGCAAACTTGTGGATGAATTCAACAGAAAAACGCAGCATGGAAGCAGCAGTAATGAATCCAGAGCAGAAAGAGCATTAAAGACTCAGGATTTCCCTAAATATGAGCAATCTAAGAGAAACTTGTGAATGTTTTGTCTGTAAAAAGCCCAGACACCTTAAAGCAGACTGCAAAATTTGGAAAGTAAGAATGAGTCAGCTTAAAAAGCAGAGCAGTCATCAAAGGGTTAAAACAGCTGTAAAGGAAGATTCTGCATATGTTTAAGCTACATTTAATGCCAGAAAAGGCCCATCTGCAAAGCATATATGGTGTATAGATTCTGGTGCAAGCAGTTAGATGACAAATAACAAGGAATTCTTCAATAACCTTAACAAAAGCAAGTCAAAAAAGGTCATCTTAGCAAATGGTCACTAAATGGCTTCAGAAGGAGTAGGAGACAACTACCTCCACTGTCCAGCTTCCTCAGCACAAAGCAGAAAGATCCCAGTAAAGGATGTTCTCTATGTTCCCAGCCTTGAAAGCAATCTTCTGTCAGTAAAGAAGCTCACGCAAAAGCGGAATATAGTTACTTTTAGAGATAACAGCTGCATCATCTCTCCCAGCTCAGGACTCTCATACTTCTTGAGGTAACCTCCAGTTCTGGGCAGTTCAAGCTGCCTGAGGGAGCAAACACTACTGCTCTCATCATAGCTTTCCATGCGCGTCCATGCTGAAGGGACATGTTTCTCCACATAATCTCCTCCACAAAGGAGTGAAGTCTACTAGACAGGAGAGATAATGCTGCACATGTGCTCTCCTGCATGCTGGTTATCCTGTTTGCTTCTAGCCAGGATCAGACCCACGTGGCTGCCGCACCACCAATTTTATTTAATCTATCCCCTGTGATAGGGAACGGTAGGCTCGATACCATGACTACTCTCACACTTTAGTGTGTTTCCACAGAGAGCCAATCTGTGAAGGTCCCTCCATCAGTGCAATATTTCAATATTTCCTCTAATGGCAAGTGAAGAGAACTTTGCTCCAGCTGCCCTGAGAGGCCATAACCTCGCTTGTTTCATAAGGAGAGAATCATTACTTTGATATGCACAATATACTGTGAACTTTGCCCTTAAGAGAGAGACTGTACTCTGTTACTGTTTTCAGTAAAATGGTTATGTTTACAAGTTCACCTGTGTGTCTTCTGCTTGAGATTGCACAAACACCACGGGCACTCCAAAACCTGCACCCAGACACCACTGCTACAGGAGTGCCCCTAGGGGGTCCTATACCATCCACAAGTGCCATCTCCCGCTATTGACAATTGTTCTGGACAAAAGGGGAGTATTGAGGGGTCCAGCGACCCACTTCAGCTGCAGCAACATCAATATCTGATGCCAGTGGGACTAAATGCCCAGCTGGTCCTTCTGCAACATCTGGCACCTCCACAGTGACCCACCACACCTGTTCTTTAAATAAAACTTCTCAGCCATTCACACCTGATTGTCAGTTCTTTCTCGGATTGAAAAGTAGCCTTTTAACTCATCTTAAAATGATCTGCCAATCCTAAAGGTTACATACTTTTGACATTCACAGACTTGAGATATTGGATTATTCTTCACATGTAAAAAATTACAGTCAAATATGTTTGACTCCTTTGTTTGATTTGGGTCTTTCTTTCTACTTGAAGGACTTGTATTAAAACCTAATATGGTTTTAAGTCAAATTTATGTAGAAACATGGAAAATTCTGCATTGATCACAATCTTTTATGCACCACTATAAGTGACGAAGAGGATCAAAAATGTTAACACAAACCTTATTGGTAACCTCTCACTGACATCCGCTGTACATGTATGGCACACGTCGGTAGTGGATGTAGTGAATGGGCTCACCCAGCAGGTAATGTATCTGTCTTACAGCCATGACCTGCCTCCAACAATCATGCCACCCATGATTGTTAACCTGCTAAAGGCAGCTATCAAACTCTGCAGTGGCATTAGCTACACGTCGACAATTGGGCACGTAATTCAATGCGACCATCGGCGAGCCTGTGACATCACGGGTCAACGATGGGTGGCCTTGTGGCTGGGCTTCAAAGGAGACTAACTTTTACTATATGAAGCAATAGAGTGGCATTGCTGTATATAGTACAAGTGATCAGATGATTGCAGGTTAAAGTGTCCATAAACGAACTAACAATTACAGTTTAAAGTAAAAAAATGTTTAAAACAAATGTAAAACAATAAAAAAAAGTTCAAATCAAGTCCTATTTCCCCATTAAAAATAAATACTAAAAAAATTCACATATGTGGCTTTACCACATTTAGAAAAGTCCGATCAATCAAAATATAAAAATAATTGACCGATGATTAACCCCTTCACCCCCAAGAGTGGTTTGCACATTAATGACCAGGCCAATTTTTACAATTCTGACCACTCTTTATGAGGTTATAACTCTAAAAAGCTTGAACGGATCTTTGCAATTCTGAGACTGTTTTCTCGTGACATATTGTACTTCACATTAGTGGTAAAATTTCTTCGATATAACTTGCGTTTATTTTTGAAAAAAAAATGCAAATATGGCGAAAATTTGGAAAATTTTACAATTTTCAAAATTTGAATCTTTATTCCCATAAAACAGAGAAATATGTCACACAAAATAGTTAAGAAATAACATTTCCCACATGTCTACTTTACATCAGCACAATTTTGGAACCAAAATTTTTTTTGTTTAGGAAATTATAAGGGTTAAAAGTTGACCAGCGATTTCTCATTTTTACAACAAAATTTACAAAGCCATTTTTTTAGGGACCACCTCACATTTGAAGTCACTTTGAGGGGTCTATATGGCAGAAAATACCCAAAAGTGACACCATTCTAAAAACTGCACCCTCATGGTACTCAAAACCACATTCAAGAAGTTTATTTACCCTTCAGGTGCTTCACAGGAACTGAAGCAAAGTGGAATGAAAAAATTAATATTTAACTTTTTAGTCACAAAAATTACCTTTTACAAACTTTTTTTTTTTCACAAGGGTAAAAGGAGAAAATGGACAGATAAGGTTGTTGTTCAATTTCTCCTGAGTACGCCAATACCCCATATGTGGGGGAAAACCACTGTTTGGGCGCACGGCAGGGCTCGTAAGGGAAGGAGCGCCGTTTGACTTTTTCAAACCAAAATTGGCTGGATTTGAAATTAGATGCCATGTCGCGTTTGAAGAGCCTCTGATGCGCCTAAACCGTGGAAACCCCCCGCAAGTGACACCATTTTGGAAACTAGGCTCCCCATGGAACTTAGCTAGATCTGTTGTGAGCACTTTGAACCCCCAAGTGTTTCACAAAAGTTTATAATGCCTGGGTGAGAAAAAAAACAAAACAATTTTCCACAAAAATGATTTTTTAGTCCCAAATTTTTGATTTTTCCCAAGGAAATTGGACCCCAAAAGTTGTTGACCAATTTGTCCTGAGTACGCTGATACCCCATATGTGGGGGGGAAACTGTATGGGCGCATGGCAGGGCTTGGAAAGGAAGTAATAACGTTTTGGAATGCAGACGTTGATGGGGGTCATGTTCCGTTTGCAGTGCCCCAGATGAGCCTAAACAATGGAAACCCCCCATAATTGACCCCATTTTGGAAACTAGACCCTGTAAGGAACTTATCTAGATCTGTGCTGAGCACTTTGAACCCCCAAGTGCTTCACACAAGTTTATAATGCCCAGGCATGAAAATAAAAAATCCTATTTTTTCCCACAAAAATTATCTATTAGTCACCAATTTTTTATTTTCCCAAGGGTAACAGGAGAAATTGGACCACAAACGTTGTTGTCCAATTTGTCCTGATTACGCTGATACCCCATATGTGGGGGTAAACCACTGTTTGGGTGCATGGCAGAGCTTGGAAGGAAAGGAGCGCCGTTTGACTTCTTCAAAGCAGAATTGGTTGGACGCCATGTCGTGTTTGGAGAGCTCCTGATCTGCCTAAACAGTGGAAACCCCTGACAAATTACATCATTTTGGAAACTAGACCCCTCAAGGAACTTATCTAGATGTGTCGTGAGAACTTTGAACCCCAGGTGTTTCACCAAAGTTTATAACGCCCGAGCATGAAAATAAAAAAATCATATTTTTTCCACAAACATAATCTTTTACTCCCCAACTTTTTATTTTCCCAAGGGTAACAGGAGAAATTGGACCCCAAAAGTTGTTGTCCAATTTGTCCTGAGCACGCTGATACCCAATATGTGGGAGGAAACTACTGTATGGGCACACGTCGGGGCTCGGAAGGGAAGTAGTGACGTTTTGGATTGCAGACTTTGATGGAATGGTCTGCGGGCGTCATGTCGCATTTGGAGAGCCCTTGATGTGCCTAAACAGTGGAAACCCCCTCAAGTGACCCTGTTTTGGAAAATAGACCCCACAAGGAACTTATCTAGATGTGTGGTGAGCGCTATGAAGCCCCAAGTGCTTCACAGAAGTTTATAACGTACAGCTGTAAAAACAAAAAAATCATTTATTTTTTTACAAAAATGATATTTTTGCCCCCAATTTTTTATTTTCTCAAGGGTAACAGGACAAATTGCACAATAACTCTTGGAGTCCAATTTCTTCTGAGTACGCTGATACCCCATATTGGGGGAAAACTACTGTTTGGGCGCATGGCAGAGCTCAGAAGTGAAGGAGCACCGTTTGACTTTTTAACGCAGAATTGGCTGGAATTGAGATCAGACGCAATGTCACATTTGGAGAGCCCCTGATGTGCCTAAACAGCGGAAACCCCCAAATCTAACTCCAACCCTAACCCCTACTCACCCCTAACACTAGTCCCAACCCTAACCATAACCCTAACCACAAACCTAACCCTAACACAGCCCTAACTCTAATCCCTACCCTAACTCTAATCCTAACTTTAGCCTCAACTCTAACCCTAACTTTAGCCCCAACCCTAACCCTAACCCTAATTGGAAAATGGAAATAAATACTTTTTTTTATTTTATTAATTTTCCCTAACTAAGGGGGCGGTAAAGGGGGGTTTGATTTACTATTTATCGTGGGTATTTATGATTTGCAGCTGTCACGCTAAAAGACGCTTTTTATTGCAAAAAATAGTTTTTTGCATCACCACATTTTGAGAGCTATAATTTTTGCATATTTTGGCCCACAAAGTCATGTGAGGTCTTTTTTTTGCGGTACGAGTAGACGTTTTTATTGTTACCATTTTTGAGAACGTGACATTTTTTGATCGCTTTTTATTTCGATTTTTGTGAGGTTAGAATGAACAAAAATCAGCAATTCATGAATTTCTTTTGGGGGGCGTTTTTACCGTTTCGCGTGTGGTAAAATTGATAAACCAGTTTTATTCTTCGGGTCAGTACGATTACGGCGATACCTCATTTAAATCATTTTTTTATGTTTTGGCGCTTTTATACAATAAAAACAATTTTATATTAAAAATAATTATTTTTGCATCGCTTTATTCTGCGAGCTACAACTTTTTTACTTTTTCGCGGATGATGCTGTATGGCGGCTCATTTTTTGCGGGACAAGATGACGTTTTCAGCGGAAACATGTTTATTTATATCGGTCTTTTTGATCGCGTGTTATTCTACTTTTTGTTCGGCAGTATGATGATAAAGCATTGATTTTTTGCTTTGGTTCACTAAAGCGGTTAACTAGTGAGACATTTTTATAGGGAGGGTTTTTACAGATGCGGCGATACCAAATATGTGTACTTTTATAGGTTTGTTTTTTTTATTTACAGGAAGAAATGAATTTATCGGGGAATATTTTTTTATTTTTTGGATTTTTTTTTTTTACTCTTGTTATTTTTATTTTTTTATCTTTTTTACTTTGTCCCAGGGTGGGACATCACAGTATGGGGTCAGATCGCTGGTCTCACAGTGTGCACAGCACTCTGTGAGACTAGCGATCTCACAGGCAGTGCTGCAGGCTACCTCAGCGCTTGCTCTCAGCAGGCACTGAGGAAGCCGCCTCCCTGCAGGACCCAGCGGCCATCTTGGATCCGGAGTCCTGCAGGGAGGAAGGCCTCAGAACAGCACGGTCACATCATGCTGTTCTGAGGGTCTCAGGGGAGCACGCAGGGAGCCCCCTCCCTGCGCGATGCTCCCCTGTGCCCCTGGTACACCGCGATCATGTTTGATCGCGGTGTGCCAGGGGTTAATGTTCCGGGAGCGGTCTGTGACCGCTCCTGGCTAGTGTTGAGCGATACTTCCCGATATCAAGAAGTATCGGATCGGATTGGATCGGACCGATACCCAAAAAGTATCGGGTATCGCCGATTCCGATACCGGAAACCTAATGCAAGTCAATGGGACAGAAATATCGTAATTAAAATAAACCCTTTCTTTCCTTGTAAACACTAGATATACACACATAGAATACATATATATATATAATATATATATATATATATATATAAATATATATACATTGCATTGAGACAAATATATACATATATTTATAGTTCATACACTTCTACATAGTAAAATAGCCACTGATTCAATTGCCGGCTTCTGTGAAATTACAGAACCACCCCACATGAAATGACACATGGTTTACATACAGTTAACCATGTCATTTCATGTAGTTTGATATATGGTTTTCACTAACAATTACATGAGTGTATGTGTGCAAAATTTCACACATGTAGGGGTTAATTAAAGGTGTAAATTCGTTGAAAAAAAATGCGTGGGCTCCCGCGGTATTATCTAAACCAGACAGACAAAGCCAGCAAGTGGGGGCAGATAATAATAGCCGAGGGAGGGTGCATTTAATTTGTGCCCCCCCAGGCTACTAACATCTGCCCCAGCCACCCCAGAAAAGGCAAATCTATAATTAGATTCGCCCTTTCTGGCACTTTGCCGGTCTATTCCCATTGCCATGTAGCGGTGGCGAATGGGTTAATAATGGGTTAAAGCCACCTTGCTATTGAAAGGTGACTTTAAGCCAGGTTAATAATTGAGAGTTGTCAATTTGACAACTCTCAATTATTAATCTTTTTAAAGGAAATAAAAAAAACACACACATGAAGAGTAAATAATTTTAATGAAATATACACACATTTTTTTGACCATCGTTTATTTAACTGGTAATCCTTGCGAAGCTATTGGTCTCCTGTAATAAAGAAAAAATAATAAAACAACATTATTCTTACCTATCCGCCGCTCTGTCAAGTCCCACGCTGTAATCCTTCACAAAGTGTTAACTGCCTTACAGCCAAGCAGTGCAGATAATGCTGCCTGCTCAGCTGTAAGCTCCCGAATGAATGATTTCCTCTCCCAGTTGACAGGAGAGGAAGTGATTAGTGAGGAAAGCTTCATTGATTGCTTCCCACTTTCACTTCAGGTCAGTCGGGATTCCCTCTGATGTCACTGATGCTGTGCGGTGTCCCCGATGACCTGAAGTGAAAGTGGGAAGCAATCAATTAAGCTTTCCACACTAATCACTTCCTCTCCTGTCAGCTGGGAGAGGAAATCATTCATTCGGGGGATTACTGCGAGGCTGGCAGCATTAGCTGCGGTCCCTGTGTGTAGCCCTGGTGTTAGGCACACGCAGTACCCTGGAGAGTGTGTGGCGAGACAGCAGTTTAATGCTAAATACCCATTCACTCAACAAACACTAGACACACCCTTAGGGTAGTGTAGTTACTTGTGAGGGAGTGGTCAGGGTGTATGTTTGTTGAGTGATTTTGAGTCAGTGTGTTTCCTGTCTTCGGACGGAGCAGACGTCTGGAGTTTAGCTGGAGGGAGGAAGCAGTCCAGCCTGCTCTATCATCAGTTCAGAACGTGGAGGCTGGTACAGGTGGTCTAATTCACCTTAGCCTAGTCAGAGCTGTACCTCACCTGAATACATTGAGAGAAAGAAGAAGCTTAGTGCAGAAAGACTTCAGTCACCTGTCTCAAGGACAGTGAAAGGTTCAGAGACGTGCTCCTGCCTAGTGATAACTGAGAATCTGTAACTAACTTTGAAGAAAGTGAATGAAGGAAGTGACTACCCGACTTTATGCAAGTGTGAGTGTTTATGCTACCAGCGAGGACTAGGCGAAAGGCACAGTGGAAAGATTATTGGAAAAGTGCTTTTGGATTGAAGAAGTCCTGCACATTGCAACCGGTCACTGGGGACCGAAGGATCACTATTAGCTTCAAGCATAGTGGTAAGAAAACCAGGAATTTACCGGACCTTAGGTCGCGGCAAACAGCCCCTGTAATACTATTGTAGGAACTCGAGGATTCTGATAGCGTGGGGCAATGAACAATCAGAGACGGGTTTCTTTGAATGCAAATAATGTATTTGTGAAACAGCAAAACACCCAAAAACAATATTCAAACAACCCGTAGTGACATGCAATGAGTCCATATATATATACACAAGTCCAGTTATATGAATCCGGATATATAAGTCTTTGAACCTCTATAGCGAGGGCGGTAAAGTTCTTACGACGGAGTCCTCACACAAATGTGACCATAAGGTAAGTCTGATGCACAGATAACGTGGCTGGATTTACACACTGCTGGTGTGTGAAGAGTCAGATCCAGGTATGCAGAAAACACAGGGAGGTCCAGGAACAAGTTAATCTCAGTTGTGGCTTAATTCAGTGAAGTCCAACAACAAGTTCATATGTCAGTAAGGTTCCAGTAACAGTTCCAACAGCTCTCACCAGAGGTAATGCACAAAGGGTTAAACAGCAACAGTTCAGAAACACAGTTCTTATCAGATGGAGTGAACCAAGGGTTAAATTCCCAAGTCAACAGTTTAGTGATAACACAGTACTTTGTGCAACTTACATATGCAGAGAATGTCCAGAGCCATGGGTAGAAGCTGCTGTGGCTGAGAAACACCTGAAGATAAGGCTATGCACTTTCCTGGTAAACACACAAAAGATCTGTGAGGAACAAAGCAGCTGGGTTGCAGGGAAACGGAAGCAGAATATTCCAGCAGTGAAGCCAGCACCTGAGCCAGGCTTTAAACAAACGAACAGGAAGTAGGGCACACAAAACAGCAAACTCCATCTTAACAAAGGGCAAAATCATTGACAAAGTTACCTAGAAAACCCGGAATACTGACATTACTCCCCCCCTAAAGACGGCCTCCGGACGGTCCTGGACCAGGCCTGTCCGGGTATCTCCGATGAAACTGAGCAATCTTCAGAGGCGCATTGATGTTACTTACTGGTTCCCAAGAATCATTTTCAGGAGAGTAACCTTGCCATCTAACTAGATACTGAAGCCGGTTTCTATGAAGTCTCGAATTAACAATATCCTGTACCACGAATTGTTCTTCGCCATCAACCAACACTGGTGGAGGGGGAGGTACGATACGTCCCTGAAACGTGTTAGGAGAGACTGGTTTTAATAAGGAAACATGAAATACTGGGTGTACCTTTAAAGTCCGTGGTAGCTTCAACCGACAGGCAACAGAGCTCACAATCCCAGTGATCTTGAATGGACCGATGAATTTCTGTCCCAGTTTCTGCGAAGGAACACCCAATTTTAGATTCTTGGTGGACAACCAAACTGAGTCTCCTACCTTATACATAGGTGCTGGTTTCCGGAATCTATCGGCCGACTTCTTGTAACGCTCCTGTGCTGTGGTCAGGGAGTCCTTCAAAACTTCAAGATTACGTTGCAACGCCGTCACTCTGTCTTCAACCGCTGGTACCGAAATCGTAACCGGAGACCTAGGCAAAATACTTGGATGATAACCCAGGTTGGCAAAAAAAGGCGTTACCTTCGTGGAACTGCTTTGGGAGTTGTTGTACGAAAATTCCGCTAGAGGAAGTAGCTTCAGCCAATCGTCCTGCAAATGACTGACGTAACAGCGTAGATATTGCTCCAAGGTTTGATTTGTCCGTTCGGTCTGCCCGTTGGTCTGAGGATGGTATGCAGAAGACAAGCAAACATTAATGTGGAGCGCAGAACAAAATCCTTTCCAAAATCTAGAGGTAAATTGTATTCCCCGGTCAGAAATGATGTCATCTGGTACCCCATGCAGCCGGAAAATGTTCTGGATAACTAGATCTACTGTCTCTGTAGCTGAGGGAAGACCAGCACACGGAATGAAATGAGCAGCTTTCGTTAAACGATCTACTACCACCAAAATAGTATTTTTACCACCAGAGGTGGGTAACTCCACAATAAAGTCCATCGAAATAGACCCCCAAGGGCGAGACGGTACAGGTAGCGGTTTAAGAAGACCAGTAGGTGAAACGCGAGGAACCTTGTACCGGGCACAAACTTCACAAGAGCGGACATAGTCATTCACATCCTTCAAGCAGGTAGGCCACCAAAA
This sequence comes from Oophaga sylvatica, assembly GCA_033576555.1. NCBI lineage: Eukaryota > Metazoa > Chordata > Amphibia > Anura > Dendrobatidae > Oophaga > Oophaga sylvatica. The sequence goes on from JARQOD010000006.1 coordinate 268,413,998, forward strand.
AAAAACGAGTTAACAATTCCTGCGTCTTCTGTACCCCCTATGACCAGCCAATTTAGAGTCGTGGACCAATTTGAGAACTCGAAGTCTTACAGCCTCTGGGACATAAATACATCGATCTCTAAGCCACACACCATTCCGAAGGACAAGATTCACATTGTCAGGTGGAGCTGCAAGAAATACGTCACCGTCATAGGCCAGCTTGATCTCCTGCCACAAGTCCCGGTTCCGGAGCACTCCAACGAAATTGGCCTCCGACAAGATGGTCTTCGACGGGGTCCCAGGCACGGAATCCACGGTATGGATTCGGGATAATGCGTCAGCTTTCCCATTACGTGAACCTGGGCGGTACGAAATAATAAAATTAAACTGGTTCAAGAACAAACTCCACCTAGCTTGTCGAGGAGAAAGACACCTGGCAGACTTAAGGAATTCCAAATTGCGATGATCCGTGAGTACTACTACCTGCTGAGTTGCCCCCTGCAAATGGTGTCTCCATTCCTTAAAGGCAGAAATAATTGCCAAAAGTTCCTTATCTTCCACATCATAGTTAAGTTCTGCAGAAGATAACCTACGAGAGAAGAAGGCACACGGGTGCAGCAAACCTTTGTCTCCGGTACGTTGTGAGAGGATAGCTCCCAATGCACAGTCAGACGCGTCCACCTCCACGATAAAAGGCTGTGCAGGATCCGGATGCATCAATATTGGAGCCGTGGTAAAACAACCCTTCAGGCGATCAAAGGCTTCCTGAGCTTGCGAAGACCATTCAAACTTCTTCCCCTTCTTGGTGAGGAGAGTGATGGGACGGACAATTTCTGAAAAATTTCGGATAAACCGTCTATAAAAGTTAGCAAAGCCAATGAATCGTTGTACCTCCTTAATGTTTCCTGGTACCGGCCAGTCCAAGATTGCCTGGATCTTGCTGGACTCCATATTCAATCCCTGAGGCGAGATAACATAGCCTAAAAATTGAATTTCAGAACAATGGAACTCACACTTTTCGAGTTTGATGTACAAATGATTATCTCTCAAACGTCTAAGTACGGTCTTGACATGTTCCTGATGTTCCTGTAAGGAGTCAGAAAAGATTAAGATGTCATCAAGGTAAATTACCACATATTGGTCCAATAAATCCCTGAAAATGTCGTTGGCTAAATGTTGAAAAGCAGCAGGAGCGTTACAGAGTCCGAATGGCATCACCAAATATTCAAAATGTCCATACCGGCATCTAAAAGCTGTCTTCCATTCGTCTCCGGGCCGTATACGGAGTAAATTATATGCCCCACGAAGATCTAATTTGGTAAATACCTTGGCCTGGCGAACTCTTTCCAACAATTCTGGAATTAGGGGCAACGGGTACCTGTTACGAATGGTTACCTTATTTAACTCCCGGTAGTCAATGCAGGGTCTTAGAGTACCATCCTTCTTCTTTACAAAGAATATTGGAGCTCCCGCTGGTGAAGAAGATGGTCGGATAAACCCCTTGGCTAAATTCTCATCTATATACTCTCGTAAAGATTTTAATTCCGGAGCCGCCAACGGGTAAACATGGCCGAAAGGAATCGCTGCTCCAGGAAGCAATTCTATGGGGCAGTCATACGGTCTATGTGGGGGAAGTTGATCTGCCTTCCTTTTATCACAAATGTCTGAGAATTCCTGATATATCAGAGGGAGAGTAGGTACCTGTATCACCTCTTCCAAGTTCTGGGTAACTGGAGCCGCTACAGTTGGACTGATGGTAGAACTGCACTTCGGGAGAAAGGTTATCTCCTTGGTTTCCCAATTGATGATTGGATTTTGTGACCGTAACCAGGGAATTCCTAAAATTACAGGAAAATGAGGAGAAGATATTAACATGAATGAAAGTGTTTCTTGATGGTCTGGTTCCATCTTACACTCCAGAGGCACTGTCTCCCGATCTACTGGTCCAGAAACTAATGGGGAACCATCCACCGTTTCCATAGTGATTGGTGAAGCTCTTAGTTGTGTCTTAATACCATGTTCCTTTGCAAAAGAAGAATCCATGAAATTCCCACCTGCTCCAGAGTCTATCATGGCAGAACTTGATATCCACTGTTCCTCCCACTGAATCTGTATAGGAAGAGAACAATGTGAATATTTCTCCCCTTGATCTTTAGGGGAAGTCGGCATCAGTATTGGGGGAAAAACCGCATCTAGATGTAGACTGGTTTCCGAAACTTCAGACTCAGCGTCTGTGTTATCATAATCCCCTACTACCGCCAACACCTTGTTGGGTCGCCTAGGACATTTAGGACAATTGATGAGGAAATGGTCCGATTGACCACAATAGAAACATAAGCGCTCACGGAGACGGTGTTCGCGGCGTTCATTATTCTCACGTCTCTGCAGTGAGTCCACCTGCATAGGCACCTCCTCAGCCTCTCGCGGGTTTTTGCCTGTGGTTTCCCTGGACGGAAGAGAGTAATTAGTAATGCGATTTACAGCGGCCCATTTTTCTTGTCTGCGTTCAGTTAAACGGATATCAATACGTACACAGTGCTGTATAAACAATTCAAACTCCTGTGGAGACTCTGAACGAGCTAGCTCATCCTTGATTGCATTTGACAAACCTTTTCTAAAGATTGGTAATAAAGCATTGTTTTCCCACTGGGTGTCCACCACTAACCTTTTAAATTCAGTAACATATTCTATGACTGACTGTTTCCCCTGGCGTAAGGAAAGCAAGGCAGATTCAGCGGTAGCACGGCGGTTGGGATCGTCGAACATTTGCGCCATGGCTGCAAGAAAATTGTCCAAATTATTTAGACGGGTATCATGACTTTCAACCATAGGATTTGCCCAAGCCAGTGCACGTGATGTCAACAACATAATAATACATAGAATCTTAGATCTATCAGACCGGTAGTAGGAGGCATGTACATCAAAAAATAATATACATTGATTAACAAACCCACGGAATTGACTTCGGTCACCATTAAAACGGAATGGAGGCAATTTGGGCATACTGGTGGATGAGGTAGGCTCAGTAGGTAAGGCCTCCAGGACTCCTAACCTAGAACGTAGATCTTGGAGAGCCTGACCAAACCCCTGTGCATTGTGGTTAACCCGAGACTCCAATTCTCTAATCTGATTGAGTGCAGCCGCCACCTCCTGCTGCAAGGAGTTAACTATGGTGAACAATTTGTCTGCCCGTGTCTCCGTCATTGCCCCAGCAGAATCCTCTTTTTTAGGCTGGAATATCCTGTAATACTATTGTAGGAACTCGAGGATTCTGATAGCGTGGGGCAATGAACAATCAGAGACGGGTTTCTTTGAATGCAAATAATGTATTTGTGAAACAGCAAAACACCCAAAAACAATATTCAAACAACCCGTAGTGACATGCAATGAGTCCATATATATATACACAAGTCCAGTTATATGAATCCGGATATATAAGTCTTTGAACCTCTATAGCGAGGGCGGTAAAGTTCTTACGACGGAGTCCTCACACAAATGTGACCATAAGGTAAGTCTGATGCACAGATAACGTGGCTGGATTTACACACTGCTGGTGTGTGAAGAGTCAGATCCAGGTATGCAGAAAACACAGGGAGGTCCAGGAACAAGTTAATCTCAGTTGTGGCTTAATTCAGTGAAGTCCAACAACAAGTTCATATGTCAGTAAGGTTCCAGTAACAGTTCCAACAGCTCTCACCAGAGGTAATGCACAAAGGGTTAAACAGCAACAGTTCAGAAACACAGTTCTTATCAGATGGAGTGAACCAAGGGTTAAATTCCCAAGTCAACAGTTTAGTGATAACACAGTACTTTGTGCAACTTACATATGCAGAGAATGTCCAGAGCCATGAGTAGAAACTGCTGTGGCTGAGAAACACCTGAAGATAAGGTTATGCACTTTCCTGGTAAACACACAAAAGATCTGTGAGGAACAAAGCAGCTGGGTTGCAGGGAAACGGAAGCAGAATATTCACAGTGAAGCCAGCACCTGAGCCGGGTTTTAAACAAACGAACAGAATAGGCACAGAAAACAGCAAACTCCATTTAACAAGGGCAAATCATTGACAAAGTTACTAGAAACCGAATACTGACAATCTTTTTCTTCTCTATCGGCCCGTGGTGCATCCAGCTTCATAGCGCTAAGTAGGCAATGCTATTCTTTTCGACTAAAACAATTTCCAGCAGCACTCGCTTCTCCTCAGTGCTGCAGGTCTTCTGTGTAGCCCTGTGTTAGGCACACGCAGTACCTGGAGAGTGTGTGCGAGACAGCAGTTTAATGCTAAATATCCATTCACTCAACATATACTAGACACACCCTTAGGGTAGTGGAGTTTGCTCTTGAGGAGTGGTCAAGGTATGTGTTAGAGTGATTTCTGTGAGTTCAGTTCTGGACTTCAGAGAAGAAGACGTCTGGAGGAGAAGCAGTCCAGATTGCTCTATCATCAGTTCGGAAAGTGGAGTCTAGTACAGGTGGTTAATTCACCTCAGCCTAGTCAGAGCTGTACCTCATCAGCATACACTGGAAGGAAAGAAGAAGTTTAGTGCAGAAAGTCTTCAGTATCCTGTCTAAAGGACGGTGTAGGTTCAGAGACGTGCTCCTGCTATTGATAATGAGCATCTGTAACTAACTTTGAAGTGAAGGAAAAGAAAGAAGTGACTGCTCGACCTTGGCTAGTGTGAGTGCTTATGTTACCAGCGGGACAAGGCGAAAGGCACAGTGGTTTATTGGAATAGTGCTACGGATTGAAGAAGTCCTGCACATTGCTACCGGTCACTGGGGACGAAGGATCACTATTGTTACAAGCATAGTGGTAAGAAAACCAGGAATTTACGGACCTAGGTCGCGGCAAACAGCCCATATAGTCAGTACGTAACTGGGTCAGGGGAGTGAGACTTTGAGTCTCTGCAGGACAAAATAAGAATTCAGCTTCTCGAGGAAGGCTCCTGACACAAGCTGACTGGGCGGTACAGCTATAGATTAGCTGGAGTTATTGAGGAACTACGCTTCAGTGGTTGTACTCATGTATTGAGTAAGGAGGCCCTAACTTGTCCAGTGCTGTCTCAAGATACACTCTCCTTGGATCAGCCTCCCTGGGACCTGCCTGAACATCTTACAAGTAAAGGTATGGAAAGACGCTGACGTGTGAGACTGTGTTATTTATCTGCACCCGACTTCACTAACTTCATAGACTTTGAGGGACCAGTCCACCTGTAGGGGACCGACATCTAGCTGCCTCACCATCCCTCAGAGATCTACAGCAGCGCTGGTACTAATTACAGAAGACTACAGGTGCGTCACGAACTGTACATAAATCAATCCCCTGTAAATATATCCCCAACATACGCCAGACCGCCGGGCCACAGACCGAGCCACAGCTACCTGTGACAAATCCCATAGACTTCATGGGCTCGGCTCTGAGTACCCCATTGCCCTGGTAACCCACAATTGTGGTGGCGGGTCGACACAACTTTGGCGTCACGAACAGGATGCGAAACTCGCAGAATTGCGAGCCCTGTGTGCCTAAGGAATTGTTTTTGTGAAAAAGGACTGTTTGCACTTTTGGCGCCAAAATCGCCATTTTTGTCGCCATATTCGCGCCCTCAGGCGCTGGAGAAGAAGGTGGGCGTACCTTCGTGGGCGTGTACCCCCCAGTGGCGCGAAGAAAATGCCTGCCCTCTCAAAGTGCTATTACAATATGCGATCCTGCCCTACAGCAAAGGAGGTCCGCCTCCTCTTCACCTTCCCTGCGAGGAGGAGGAGACGCAAACCCCGCCTCCACGGAAGAGACCGGATGTCTCTGGTGGAAGAAGAAAGAATCTTCTGGAACATCATGGAAGCAGGACGTGTGCAGCCGAGCAGGGAAGCGGAGGAAGGCAGGCCCCGTGCCCCAGCCAAGCTGCCACCAGCACCGGAGTCATCCGTGGTCCTGCACCTGCAGCAGGCGTTGCTAGAGATTCAAGAAGAAAATGCACGCCTGAAGAAGATGGTCCAGTACCAACCTGGCTTTGAAGAGATCGAGAGACGCCGGCGTACCCTGGAGCAGCGGAGGCTGTGGGACACGGTGATCTCTCCCCTCAACGACCCCCCACGATTCCAGTTACCGAAGATTCTGCTGCCCAAGGCGAAGGAGCAACCGGAGGCTGCCCCCGAAAGTATCAATCCTGATCCCACCGGTGAAGCGGTGGAGGCGAAGGAGGTTGAGGAGGTATCGCCAGTTCCGGAACGCCCGCCCGGCCAGGAGGCCGCAGCAGATGATCGGTCCCCGGCAGGGACACCGGAGGGGTCCTGTCCGTCACTACCAGACGTGGACTGGGACGAAATGGCGCGCCTGGATGACGTCGCCTACACCGCCCAGTGGGAATATGAGTGGCAGCGTCGTGAGGAGAAGCAGAAACGCCAGCAGGAGGAAGAGCGGGAAGCTCAGCGGAACCGTCAGCGGCAACATGCAGAGCTGATCGCGGACAAAGAGAGTGTCCAGAGAGAGAAAGGTACCCTGAGGGAACCGCGGCGGCAGGGGTGTGTGACTGAGTTCCAGCTCCGGAAGGGCTGGGGCTTCATCCGTGAACCGGGCCTCTACCCAGGGGTCTTTGTCAGCAGGCGTGACGTAGAATCCCACCTACCGCAAGGCCATCCCGGGAGGGACTTAGTAAATGGAGACCTCGTCACGTACACACGGCATTGGGGAATGAAGGGATGGTATGCCCTTAACGTCACCATCGTCCGTGACCCCGTCCCCGACGCAGGTAACGTCACCACTACCGCAGCGTCCCCGTCTCCAGCTCAAGCAGTATCCGGCCGTGCCCCAGCATCGCCCCCTGCAAGTTCATCGCAAATTCAAGCCACCTCTGCATCGCAATATGCGACCCAGTCTCAATCGCAATCCATGACACGGTCCATATCGTTAACTGTGATTGAAACGCAATCGGTGTCACGTGAGGAGAATGTACCCGTTGCGCCCCTAGAGGTTCGCACGAGAACTGTGGCGACCCAGACCCTAATCGCAGCGCATGATTTGTTAGTCCTGGGATCTAGGGCCCATTGCATTGTTCCAGCCCCCGGGGTGGAAAGTGTATTAGAAGTAAATGAATAAATAGTAAAGAAGAATCGGTGAGATCCCTATAGGGTCTACCATAAGTAATATTGTAGAAAGTTTGGGAATGTTTTACAAAATTTTGCATAAGTTGAAGAGTATAATGCATATATATTTTGCTAACCGTAGAATGCCCGGCTGGGTAACCAGAAAAAGTTTGCACTTTCGTATTATAATAATGTGAGATTATATCTGTGTCTTTGGTTTTACAATGGACTTTGAGGTTGAGGACTGTGCCAACCCAGAACTTATCTGTATATAGTTGCGCTTCGGTGCCTTATCTTGGTTTTACATAAACCAGCACAACTACCTCTGAATACAAAAACCCGTGTGGTGTGGCACTGAGTGAGGTCTGCATTCGGATGTCCTGCAGCCCACCCAGGACCTACGTTGAAGGTTTGGTGCGGGTCCTTCACAAGAATACTGTATATTTATTGAATGCTATTTAATACTTTTGTATTTTCCTAAATATAATGTTTTGTTTTGCAACGTTCAAGATATCCTCACCTCCCGGATGGGATGAATTAATGTTATTGTTAATGTTTTCATGCATAAACAAAATGTCTCTTTGTATTTTACAGCCCGGGAGTGCTGTCTTTTACCATGGGGGAATGTGTAGCCCTGGTGTTAGGCACACGCAGTACCCTGGAGAGTGTGTGGCGAGACAGCAGTTTAATGCTAAATACCCATTCACTCAACAAACACTAGACACACCCTTAGGGTAGTGTAGTTACTTGTGAGGGAGTGGTCAGGGTGTATGTTTGTTGAGTGATTTTGAGTCAGTGTGTTTCCTGTCTTCGGACGGAGCAGACGTCTGGAGTTTAGCTGGAGGGAGGAAGCAGTCCAGCCTGCTCTATCATCAGTTCAGAACGTGGAGGCTGGTACAGGTGGTCTAATTCACCTTAGCCTAGTCAGAGCTGTACCTCACCTGAATACATTGAGAGAAGAAGAAGCTTAGTGCAGAAAGACTTCAGTCACCTGTCTCAAGGACAGTGAAAGGTTCAGAGACGTGCTCCTGCCTAGTGATAACTGAGAATCTGTAACTAACTTTGAAGAAAGTGAATGAAGGAAGTGACTACCCGACTTTATGCAAGTGTGAGTGTTTATGCTACCAGCGAGGACTAGGCGAAAGGCACAGTGGAAAGATTATTGGAAAAGTGCTTTTGGATTGAAGAAGTCCTGCACATTGCAACCGGTCACTGGGGACCGAAGGATCACTATTAGCTTCAAGCATAGTGGTAAGAAAACCAGGAATTTACCGGACCTTAGGTCGCGGCAAACAGCCCCTTATAGTCAGTACGTAACTGGGGTCAGGGGGAGTGAAGACTTTGAGCCTGATCAGCAAGATAGGAATTCAGCTCTCTCACAGGAAGGCTCCTACCACAAAACTGACTGGGCAGTACAGCTATGGATTAGCTGGAGTTATTGAGGGAACTATGCTTCAGGCTGGTTGTACTCATTGTGTTGAAAGTAAAGGAGGCCCCTAACTTGTCCAGCTGCTGTCTCAAGATACACTCTCCTTGGATCAGCCTCCCTGGGACCTGCCTGAACATCTTACAAGTAAAGGTATGGAAAGACGCTGACTGTGTGAGACTGTGTTATTTATCTGCACCCGACTTCACTGACTTCATAGACTTTGAGGGACCAGTCCCACCTGTAGGGGACCCGACATCTAGCTGCATCACCATCCCCTCAGAGATCTATAGCAGCGCTGGTACAAATTACCAGAAGACTACAGGTGGCGTCACGAACTGTATATAAATCTATCCCCTGTAAATATTCCCCCAACATACGCCAGACCGCCAGGGCCACAGACCGAGCCACAGCTACCTGTGACAAATCCCATAGACTTCTACGGGCTCGGCTCTGAGTACCCCATTGCCCTGGTAATCCACAATTGTGGTGGCGGGTCGACACACCTGCAGTAAACATTAACCCTTTCAGAAGGATTACATCGGGGGAACTGACAGAGCACCGCATAGGTAAGAATAATGTTGCTTTATTATTTTATTTTTATTACATGTGAACAAGGGCTTCGAATGGATTTACCTGGAAAATAAAATATGGTCAAAAAATATGTGTTTTTATTGCATTAAAATGATTTTTAATTAAAGTGTGTGTGTTTTATTTTTATTTCGTGCAATAGGATTAATAATTGATAGTTGTCTAATTGACAGCTCTCAATTATTAACCTGGCTTAAAGTCACCTTTCAATAGCAAGGTGGCTTTAACCCATTATTAACCCATTCGTCACCGCTACAGGGCAATGGGAATAGACGGGCTAAGTGCCAGAAAGGGCGAATCTAATTACAGATTTGCCTTTTCTGGGGTATCTGGGGGCAGATGTTAGTAGCCAGGGGGGGGGGGGGGCAAAAATAATGGTCCCTCTCTGGGCTACTATTATCTGCCCCCACTCGCTTGCTTTGTCTGTCTGGTTGATAAAATAGTGCGGGAGCCCACTCATCCAAAGATGCGCCAATTGTGGCACTTTACCCGGCTCTTCCACTTGCCCTGTAGCGGTGGCAAGTGGGGTAATAAGGGGTTTATGTCACCTTTGATTGAACGGTGACATTAAGCCCGGTTAATAATGGAGAGGCGTCAATAAGACACCAATCCATTATTAATCATAAAGTTTGTAAATTTAAAAAAAAATACACTGTCAGAATAAAGTCTTTTAATGAAATAAGACACAACACAGTTTTCATTATTTTTATTGCACTCTTATCTTGTGACGCCATCGATCTCCTGTAAAAAAACAAAAATAACAAACCAACACAAATACTCCCTGTCAGACGTAGTCCAAGATAACGAGTGTCCCACGACGAGTCCAGCTCTGCTACATCTGGATGCCAGGCTCAGCCTGACATCCAGACACAGCAGAGTAGCTTACCGGTGGAGATTCCCCGGCGGTGACGTCATCTGGATTTCTTTACGGCCAGCTGTCGCGAGAATACAGCTGGCCGAGATTACCCAGTACCCGGCAGTCACGTGCAGTTATCGCGAGAAGCTGCACGTGACCGCCAGGGAGAGGGTAATGGCGGCTATCCATGATGTGACCACCGGGGATCTTCTGCCAGGTAAGTTCTGAGTCCTGACTCCTGACAGACCCGACCGACACTGACAGTGACACTTTGGGAAGTTCCTATGTCACGTACTTCCTTCTGTGACACAGGAACTCCCTATATACTTTACAGGAAAATTCTGATTCCGGTATCCGATATGCAAAAAATATCGGATCTCAGAATCGGAATTCCGATACAGCGAATATCGGCCGATACCCGATATTTGCGGTATCGAAATGCTCAGCACTACTCCTGGCACATAGTGCCGGGTGTCAGCTGTGATAATCAGGGGGGGAGCGCAGCTGATCGCCTTGGACGCACTATCCCGTCCATGGGGTGATTGTCACGGGTTTTATGGACGGGATAGTACGTCCAATGGCAGAGAGGGGTTAAACACCGTAAACAGAAAAAAATTCAAGAATGCCAAAATTAAGTTTATTTGGTAGTTGAAATACCACAATAAATGCTGTAACAAGCAATTAAAATGTTTTATCTATACCAAAATGGTATAAATAAAAATGTCTCATCCCGTAAAAAATAAGTTTTGGAAAATAGAGTCACAACCTCTCAAATTTTTTTTTTCAAAACTTCTGATTTTTACCACTAAAATGATAAAAAAATTGACATGTTTGGTAATCATACTGATGAGCAGAATTATTTTGTACGCTGTGAAACCACTTTTCAAAAAACCATGTCTGAATTGCATTTTTTTTTCACAATTTCATCGCACTTGGAACATCTTTTCCTGTTTTCCAGTATACTATGTAGTAAAATGAATTATGTCTTTTAAAAGTACAACTCAACTCGCAAAAAAATACCGTATTTTTCAGACTATAAGACGCACCGGACCATAAGACGCACCCCAAATTTTCAGAAGGAAAACAGGGAAAAAAAAATAATGTGTCAAATGGGGGTCCGTCTTACAGTCCGAAGTGCTCTGTGTTGCAGGGGTGCTCTGTGGGGTGGCTGTGCTGTGTGGGGTGGCTGTGCTGTGTGGGATGGCTATGCTCTGTGGGGTGGCTGTGCTCTGTGGGGTGGCTGTGCTCTGTGGGGTCGCTGTGCTCTGTGGGGTCGCTGTGCAATATATGGTACTCACATCCCATAGCGGTGGTCCCAATGCAGCCTCCTGTGCTCTGTGGTGTCTGGCCAGCAGCGGGGCTCTGTGCTGCGTGGGGGGCTCCGCCGGCATTTCCCTCTTAGCCGGACAGCCCCCGCAGCTCCGCTGCTGCGGCCTCCTGATACATGGCCGCCAGGGGCCTCCGGTGGCGGTCCCGACGAAGTCTTCCGTGCGGTGGTTCCGGGGCAGCAGCCGGCTCTGTGCTGCAGGGGGGCTCCGCCGGCATTTCGGTCTTAGCCGGAAAGCCCCCCGCAGCTCCGCTCCCTCCTGCATCTCGGTGGCGTCCTCAAACATGGCCGCCAGGGGACTCCGGTAAGATGGCCGCCGAATCTCATTCAAGTCTCGGCAACGAGATCTCTTCTCCCGAGATCTCAGGACAAGATCTCGGGAGAAGAGATCTCGTTGCCGAGACTTGAATGAGATTCGGCGGCCATCTTACCGGAGTCCCCTGGCGGCCATGTTTGAGGACGCCACCGAGATGCAGGAGGGAGCGGAGCTGCGGGGGGCTTTCCGGCTAAGACTGAAATGCCGGCGGAGCCCCCCTGCAGCACAGAGCCGGCTGCTGCCCCGGAACCACCGCACGGAAGACTTCGTCGGGACCGCCACCGGAGGCCCCTGGCGGCCATGTATCAGGAGGCCGCAGCAGCGGAGCTGCGGGGGGCTGTCCGGCTAAGAGGGAAATGCCGGCGGAGCCCCCCACACAGCACAGAGCCCCGCTGCTGGCCAGACACCACAGGAAGGCTGCCGCCGCCACCGGGACCGCCGCCGCCACCGGATTTTTTGGTATGTTGGGACCATAAGGCGCACCCCCATTTTCCCCCAAATTTTGGGGGGAAAAAAGTGCGTCTTATGGTCCAAAAAATACGGTAAGCCCTCAGATGCCTATATTTGACATTTGACATATGGTAAGGTTTTAATACTAGAGGTTAGGACCGTCCCGAGTGAGATGGTTTTACGCTTTTTTGATTAAAAATATATTAACTAAGTACCCTATGTTATTTTCATGTACTATTGCTATTTATTAGTTTACTGCATTGTATCTGCTGAGTGTGCTTTTATGCAGGTTTTGTCTGTTTAATGGCTTGTGTGAACATGCACCTACACATTTCATGCATACCACTTTATATTCCAGTTAATCTTTTTAGGTTTTTGTTTCAGATTTTTGCACTCTGTGCAAATAAGGGCATGGCCTCCCTTTCATTTGAGCTGGACATTATGTTTATATAGCTACACTTGGCTGGGTGTCCTTTAGTAAGGATTTCGGTCCTGCTCAGCACTTGTTCACATTTACATCATTTGACACATGGTAAGGTTTTAATACTAAAGGTTAGGACCGTGCTTAATAGGGTCACCTTGATGTAGTAGGATGGTTTTTAAGGCTTCTTTGATCAAAATTACATTAAATAAAAAGATAAACGCATTACTATTGTTTTTACACCCATTTTTTTATGAGTTTGTCAAAGATCTAAGACTTTTTCTATGTACACAAAGGTCTTTTTCTTTAAAATATTGTTCACTAATTTGTCTAAATCTGTGTTTGTGAGCACTTCTCCTTTGCCAAAATAATCCATCCACCTCACAGGTGTAGCAAATCAAGATGCTGATTAAACAGCATGATTTTTGCACATGTGTACTTAAGGCTGGCCACCACAAAAGGCCCCTCTAAAATGTGCAGTTTTGCTGTATTGGAGAGGATCTGGGGGGAAGTACTTTGGTGGTCAGAAAAACAGTCAGTAACTGATGTGACCTCCATTTGCTCCACACTGTGCAACTTATCTCTTTCGCACATAGTTGATCGGGTTGTTGATTGTGGCTTGTGGAAAGTTGGTTCACTCCTCTTCAATGAATATGCAAAGTTTCTGGATATTAGCAGGAACTTGAACACAATGTTGTATACGCTGATACAGAGCATCTCAGACATGCTTAATGGGTGACATGTCCGGTGAGTGTGCTTGACTAATTGTCTAATTGTCTGGTAATGTTTTTCCATTTCCCTGTCCCTAAAACTAGGGGGTGCCCTAGCTCAGCTAGACTCTCAAAGTAATACGAACAGGGGTAACAGAAAATACCAAACATAGAAATGTGCACTCACATATAACAGAGGTATGCACCTGGGAGTGAAGGATGGGGTTAAACCAAAGTAGGAGAAGGAAGAGAATTTTCTCACTCACATAAACCAAGCAACAGTCACAGATAAATCCACCAAACGACTCCTCAAATAACCACTAACATGACTCCTCATCCCTTTCCTAGTATGCCTGGCTCCTTATCCATATCCTGGTATGCAAGGCTCCTCATTCCTATCCTGGTATGCATGGCTCCTCATCTCTATCCTTGTATGCAGGGCTCTTCTTCCCTTTCCTTGTATGCATGGCTCTTTATCCCTATTCTGGTATGCATGGCTCCTCATCCCTATCCTAGTATGCATGGCTCCACATCCATATCCTGGAATGCATGGCTCTTCATTCCTATCCTTGTATCCATGACTCTTGATCTCAAGCCTTGTATACATGGCCCCATCAGAAAAACATAAAAAAAACCATCCTACTTACCGTCCCAGCACTCCCTTGCAGCGTCTTGTTCTCGTGCAAGCAGCTGCAGTGGCGGGGTGATCACGAGTGCCCGCTACTTAAGGGAATGAATATGAAAAACTAGTAGCACTAAATATTTACAGATTGAAATTTGGCCTTGTTTCAGGACCATGGTATTAGCACAAATAATTGATATTTTCACAAGCACATGCAGGCAACTTTTGCACTTTATGAGTGAGGAATAGTGCATTTAATTGTACCGCTACTATGTGTTCCCTTAGCAGCATCTGCCCAAGGTATGGTTCTGGGACTCAGCAACACATGTATCCACTTTCATCTTAAACATGTGAATCTTCTTGTCATCTATTTTTGAGTTCAGGTACAATTGTAAATTAGATTTTTTACCACCAAAATATATATTAAGATGCCTTGAACTTCACATATGATACATTTACATTGTTTCTGATAGCCCCTCCCCATGAGAATTAGATTTCTGCAATCTACTGTGATTTATATTGCACTGTGTGGCATATAAAGATATATATGCATTCTCTGTACTATTTAGTATTAAGTGCCTGTTTGTGCTGTCACATATTTTGCGTCTTCACTATTTTCCTGATACTGGTTACTGTCTTTTTCAAGTCATCTTTACGTGATTATTAACATTTTTAAATATGTCCAATAAAATATTTACTTTTTAAAAGAAGTAAGTTTAATACTTTTTTGGGAGTACACAAACTGTCCTCTGACATTGTCCACATTGTGTTGGGAGCTTCCCCTATGGACTATGGTCCTTACTCATTGTTCTGGCATGTTTGATATAAATGTGGACTCCTGCCTAGCCCAAAATATTGTTCTGCAGAAATGTGGACTTGTTGCAGGACCAGGGTATTAGCCAAGAATTTATATTTTAAAATATGGACTCCAGCCTTGCCCAAAATATCAACAGTCCAAAAAAATTTCTGCACAAATGTGAACTTGTTTCAGGACCATGGTATTAGAACAAACAATTTAGTTTCTCAAATGTGGACTTATGGACGGAGCAAAAACCTGAGCACAAAATAATATAATAATAATAATTTCACCTGCTTTCTGGAGTATGATATTAAAACTGGCAATTTACATTTTGAAATGTGTACTTATGGATGTAGCAAAAATATGAGAATAAAATTATTAGACACTGAAATGTCCCATGCTTTTTGGAGCACGGTATTAGAACTAGCAATTTAGATTTTCACATGTGGACTCATGGACAGAGCAAAAATATGAGCAAAAAGTTATTAGATACTGAAATGTCTTCTGCTTTCTGTAGCATGCCATTAGAACAAACAATTCATGTTCTCACATGTGGAACTCCTGGCTCAAGCACAATAGTAGCAGCACAAAGATTTTATTGCTGAAATGTGCCCTGGTGTCACACACACACTGAGCAAAAATGATTGATCTGCTGGAAGGTTGATTTCACAGCCACACAGGATCCTATGTATCTGAACTAGCTGACTGACAATCAACCGCCAAAATAACTTTCTGACTATCAGCACCAGAAGCAGACTCTTTGCACTGCTGCAGAATCAAAATGGTACTTAACCCTTAACGACCAAGCCATTTTGTAGGTTAATGACCAGGCAAATTTTTACATTTCTGACCACTGTCTCTTTATGTGCTTATAACTCTGGAACGCTTCAACCGATCTTGGCGATTCTGAGATTGTTCTCTCATGACATACTGTACTTCATGATAGTGGAAAAAGTTCTTCGATATAACTTGCATTTATTTATGAAAAAAACGGAAATATGGCAAAAATTTTGAAAATTTTGCAATTTTCATAATTTTAATTTTTATGCCATTAAATCAGAGAGATATGTCACAAAAAATAGTTAATAAATAACATTTCCTACATGTCTGCTTTACATCAGCACAATTTTGGAACCAAAATTTTTTTTTGTTAGGAAGTTATAAGTGTTAAAATTTGACCAGCAATTTCTCATTTTTCCAACAAAATTTACAAAACCATTTTTTTTAGGGACCACCTCACATTTGAAGTGAATTTGAGGGGTCAATATGACAGAAAATACCCAAAAGTGACACCATTCAAAAAACTGCACCCTCAAGGTGTTCAAAGCCACATTCAAGAAGTTTATTAACCCTTTAGGTACTTCACAAGAATTGAAGCAATGTGGAAGGAAAAAATGAACATTTAACTTTTTTTCCCAAAATTTTTATTTCAACACAATTTTTTAAATTTTCTCAAGGGTATCAGGAGAAAATGAACCACAATATTTGTTGTACAATTTCTCCTGAGTACATCGATACCCTATGTGTGGGGGAAAACCAATCTTTAGGCGCATGGCAATGCTCAGAAGGGAAGGAGCATCATTTGAGATTTTGAATGTCAAATTGGCTGGAATCGAGAGCGGACACCATGTCGCGTTTGGAGAGTCCTTGATGTACCTAAACAGTGGAAACCCCCATAAGTGACCCCATTTTGGAAACTAGACCCCCCAAGGAACTTATCTAGATCTATGGTGAGCACTTTGAACCCCAAAGGGCTTCACAGAAGGTTATAACGTAGAGTCGTAAAATTTAAAAATCATATTTTTTCCACAAAAATGATCTTTTCACCCCCAATTTTTATTTTTCAAAGGATAAAAGGATCACAAAAGTTATTGTGCAATTTGTCCTGAGTACGGTGATACCCCATATGTGGGGGTAAACCACTGTTTGGGCGCATGGCAGAGCTCAGAAGGGAAGCAGTGCCATTTGACTTTTTTGGCTGGAATTGAGATTGGACGCCATGTCGCATTTGGAGAGTCCCTGATGTGCCTAAACAGTGGAAACTCCCCACAAGTGACCCCATTTTGCAAACTAGACCCCCCAAGGAACTTATCTAAATGTGTTGTGAGAGCTTTGAATCCCCAAGGGCTTCACAGAATGTTATAACGTAGAGCCGTAAAATTAAAAAATCATATCTTTTCCACAAAAATGATCTTTTCATCCCAATTTTTATTTTTCAAAGGATAAAAGGACCCCAAAAGTTATTGTGATATTTGTCCTGAGTACGCTGATACCCCATATGTGGGGGTAAACCACTATTTTGACACATGGCAGAGCTCGGAAGTGAAGGAGCGCCGTTTTCAAATGCAGACTTTGATGGAATGGTCTGCGGGTGTCATGTCACGTTTGGAGAGCCCCTGATGTGCCTAAACAGTAGAAACCCCCCACAAGTGACCCCATTTTGGAAACTAGACCCCCAAGGAACTTATCTAGATGTGCGGTGAGCACTTTGAACCCCCAAGTGCTTCACAGAAGTTTATAACGTAGAGCCGTGAAAATAAAAAAATCATATTTTTTTCCACAAAAATAATTTTTTGCCCCCAAATTTTTATTTTTATAACAGTAACAGGAGAAATAGGACCCCAAAAGCTATTGTGCAATTTGTCCTGAGTACGCTGATACCCCATATGTGGGGGAACCACTATTTTGACGCATGGCAGAGCTCGGAAGGGAAGGAGCACCGTTTACGAATGCAGACTTTGATGGAATGGTCTGCGGGTGTCATGTCGCGCTTGGAGAGCCCCTGATGTGCCTAAACAGTAGAAACCCCCCAAAAGTGACCCCATTTTGCAAACTAGACCACCCAAGGAACTTATCTAGATGTGTGGTCAGCACTTTGAACTCCCAAGGGCTTCACAGAAGTTTATAACGTAGAGCCGTGAAAATAAAAAAATCATATTTTTTTTCCACAAAAATGACCTTTTTGCCCCCAAATTTTTATTTTTATAAGGGTAACAGGAGAAATAGGACACCAAAAGTTGATGTGCAATTTGTGCTGAGTACACTGATATCACATATGTGGGGGGGAACCACTGTGATCGCCTTACTGCGATCTTTGGGATGCAGAATGAACAAATCCACAAAAGGTGAAGAATTGGTTTTATTTTTTACACCGTTCCTCGTGCGGTATTAGTGATTAGGCGACTTTATTCCTCGGGTCGGTGCGATTACAGCGATACCAGATTTATACCCTTTTTTCATGTTTAGCTTCTGTCACGCACTAAAAGATGCTTTTTTTGGAAGAATTTTTTGTAAGAAATTTTTGCATCGCCGTATTTTGAGAGCTATAATTTTTCCATATTTCGTCCGACAGAGTTATCTGTGGGCTTATTTATTGTGGGACGAGCTGACGTTTTTATTGGTACCATATTCGGGCACATAACTTTTTTTTATCGCTTCCTATTCCGATTTTTGTGGAAGCAGAATGAACAAAAACCAGCAATTCAGGAATTTTTATTTTTTTTTCCCTCCGTTCCACGTGTGGTAAAATTGATAAAGCAGCTTTATTCTTCGGGTCACTACGATTACAGCGATACCTCATTTATATATTTTTTTATGTTTTGGCGTTTTTTACGCAATAAAATTTTTTATAGAAATATAATTATTTTTGCATCAGTTTTTTCCGCGAGCTATAACGTTTTTAATTTTTTCGCTGATGATGCTGCATAGTGGCTTGTTTTTTGCAGGACAAGATGACGTTTTCAGCAGTACCATGATTATTTATATCCGACTTTTTGATTGCGTGTTATTGCACTTTTTCCAAGCGGTATGATCATACCACTTGGAAAAAGTATAATTTACTACTTTTTTGTGTTTTTTTATGGCTTTCACTGAAGGGGTTAACTAGGGTTACGCTTTTATAGATGGGATTTTTACGGACGCGGCGATACCAAACATGTGTATTTTTTTTATTTATTTTTTTTTTATTACAGAAAAATGTGTATTTTTTAGGGGAATTTTTTAAAATTATTTTTTAATATTTTTTTTACAATTTTTTTTAAAAAATGCTTTTTTTACCTTATCCCTTTATGGGACTTTCACTTTTTTACTTTTGATTGCAGGTACAATGCATTGCAATGTTCCAGCATTGCAATGCATTGTACCTATAGTGAAAGCTGCTGTGACCATGGTCACAGCGGCTTTCCGTAGCTAGATGACCCGTAGGTTGTCATGACAACCCCTGGGTTATCAAGGCAGAGATCGGGCTCTGCAAATACATTGCGGGGCGCCGATCTGAGGCAGAGGGAGCTCCCGACCCTCTGCCTCTCCCCCTGAGCGCTGCGATCACGCTCGATCGCAGCAGTCAGGGGTTAACAGCCAGAGGCGTCGGGGTGGCGGGGCGGCGGACTGCAGTGCTGAGCTCCTGCACTGATCGGGCAGAAGAGGCTGAAATTTCAGCCTCTTCTGCCTGATCGCTGCTGTGTTTGGTCAGTCACATTGACTGACCAATCACAGCGTTGTAGGTGCGGGGACCGACTGCAAAGGTCCCCGCACCGCTTGCTGTGCCTGTCAGCTGTCTGTGACAGCTGTCGGCACTGAACTACCACTGCATGTTTACACGCAGTGGTAGTTCAAAGGCATGAAGTGCACAGTCCGTCAAGGTGCCAAAACTGACACCTTGCCATGACGGACTGTGCACGTCATTGGACATTAAGGGGTTAAACAACATGTTCACTCTGTATATGGAGAGGAACATGTGACTTAGGCAGCCAATGAAACAAGCCTTGTGTCTGGAGATTGTGGATAGTTGATTAGCTTTCGGAAACAACACACATAAAGTTAAGGGG
>JARQOD010000006.1:268433498-268464866 GCA_033576555.1 Oophaga sylvatica
TGGATATACACCCTTGACACTATATACCCCAAGGGATTGAATAGAGAGATGGATTGGCTAATGTGATTTCCTTTTCTTCCCCCAGACCAACCCATAAGTTCTCATAACCTTGGCTTTTTTCTACACTTGAGATGGTAAGACCCACACTAAAACAACCCTCTTCCCCCCCCTCCTCTCTTTTATTCAACTACTATCGTTTGTTTTGTTTGGACTCCTACCACGATTATGTTATTTTTATAGTTTGTTTTTATGATTTACCTCCATTATTTGTTTATCCATATCCATCCTTTTATGCTTATGATTTATTTCTATTATTATTTATTTAATTATTCATGCTATTATCTATTTGGTTCATCCATTTATTTTACCTACTGTTCCACTGCACTACTGATTATCTACCTCTTATACCCATTGTGGGTTATCATGCCATAATTTATATTTGTTCTTGAATATTTATCTACCATTCATAATTTGGGCTGCTATACACCATTATGTCATATAATTAGGTGACTACAACTATTATGATCATCACAAGTCCAAATGTCACTTCTATTGCCACCCAGCAGCGCCGATCTAGCAACATGTACTTTCCCCATTAACATCTATTGCGCAGGCGCCGACTCCCACTCTGAACAACGCTATGTTGTTCTCTGACACACTCCTACTGCGCATGCGCTGGCGTGTGACGTCACATCCGGCCATGTGACCAGCCAGCGCTTCTTAAAGCGCTGCTGAGAGCTCATTACAGCCTCCACCTGCTTAGGCACTGATGTGCCAGCGTCCTCACTGGGCTTGCAATACCCTGGATTTATCCCCACCACCAACGGATGTGAGCTCTCATTTTCCCAGGATAAGATAAGTACAATTGTCAGCATCGCCTCATTTTCACTGGTACCAATGTCTTATGTTCACAGTCTTACAACACATGTCAACAAGCGCTACAGCTGCCTTTCTATTTATCTACAACTGGTAAATATAACTGGCCACACAGACATTTGTGTTAGCTCCTGCCACTTCAGATGAATATATTTGGCAACTCTACCATTACCTGTTCCTATATTTTCAGCATAACCGCACTTGTATACCATATATGCTACCAAGCACACCGGTTGGTCTCCCACCATCATATGACTGGTAAATATTTTAAGCTACAATATATATCTATACCCATATTGACACATTATAACTGTATGATTCCTCCCTATCATGAACAGTCTGCTACTGGGATCCAGACCGCATATACATGATCCTGAGCATAACCGCATTTGCATACCATACACGCCACCAAGCACTCCGGCTGGTCTCCCACTACTATATAACTGGTAAATATTTTAGCCACAACATATATCTATACCCATATCGACACATTATAACTGTGTGATTCCTCCCTATCATGAGCAGTCTGCTACTGAGATCCAGACCACATATACATGATCCTGACCCCATACCCTACAGGATCATCCCTCTGACAGACTCTATAAGTGTCTCTAAAGGTACTAATTTGATGAGTAATATTGTAATACCCTTTACTCCAATATGATTATATATGGAATGTATAATACACGACACTCATGATTTACTCTACCCTGATCTATTGTAGCATCCATAATAAAGACCAAACTCCTTTATCCAGGACTAGTCCTATCACAGGATGTCCAGAACTACCTCCACTAGACAACCACAGTAAGGGTAGGTGTCCATTAGCATGTACATTATACCGGGTTCTGATATCTCAGTGTACTGTCAAAAATTTTCTTTACTTACCACTATCTCCTTTACTAAGGCCTTGTCTATGTCCTGTTAATAAAGTTTGAGCTCTATGCTTACTATTCGATCAACGTATACTATGACATGGTTTCTTGATTCCATATTTCTGTATATTTGTATATATTTGTATATATCTGTGTAAATATGTATATACTCCTTTATGTCACTTGTTATAATATTTACTCTCCATCTTTTACAGCGACTGTGTGATCAAGGCCAAGTTTAGGCCGAAACGTCAAATTACTTGTCGCTCTTGCAATATATATTCAATAAAATTCACTTGAAGCAATTTCTCTCAACGAGTGCAGTGTTCATTAGACATTTTGCTTTGGGGGGTGTCATAGTGTCTATAAAAGCCCTGACCGCCGACTGCCATTTTACTTCTGCCGATCTTAACAGTAGGGAGAGGTTGCTGACGCTGTTTATCAGTAGGGAGAGAGTTAGGGCCGGAAAGAGAAGTTCTTATGTGCTAGTGCTGATAGCAATTGTGCTGTACAGTTAGTGTGCAGTGACAGGGGATGATTTTCTTGTGTGCAGCAGCGCTGGTTATTAGGCCGCCTGATAGCTGTATTGCTGTGTGTACACTGCTGTGCAGACTGCTTTTTACACAGCACTAATACTTTTAATCTTTTTTTCTGCACAGTTACCGAGCGTTCATTTTTTCTCACACCGTATAGAGCAGTACGCTCCTCACACACTACCATGTACCGGCTGGTATCACGGACAAATACATGCTGACTATCTGTGTGTGACTCCGGAAATATATACGGAGATTGAAAATTTCCCCTACACCGTATACAGCTGTACGTTTGTGATACAGTACCTTATATCTGCTCTTTGTATTACGGTCAAATCCATACTGAGGGAGCGTCTGTGTGTGACTCTGGAAATAAAGACGGAGATTGAAATTTTTCCCTACACCATATACAGCTGTCCGCTTCTGATACAGTACCGTAAATCTGCTCTTTTTATTACGGTCAAATCCATACTGATTCAGCGTCTGTGTGTGACTCCGGAAATGTATACGGAGATTGAAATTTTCCCCTACACCATATACAGCTGTACACTCCTCATACAGTACCATGTATCTGCTGGTATTTTTGGTGCATTTTCCCAAACATGAGGAAGTATGGTGGAAGAGGCCGCGGACATAGGTGGGGGGGCAGCTGGTACTGATGGTGGTGGTGGTGCATCTGCTGTTAGTGCCAAAAGCACAATAGCACCTAAAGCCTCCAGCTCTATCGCCTCCTCTTCTGAAGTTTCAAAAAATGCAAGCACTGAGTCGTCAGTGCAGGCTTCTGGTCAGGAACAACACCTTTCCTTGTGTCCTTCACCCCCACCAAAAGTGAAGGATGCGGCAGGCCACACTTCAGATTACTCCCTGGAGCTCTTTTCACATACCATACCTGGGTTATCAAGTGAAATCCTGAATTCCCCAGTCCAAGATGAATCTGACATGGAGTGCACTGATGCACAGCCACTGCTATATGATTCTGCTGGTACATTCACCCAGAGCACTGCATTGCCCTTGCAGTCTATTGAGCCAGATTCTGACCCTGATGAAACTCAGGTGCCCCTTCCCGCATACTATACCACCTTACACGGTGACACAGAGGAAGGTGCAGATGAAATTGAAGAGGAGGTGATGGATGACCCAGTTGTTGACCCGGATTGGCATCCATTTGGGGAATAGGGTGCCACTGGCAATAGCTCAGAAGAGGAGGAGGATCTGCAATATTTAAACAATTAATTTACCCTCTGTAATACTAAATTATGCTTGAAGAGTTTAAAAATATGTTAAAAAAGAATAGGACCCAATACTGACCTTTGTGGTACCCCACTGTTAACTATGACCTGATTTGAGTGTGTTAACCACAATCTGTTTCCTATCACTGAACCAGTTGCTAACTCAATTTCACATATTTTCCTGTAGACCCATTGCTCTCATCTTATGTACTCATCTTTCCTGAGGCACTACATAAAATGCCTTTGAAAGTCAAGTTAAATGACATCCACAGTATTACCCTGGTCCAGTCTAGAACTTACCATCTCTTGGAAGCTGATCAAATTATTTTGACAGGATCGTATGTTTATTTTGGGTCATGGGGTTATTTTTATTGAAATACTCCAGGATAGTATGTCTTAAAAAGCCTTGAGAGATTTTGCTCACAGTAGAGGCCTATAATTTCTGGGACCTATCGGAAATTACACATACACTTAGCGTCTATAATTTCCAGGATCAGACTTTGTCCCCTTTATGAATACTGGCACATTTGTTATGCGTCAGTCCTGTGGTACAGATCATGTTATTACGGAATCATCGAATATTAGAAATAATGGTCTGTCTATAATGGTACTTAATTCCTGCAATGGTGTATGCCATCTGGAGCCTGGTAATTTGTTTACTTTAGTGTTTTTGAGATGTCACTGTATTATCTTCTGGGTTAAGTCAATGGTATCACTGATTATGTTATCTATATCAAAAAACTGACCGGCACATCCAAACTTAGATTCAGTGTGAACAGGTGCTAAACCTAGAGTCACCAACTCATATACATACAAGAAGAAAAGGTAGCACACTGTAGCGCTATAGCTTGCAAAACACGAAATATGAAAAAGCGAGGATAGGCATTAGTTAGGGACCTGATATACG
Source organism: Oophaga sylvatica (assembly GCA_033576555.1). Lineage (NCBI taxonomy): Eukaryota > Metazoa > Chordata > Amphibia > Anura > Dendrobatidae > Oophaga > Oophaga sylvatica. The sequence continues at coordinate 268,437,919 of JARQOD010000006.1, forward strand.
AGAAGAGCCTTGACGTGGCTATCAGGCTCACATAATTTGGCCATCTTATGCGCTAAGACTTCTCAATTTTTCATATTTCTAAGGTAATGATGTAATTCATTTTTCATATTTTTCATATTTCGTGTTTTGCAAGCTATAGCGCTACAGTGTGCTACCTTTTCTTCTTGTATGATTATGTTATCTGTCATGGGATTTCCTTGTGAAAATATCATAAAGAAGGTTTTTAAAAATTGTACTTTCCCTCATCGTCTTCTACCATGTCACCCAGATTATTTTTGAGGGGCCCAACACTATCATTTTTTAATTTCTTACTGTTTATGTACTTGAAGAATATTTTTTGATTATGTTTACTCTATTGGCAATGAGCCTTCCTGTTTTCTGCACTTATTTGTTTCTTCACACTTTTAATTTTTTCTCTACAATAATTTATTGCTTTCGTTAATACCCTCTTGCTTTGATTTCTCAAATAGTTTATTTTTGTCCTTTATTGCACCTGTAATAGCTCTATATAGTCACAGTGGTTTTTTTTTACTATACCCAGCTGGTTTGCTCTTATAGGGCATATTCAGAGTGTTTATGAAAGATTCCCATTTGCTTTGTTATGCTTCATGAAAGCTTACAGAATTTTTTTTTTATTATATCATCATCATTATTGCATTGCTAGTAGCTAATCTATTACATTATCTATTTAGTCTATTGAGCCATCAGTATTTGATCATCTCTTAAGGTGACAAATCAAAAAATGCCAACTCAGCTCCGATGACATAATCCTAATTGCAGTTGCATCACTTTCTTTAATAAATGCTCTCTGTGTAAGGTATACAGTTTGAGGATTTTTTAGCTTAGTTTCTCAGCATATGCCTCAGTCTTGCTTTAACATAGTGGATAGTCTTTGCTACATATGCGGAGAAGTCACTTTTCCGTCACAAAGGCGAAAGCCTGTATTTTGGCTGCAGAATAAGAGATGAGGACAAACGTTGGGCTCCATTCATATGTTGCAATAGATGTGCATCACATTTTACCCAGTGGTTGCATGGGAAGAGTCAATCTATTTCATTTGCAGTCCCAATGTTCTGGAAAGAATCAACCGATTATGCAACCAATTAATATTTCTGCCTGGTGCACCTATTAGAAAGAGAGTTTCAAAGAAGAAGTGAACATTACAGTATCCAAACATTCCTTCTAAAATGCTCTCCGTACCACATACAAAAGAACTGCCAGTTCCAAAAGCACCATAAATATTTTCAGTGAATCTTACTTTCTGTCAGCAATATCAACTGAACCACAACTTATAACACAAAGTGAACTGAATGTTCTTGTTAGAGATTTGGATCTGCCCAAGAGTAAGGCTGAGCTCTCAGATTCTAAGCTATAGCAGTGGAATCTACTAGCCGACGATGTTCGGATTTCTTTGATTCATAACCTTGATAAAGATCTTGTCCAATACTTCTTCATTGAGGGTGACCTTGTGGTATACAACAACATCAACAGTTTAAAAGAATCCCTGAAAATAATTCATAATCCAGAGGAATAGAGGCTCATCTTCGATTCATACATAACAAGCCTAAAAGCTGTCTAGCTGCATAATGGCAATGCGCTACCTTCAATTCCTATTGGTTATGCAGTCCACATGAAAAAAACTATGACAACATGAAACAGCTTTTGAAGTGGCTGAACTATGGCTAACATTTGTGGCCCCTTAATGGTGACTTAAAAGTAGTTGTTCTCTACTTGGTCTCCAAGGTGGATACACAAAGTACTGCTACTTCATGTGTGTGTGGGATAGTCCTGCAAAAGAATATCACTACAATAACCCTTGGTATAAGGGGTGGTAATTTATTTAGAACCTTGTCCCAGGTGGAGAGCCATTGGATTTATGGGCTTAATATGCTGGTACCCTTCGGTTTGAATGATAGCCACGGTTTTAGTTCCTTTCTATAAATAATTATATGATTTAGGGGATTACTCTGGGTTTTTAATATTAGGTAATTGTTGTTCTTGTATTTTGTGTATGTCTTATTATGTTTTTAATATTAATTTTATCATCATCATTATTATAGCTCGTGATACTTACCTTGTGGCCTTTCTTTTCGTGTGACGGATGTGACCTTGATTGAAGAGTGATGAGGCTGGATTGAGGATCTCTTTATTTCCCAACCTTCGGAATTCTGTCTCCTTCTCTCTATTCAAAAGAAGATGGATTTTATGTTCTGATAATATTAATAAGGACAACATGCTCTTACTCTGGATTTATTTAATAACTATTGAACTCATTAATTAATTAATCAATTATTGAAGATTTATTATTATACCCTTTTATGTTTATTTAGTGATATATATAATCGTATTTGCTTTACAGTATTTTTGTATTTTAATTTATCATTTTATTTATTTTTTATATTTATTATGTTCACTTTATACTTTATTGTAACACGTTCTCACTTCATTTCCTTATAAATTTATAATTAATTATAATATTATTCATTGTACTATTCATATAATTTTTATGCTAAGGCACTTATCAATTATTCATCTTTATAGTATTTTCAGCACTTTATCTTATTACTTCTGCACATTCACCCTGCACCGATCTGCCAATTAATTACTCCTATTTTATTAGTGTCCTCCAAAAAATTTTTCATTTTTGTCCTTTTATTCCTATTATTCCGTTCCCCCTTTAAAATACATTAGGACGTCTGGTTTTAAAATATTTCCTTGGTTTTTCTTATGGTTTCTTACTCCCATATGAACATTTACTTATGCTGCTACTGAAGGCCGTTGCGCATGCCCAGATTCCGCTGCATCCGGGTCTTCTCGATGCGCTCACATGGTTCACATGTGATCCCCTGCAGATCGCTTGCGTTCCACGGGCGCTGAAGGAAGTACCCCAGGTGATGCGGACATCTTTGCTCTATATCGGGCGGTCAGCACATAGGCACTTTAACCTTGCATGGGATATTTATGATAGTATGGTATTGACCTGACATTCCTTTGAAATCCCTGGAGCTCAGCTGCATGTTAGCACTTTGCCTAATCCCAAGTGTAGCAATTTTCTATACTTTGTTTTGGACATACAATTGTCTTGGCACTGACCAAATATATTTCCATGCATTTATTTTAGCTCAAATTGTCTTGAAATATTTTTTTTCTATTTTGATAAATTCTTTAGCTAGAATAAAACTGCTTAATCATGGAAATTAATTTGCTATATTAGTATGGACAATTAGCATGGACAATTAATTTTGTACAACCTTGACTTACTCAGTGGTCTAGAATGTTTCCTTTCCCCTTTTTACCTGCTTGGTCTGTTGTTACTCTGTATAATTATATGTCATTATGTCTATTTATTGATGAATTATTAAAATTATTGTTTTGTTTAAAACTCTGGACCCCTTGCTTTTTCCTTGGCACTTGGTGGTTAAATTTGTAAACTATGAAGAGTTGGTGGAAAATTTCCTCAAAACATATAAGGATATTGGCTGTAACACGTCCTTTAATATAGGCACTAGCCATCCTGGAGGAGTTAGCTAGAGAACATAATATTGAAGAGAATATGATACCCGCATCCATTCGCCAGAAATCGAAAAAATTTCCTCCAATTTCTATATGTCCAGCAGTCGACATTTTCGTTAAAATGTACTCCTTGATTCATTCTGTTGTCTTTTCCCCTGGAATGTCTCGGACCACTTCTGGAGTTGCGTGGGTGTATTTTTACATTAAGAAGATGGATGACCTGTAAAGAGACAATATTATGAAGAATATGAATTTATTTATTTTAATTTTTATATATTTTTTTGGAGGATCTCTGTGCAAAAATAACTATGATGATTATAATGGACTATTCAGTTACTACTTGATACATCCTCGGGATGTCTTTGACCGCTCTGGATATTTTGGAGTGGTGATGAAGTATTGACACCTTAAAGAAGATGTTTTTCCGGTGAAAAAATGAAAAATTATGAAGAATATGAACATACTATATGATTGATCTGTGAAAAAAAACATGAAGAAAAATAACGGACTATCACGTTATGTAAAATGGGATTATTTATCTCATTTATTAGTTTATTATTACTTAAAGTATTCATTATTATTTAATTATTTTCCATCGTTATTCATAATTATTATTATTATTTTTTATTATTATTATTTTTGGCATTATTATATTTTTATTTTTTGTTTTGAATTTTATTTTTATTACTATTTGTTTATTTACCTATTATTATTATTATTATTATTTTTTTTTTATTATATTTTTTATATTTATTATAAATTAAGTAATATTATTTTTGTATTATTATTTTTATCTTTTATTTTATTTTATATTTATTGTTTATAATTTTTTAAGTATTATTTTCTATTTATTATTTTTTATTTAATTATTTATTATTTTTCATTCATTAATTTTGTGTGATAGCCAATTAAATACGTGCATTATTATGCATAGTTGTGCACAGTTTTCCATATGGTCAGTTAAATAGTCATCCAGAAAAAATATATAAATACCTAAATATGTGATATTTAATTCTTCATCCATTTTTGTGACCTTAATGAATTTGGTCATGTGACCTATATTCGAGTTCTAGATACAGTCATGGCCAAAAGTTTTGAGAATGACACAAATATTATATTTTCAGATGATCTGCTGCCCTCTGGTTTTTATGTGTGTTTGACAGATGTTTTTATCACAGACAGCAATATAATTGCAAACATATGAGTAACAAAAGCTTATATTGACAGTTAGAATGAGTTAATGCAGCAAGTCAATATTTGCAGTGTTGACCCTTCTTCTTCAGGACCTCTGCAATTCTCCCTGGCATGCTCTCAATCAACTTCTGGACCAAATCCTGACTGATAGCAGTCCATTCTTGCACAATCAATGCTTTCATTTTGTCAGAATTTTTAGGTTTTTGTTTGTCCACCCGTCTCTTGATGATTGACCACAAGTTCTCAATAGGATTAAGATCTGGGAGTTTCCAAGCCATGGACCCAAAATCTCTATGTTTTGTTCCCTGAGCCATTTAGTTATCACCTTTGCTTTATGGCAAGGTGCTCCATCATGCTGGAAAAGGCATTGTTGACCGCCAATCTGCTCTTGGAGGATTGGGAGAAGTTGCTCTTGGAGGACATTCTGGTACCATTCTTTATTCATGGCTGTGTTTTTAGGCAAGACTGTGAGAGAGCCGATTCCCTTGGCTGAGAAGCAACCCCACACATGAATGGTTTCAGGATGCTTAACAGTTGGCATGAGACAAGACTGGTGGTAGCACTCACCTTGTCTTCTTCGAATGAGGCGTTTTCCTGATGTCCCAAACAATCGAAAAGGGGATTCATCAGAGAAAATAACTTTACCCCAGTCCTCAGCAGTCCACTGCCTGTACCTTTTGCAGAATATCAGTCTGTCCATGATGTTTTTTCTGGAGAGAAGTGACTTCTTTGCTGCCCTCCTTGAGACCAGGCCTTGCTCCAAGAGTCTCCACCTCACAGTGCGTGCAGATGCACTCACACCTGCCTGCTGCCATTCCTGAGCAAGCTCTGCACTGCTGGTAGCCCGATCCCACAGCTGAAACACTTTTAAGAGACGGTCCTGGCGCTTGCTGGTCTTTCTTGGGCGCCCTGGAGCCTATTTGGCAACAATGGAACCTCTCTCCTTGAAGTTCTTGATGATGCGATAGATTGTTGACTGAGGTGCAATCTTTCTAGTTGCGATACTCTTCCCTGTTAGGCCATTTTTGTGCATTGCAATGATGACTGCACGTGTTTCTTTAGAGATAACCATGGTTAACAGAAGAGAAACAATGATGCCAAGCACCAGCCTCCTTTTAAAGTGTCCAGTGGTGTCATTCTTACTTAATCATGACAGATTGATCTCCAGCCATGTCCTCATCAACACCCACACCTGTGTTAATGGAGCAATCACTGAAAAGAGGTTAGCTGGTCCTTTTAAGGCAAGGCTGCAATGATGTTGAAATGTGTTTTGGGGGATAAAGTTCATTTTCTAGCCAAATATTGACTTTGCAAGTAATTGCTGTTAAGCTGATCACTCTTTATAACATTCTGGAGTATATGCAAATTGCCATTAGAAAAAGTGAAGCAGTAGACTTTGTAAAAATTAATATTTGTGTCATTCTCAAAACTTTTGTCCATGACTGTATATGTTGTATATGTATTTATTTATTTATTGTTTGATGTTGTATATTGCACTTATAATAGAAAAAGTGGGTGGTTTTCTCCCATTATATTGCGTCTTCATGATACTGACATTGTCTATATAATCAAAGTATAAAAAGTGGAGACTTTTTAGGTTATCCCCATGTTATCTTTTAATGTATATAAGTTGGACCTTCTTGGTATATGAAGCATTGATGTGGATGGCTGCTGTACGCATCTCCCTTTCGGTGCCCGGGAGGTTTCTTTGTCCTGGCATCTCTATGTTTCCTTGGCGCCGGGTCATGTGACCTGACGTCAAGGTTGCATGGTGCTGGGGCGAAGGACCTTCCTGGCGCTTATTGGCGCATGCATCGATCTGGCTCCCATCCCACCAATGAAAACTAGTTCTATGGGTATAAAAACACCCTCTTTTAGTGTAGGCGACACCCCTGATGAAGGAGCAATTCCGAAACGTGCGTCGGGGCACGTTATACACAGTCTGCCTGACAGCTTTATTCCTATATTAAGGCAATGAATTTGGGCTATTGATCTATTTATTTATGTGGCGACATCGGTAGCATTTGGCCAGTGATAAGTACTCTCCCCCCATGTGAGTGACACATTCGCTGGGATCACATTTAGATCTTAATGAGACTTTTTCCTATAGAATCTATGTTTCATACCCCCTTTGAGCAATCAATTTAGTGCAGGTGGGTTGTTCAGTCTTTTTTGCTGAGAGCTAATCTTGCATTATTTGCACTTATTGATTAGCACTTTTGCACATATTGATAATCTTTATTATGATTTAGAGCGGTAATTTGCACTTTTTTAGCACTATGAGCACCTAATAAGGATATTTAGCATATATACCTTTCCGTTTAGGTGGGGAGATCAGTTCTGTTGCTGAGAGCTTTATATCACTTTGCATTTTGCAGTTCAGCACATTAGCACCAGCACTTCAGTTCAGCATATTTGCACATGTACCTGTTTGCTTGATACAATTAAAGGGATTTTTTTGATTACCAGCACTTTTTGCACTTTAATGCACAATAATTTATTGTAAGATATGGGATATATTTTTTTCTAGAATCAATTATACACATTTTCTTGATTTTGTATTTCATATTTATTTTTATTTGCTGTCTTTTATTATTTATTGTGTTTTATATATAGCTCTTGGTGGATAGAAATTTTATGCAGAACCTCATTATTATTCTCTGACCATATACACCTGTGTGCCATATATATGTTTATTTTTGGTGTGTTTCTTATTTCTTATATACTGTGTTAAACCATGATTTAATAAAGGTTTTTACATAATATTTATTTTTGTCTGAATATTTATGAATTTTATTTACAGTATTTATTCATTTTTTATGATTTTTTTTAATTTCATGTATATTAATTTTAGGATTTATGGATATAGGTTTCTTTTATTCCTCAAGGGCCGCAAACAGGTCATGTTTTCAGGATTTCCTTGTATTGCACAGGTGATAATTTAATCACCTGCACAGAAAATGATTCCAGCACCTAGTGCAATGCTAAGGAAATCTTGAAAACACACACGGTTTGCGCCCCTCGAGGAATACAGTTTGAGACCCGTGATCTAAACTATGTTTCCCTTTGATGCTATATATTATAGAACGTATTGCACAGGTGATAATTTAATCACCTGCACAGTTAATGATTCCAGCACCCAGTGCAATGCTAAAGCCCCCGTCTCACACAGCGATCTCGCTAGCGAGATCGCTGCTGAGTCGCTAGTTTTGTGACGCAACAGCGATCTCCCCAGCGATATAGCTGTGTGTGACATTCAGCGACGATCAGCCCCCCTGCTGGGTATCGCTGATCGTCGCTGAATGTCCTGGACATTTTTTTGATCGCTGGTCTCCTGCTGGCCAGCACGCATCGCTGCATGTGACAGGCAGGAGACCAGCGATCCGCTGGTAACCAAGGTACACAACGGGTTTCCAGGCGCAGGGCTGTGCCTGGAAACCCGCTGTCTACCTTGGATACCAGCGCCCTGATGCAGGGAGCTGGTAACCAAGGTACACAGCGGGTTTCCAGGCACTGCGAAGTGCCTGGAAACCCGACATGTACCTTGGTTACCAGCTCCCTGCATCAGGGCGCTGGTATCCAAAGTACACTGCGGGTAACTAAGCGACGTTACCCGCAGTGTCTCTGTGCTGATCGCTGCCTGAGCTGCCTGTTTGGCAGCTCAGCAGCAATCATGTAGCGACACACCAGCGATCCTGATCGTTGTCTGGATCGCTGGTGTATCGCTATGTGAGACCCGGGCTTAAGGAAATCTTGAAAGCATGCACGGTTTGTGCCCCTCGAGAAATACAGTTTGAGACCCCTGATCTAAACTGTTTCCCTTTGATGCTATGTATTATAGAACGTATCCACTTGCAGAATATTGTCCCAGTGAAATTTGTCAAGTTAGCTGTCTCTACCATACTTTCCTTGAAACTGATTTACGACCAAATGAAAATAAATTTTTGATTTAGCCATAAGTAGGCTTAGAAGATTGTTCAGGAGAGGAAAGATAAGAGCTACACAACAATATGCTTCAGTTAAAGTTACCTGTCAGCAGGATTGTGCTCAGTAAACTACAGTTACTGGTACAGGTTGGTGCCATTATACTGATTAAAATGATACCTGGGTTGATGAAATCTGTCTTGTGGTTGTTGTTTAATCTGTATTTGCAGTTTTCAGTTGATGAGATTCTCGTGCTTCTGGGCGGCCTGTGGGGGGGGGGGTCTTTACGTGATGCTTAGTGTTGAGCGATACGATACCGCAAGTATCGGGTATCGGCCGATATTAGCTGTATCGGACTTTCGATATTGACTTTCGATATTTCCCATATATCGTATACCGGAATCGGAATTGTCACTGTCACTGTGAGTGTCCGTCGGTCGGGTCTGTCAGGAGTCAGCGGCACTTACCTGGCAGAAGATCTCCGGTGGTCACGGCCTGGACTGGTTGATGGCCGCCATCATCTTTCCCCGGCGGTCACATGCAGTTTCTCGCGATAACTGCAGTGACTGCTGGGTAATCCCGGCCGTAAAGCAGTCAGTCCGATGACGTCACCGCCGGGGAAGCAGGTAATCAGCTGTGCTGTGCCGGGATGACAGCCTCTGCCTGTCATTCCGATGTAGCAGAGCTGGATCGTCGTGGGACAGTCGTTACTATGGACTGCGTCGGACAGGTGGTATACTGTTGGTTTGTTTTTTTCCTTTTTTTACAGGAGATCGATGGCGTCGCAGGAATGAGAGTATAATAAAAGAAATGAAAACTGTGTTGTCTCTTTTATTTCATTAAAATACTTTTTTCTTGCTGTGTCTTTTTTTTTATACATTTAAAAACTTTGGGATTAATAATGCATCGGTGTCTTATTGACACCTCTCCATTATTAACCAGGCTTATTGTCACCGTGCAATCAACGGTGACATTAATCCCTTATTACCCCACTTGCCACCGCTACAGGGCAGTGGGAAGAGCCGGGTAAAGTGCCACAATTGGCACATCTTTTGATGCGCCAAATGTGGGCTGCTGTAGCCTGTATTATCAGGCTGTTGAGGGCCAAAATCCATGGGCCTTGACAGTCTTTTAATACCAGGCCGCAGCAGTCTGCATTTTACTTGGCTGGTTAACAAAAATAGGGGGACCCCTACGCCGTTTTTTTTTTCGAGGGGATCCCCTATTTTTGTTAACCAGCCAAGCTAAGCGACTGCTGTGGCCTGGTATTATCAGGCTGGCAAGGTCCATGGATATTGGCTCATTACCAGCCTGAAAAACCAGGCCTCAGCAGTCTGCTTCATCTGGCTGGTTAACAAAAATAGGGTGGACCCCACGCCAATTTTTTTTCGAGGGGATCCCCTATTTTTGTTAACCAGCAAAGATAAGCAGACTGCTGTGGCCTGGTATTATCAGGCTGGCAAGCAGGGTCGGACTGAGGCACCGGGACACCGGAGAAACCTACGGTGGGCCCCAGCTCCTGCGTGGTGGGCCCTGATTTGAAAGGATAGGTCGCGGGGCAGAGGGGGCGGTGGCCCCGGTACCCGCGCTCTGAGGGGGCCCACCCGGAGCTACGATACAGTTACATTCTGCGGCAGAGCAGGGAGAATCGCTCTCCCTGCTCTGCCGCCCGGAAGCTATGGGGCCTGAACAGGCGTTGGGGGGGCGCGGTGCCAGCAGTGGGTCCCCCACCCGTCATCGGAGGGTCAGCTGTATCGGCATCCAGCCGATAAAGCTGACCGCATAGAGAGAGAAGGAACGAGCGCTCCTTCTCTCCCATAATCCCCCTCTCAGCGTATGACAGCTGGCGCAATAACATCACCTGCGGAGCCCGCTGTCAGACGCTGAGAGGGAGAACAGTGAGCAGCACAGGAGCCGGGAGGTGAGTTTTTTTTTTTTTTTTTTTTAATGGGGGTGCAGTCGAGTCCTGGCTGGAGAAGTCGTCATGTCGGTGTGGGCCAGATGGAAAAGACATGAAAAGTGAACAATTCCATTAGAAAGAACATCAGCGGTAAGTAATTATCTGTACCTGTGCTGTAATCTATATGTTCTGTAGGACTGGTATTATTTAACACAGACCATATGGCGGTAATATCAATATTGTTCTTTTTATATATAGATTATTTTGGCCAACAGCGCGGTCATTTGCTGAGGTTCTCTGATGATGGGCCCACTCAAAAGTTTTGCCCCCACTAAACCAAAACCCTAGCTACGCCTATGGCTCTCTCTCTAGTCTTTCTTTCTCGCTCTCTGTTCTTTCCTTCTCGCTCTCTGTTCTTTTTTCTCTCTGTTCTTTCTTTCTCTCTTTTCTTTCTTTCCTCTCTTTCTTTCTCTGTTTGTTCTTTCTCTCTCGCTGCTCTTTCTTCTTTTCCTCAGTACCAGCCACTGTGCCCTCATTACCAGTCAGTGTGATCAGCAGTGCTAAATGGTTACGCTTGGGGCGAGGATATGGGTGTGATTAGCTGTGAAATGGGTGTTGTCGGGGCGTGGCCTAAAATTTTCTGCAGCATGCACAGCGTGCCACAGCCTTTGTCCCTCTTTCCCTTATTCAAAGGTTGGGAAGTATGATGTTGGGCCGCAAGAATATATTTTCTCTGGTGGGCCCAAGGTACTCCAGTCTGACGCTGCTGGCAAGGTCCATGTATGTTGGCTCCTTAACAGCCTTAAATACCATGCCTCAGCAGCAGGGGCGTACATATAAATCATGGGGCCCCATAGCAAAAGTCTGAATGTTCCCCACCCCCCCCCAGAGGCATTGTAAATGTAAACTGCCAGCACAGTGAGGGAAGTTGAGTCGCACAGAGACAGGGGTTTTGGGGGTACTCGGCACCGATCACGTCGACTTCTATGGGGGATGTCACGAGTAGCACAGCTCGGTCCGTGACCTGGGCGATCACTGGAATGTGGGATATTTCCAGGGGATGATAGAATGTTCGTGTAGTTTGTCGTGACGCCACCTGTAGTACCTGGTCAGGGTGTCCAGCGCTGCTGTGCAGGTCCTCTGGAAGGGATGGTGTAGTGCAGGTAGGTGATAAGTCTTCTACAGGTAACACGCTATCCTTCCAGGGCAGATAGATGTGAGATAGAGCAATGGTGCAGAGTGATGTAGCAGAGTGGACTATGCGACGTAGTAAGAAAGCAGGAAACACTTCAAGTTAAACGTTGCATAATAAAATTTTTAATAATAACATTACAAAAGTGCAAATAGCATTACTGCCGAAGTTCGTTGAGACTTCTTAGGACTACCCCCACCGGGGTAACTTCACAGTGTCCTTTACTTGTGCTTGTGGAGGACCCGCTCCAAACCTCCAACTGTGGTCTTGGGTGGGCTGCAAGACTTTCCTTGAGCAGACCTCACTTTCGGCCACACCAAACGGGTTTTTAGTTTCTGAGGTAGTTGAAAATAGTGCACAGTTAAGTTTTTTGTAAAACCAAGATGGAGCACCGAAGTGCCAACTATTTACAGAAAAGTTTGTGAGCCAGTACAGTTCATGGCTTCAAAGTTCAACATTTTGATTACATTGAAACACCATTACCCAACCTGGGTATATAAAGGCAACAATAAACTTGTTCTTCTGAACATTCACCCGTCCGGGTACATCAAACCATTACCCAACCTGGGTATATTAAGGCAACAATAAACTTCTTTTTATGAACATTCACCCGTCCGGGTACATCAATAATTTAACTATTTACATACAGAGACCCTGTCCGGGTTATTTAGACTTCTTTGGCTGGCCTCTTACAGGTACCACCTGGTACTCTTCTGGAGCTTGCCAAACATCCGTGACAGGAGGGTCCACCCAGACCTGATGACGTCGTGTGGCCTGTACAGTTACGTCGTGACCCGCTATCTGGGTCTGTGTGGCCACCTCTTTCGTCTCCCTCCGGGTCTGAAACCCTATGTCCCGGACTGAACGAACCCCAGGGGGCCTAACAGGCACGGGTACGGGCCAGCTATCATTATCATATCCATAGCTGGGGCTGCTGAGGAGACCACTGAGGGAGGCTGGGGAGATTTACGGCGTGGGGTGGGCACTTGTGCAGAGGCCTGGTTGGGGGAGGCTGAAGGCTCGGAGGGTCTGTCAGTTTCCTGACACTCTGGGGAGTAGGGGTCGCACCTGGTAACATTTAGGGCGTACCATCCATTGTAACCCCAGTGTCGGGTGTAAGTCACCAAGTCTCCTGCCAACAGGTCCCTCCCCGGGTGTCCTTCTGGGAGGTGAGCCTCCACGTCCCGCCGGGTTACAAAGACTTCTAAATAAAGTCCAGGCTCCTGGATGAAGCCCCAACCACCTTTTAACTTAAAGTTCCGTACTGCACCCTTACGCCGCGGCTCCCTCAGCGTACTTTTATCCTTTCTCATACGTGCCTTCTCTGCCAGGTCCTTGTCCAGGTGACGTTGCCGAAGCTTTTGGGATTCTCGCTGCTCCCTTTGTCGCTCTGCTTCCCGCTCCCGATGTCTCCACTCTTCCTCCTGACGCCGGTTGTAATTCTCCTCCACCAGCAGCTCCATGTCTCCACCATCAAACGCCAGCTTACGATGTCCGGTTTGCGGCAGCTCTCCTGGCGCCCGCCAGTCCTGGCGGCGCTCACCTGTGGCGGAAGCAGCCGGCTCTGGAACAGATGACGGTCGGGGCTCCGGTACAGGCAGGTAGAGCTCTGGTGCCTGCGCGGCCTCCTCCATGAGGACGGGTGTCGCTTCTTCTGCCTCAGCGACAGGGGCAGACAGCGGGATCTGGGGTGCTGGTGCGGCGTTTTCTGCAGGAATGGGTGACTCCACTGTGATACTGGCAACCGGTTCAGATTGCAAGGGCTGGGATGCCCGCACGGCCTCCTCTACTGGAACGGGTGCTTCCACTGAGATACTGTCAACCGGTTCAGATTGCAAGGGCTGGGATGCCCGCACAGCCTCCTCTACTGGAACGGGTGCCTCCACTGAGATACTGTCAACCGGTTTAGATTGCAAGCGCTGGGATGCCCACACGGCCTCCTCTACTGGAACGGGTGCCTCCACTGAGATACTGGCAACCGGTTCAGATTGCAAGGGCTGGGATGCCCGCACGGCCTCCTCTACTGGAACGGGTGCCTCACCTTCCGGTACAGACACTTCAGGGGGTAAGAGGGATTGGCGCCGCTCCAAGTGTAGTTTTAGGGCCCGCCAGCTCGCTTCCATCCTGGCAACCTCCTCCCGGTGCCGGGCCAGGTCTCTCAGGGTATCCTCCGCTTCTTCCAGCATAGGAGGGTTTCCAGGCCGGGTGCCAAACGGTGGCTCCGTGGCGATCGGGTCGCTTCCGTGGGGGGAGAGCTCTGACTCCTCCATCCCTTCCCACTTCTGCTCACGTCCGTTCGCCATCTCTGCCAAGTCACATGTGTCATTAGCATCAGGAGAGGCGCCATATTTTGTAGGGAGGCGCGACCTTCGCGTTAGTTTCCGCCCACTGAGGAGGATGAGGAGGCGGAACTCCAGAGCTGTGGGGCACGATCTTACATTGCAGTAACATTTAGAGTGGGCGGACATCGTTTTCGCGCCACGGAGTGAGTGTACGCCCACGAGAGCACGCCCTTATTCTTCACCTGTGCCTCGTGGCGCAGATATGACGGAAAAATGGCAAATACAGTCTATGATGATTTTTGCAATTCTCAAGCAAAAAAACAGTTCAATTAAGGCACACAGGACTCGCTTATAGCGAGCTTCTGAATCCTGTTTGTGACGCCAAAGTTGAGTCGCACAGAGCCACAGGTTTTGGGGGTACTCGGCATCAAGCCCGTCGACTTCTATGGGGGATGTGACGGGTAGCACAGCTATGTCCGTGCCCTGGTCGCTCACTGGAATGTGGGATATTTCCAGGGGATGATAGAATGTTTGTGTAGTTTGTCGTGACGCCACCTGTAGTACCTGGTCAGGGTGACCAGCGCTGCTGTGCAGGTCCTCTGGCAGGGATGGTGTAGTGCAGCTAGGTGATAAGTCTTGTACAGGTAAGACGGTATCCTTCCAGGGCAGATAGATGTGAGATAGAGCAATGGTGCAGAGTGATGTAGCAGAGTGGAGTATGCGACGTAGTAAGAAAGCAGGAAAGGAAACAATTCTTACTACAAAGACATGCAGCATAAGGCTGCCTCAACCCCTCCCATCCAACTAGCTACACCCTGTTCTAACCAGCCTGAGCTAGACCATCCATTGGGTCCGCCTACACTCAGCTGGCATAGTGTACTGTTGAATGCAGTGGTTGGAGTCAATGGGGTGTTTCCTCCTTACCTGAGAGTAAGTTGTCACACCGCTGGGTGCGATACAACATCTCTGTGGCGACTGGACCCTCGGGTGCTTCTGTCTTTTCACAAATGCCGGCTTTACCCGGCAATTGAATCAGAGGCTATTTTACTATGTAGAAGTGAATAAACTATAAATATATGTGTATATATATATATATGTCACAATGACATGTATATATATATATATATATATATATATATATATATATGTATTCTATGTGTGTATATTTTGTGTTTACAAGGAAAGAAAGTGTTTTTTTAGTTGCGATATTTTGTTCCCATAGACTTACATGGGACTTCCGGTATCGGTATCGGGTATCGCCGATATTTTAGTGATATCGGCGATACCATTCCGATCCGATATTTTTGGATATCGGAAAATATCGCTCAACTCTAGTGATGCTTTGTTTGCATATTCATCCTTATGGGCTTATGACAGGTCACTGATCCCTCAGTGACCTTCCCCCTATTTTACATACTGCTTTGAAAAAAAAAATCATCAGGCAGGCACCAGTGATGGCAACACCTGCGCTGTAGCATGAAATGATGTATAATATGCAAGTATTCATTTTATTTAAACATTTAGTTTTGTTGGAATTATTTATTAAAAGTAATTAAAATGGCGCTGGCAGCCGCTCCAGCACAGTATCTACCGCATTCCTTTTTGCAATGCATTTTGTCTTATTATTTCAAAAGAAAAAGACAGAGCTTAGTAATATTTTTTTCTATTTACACTTTTCCTTCCTAGAATTCTAACCAAATATTTGACATCTTGAAATTTAGCAGCCTAATTAGATTATTGTCCTGATGCCATAAAGCTACAATTGATTTTTACATATTATATAGTTTATCAATCTTTAAACATTTGATAATTTCTTACTATTTGTAGTGGTAGAGAGCTACATTTCTTCTACAAGAACTTTATTGCACATTAAGTATTAAAGAGATTTTGAGTAATCTCGTTTGAAAATTACTAAATCATTTATTGACGTATCAATTACTGCTACTTTCATTACAAAGCATTAAGCATTATATTAATTTGGATTTAATGTAACAGATACATCCATCATCTTGCTCACTGGACTTTCTGAACCAAGCAGCTTGTGAACAAACTGGGAGTTCTAAATGGCCGAAGTGGCAGTTGAATATAAATTTGTGGAATGATTGGAGTTGATGAGTGCTGTATTTGCTGTTTGAACCATTTAACAAGGTTGTTGGTTGTAACTACTAACACAGTTCAAACTCTTTTTTTCCTTTGTGCTCTCTGCCTAATTAGTAGGATGAGCTAATTGTTCTCAGTAGACTCAGTATGGGTTTAGGATTAGTTTACATGGACCAACTGGCTTCACGATACAACTGCCAATCTGTAAACTTTTAACGATCGGCGTTGGATTCAATGCCTGTTTACACAGGCAGATATAAGTAAACAATGTGCATTGAGCAATCATGTTGAACTAAGTGAGCAAAGTGGGATTTAAAATACAGGATTTGAAAGTTGGAATTGAAAAAAAGGAAATCTTACTTATTTTTTCCCAACCTTCCATTATTATTTACTTTTTATTTTTTGTTTGATTGGATATTGGAAAGCGGGATTGGAGATTTCCTTCGGTCCACAGTCTTTCATATGTATGCACAACTGGAGTAGGAGTTTCAGGTTGAATATCGCTGTGTCTGCGTGTGAGAATGTTGCCTGCCTGATTGCTCAGATTAGAAATCTGGAGGAACAAAATGTAACTGAGAGTAAATAGCAAACATAAGAGGACTATGCAGCTCATTCAGGAAGCAATTAGTGGGGTATACATAAATGGTGGAGAAGTGGTTAAGGAGGACCATGCAAGTAGTTGGGCTAATGTAGGTAGGGGGAGTGGAAAATGGTCTAAGAAAAAGAATGCTGCTTCTTTTTCTGTGCATTCAAGTAAAATTGCCAAATTGTGTGATGATGCAATGGTGTAAAGGGTATGCCACACTAAACAACATCGCTAACAGGATCGCTAAAAAACGTCACTATTTAGCGATCCCGTTAGCGATGTTGTTGTGTGCGGCATGCAGCAACGACGTGGCCCCTGCTGTGATCTTGTCCGTCGTCCTGATCGTTCCGGACCCTATTTTTATCGTCGGCGTCCCGCTGGGTAAGTATATATCGCTGAGTGTGGCACCTTTTTTAGCGATTTAGCGGTACTTTTGTACTGCTAAAGTCGTTAAGGAGATCGCTAACCGCGATAGCGTCCTTAACGACATCGCTAAATGTGGCCGACACTAGCGATATTGTAAACGATCCCGCTAGCGATCTCATTAGTATGCGACGCTAACGAGATAGTTAGCGGGATCGTGTAGTGTGGCAGTACCTTTTGTCTCAGAAATAGAACCCCT
Source organism: Oophaga sylvatica (assembly GCA_033576555.1). Lineage (NCBI taxonomy): Eukaryota > Metazoa > Chordata > Amphibia > Anura > Dendrobatidae > Oophaga > Oophaga sylvatica. Next base: position 268,455,232 of record JARQOD010000006.1, read on the forward strand.
GTGGATACTGCTATTTCTTACAGCCAGTTAGTAGCTGCAAATAAGGTAATGTAGGTACTGTTGGGTTAGAAAGTTGGATAAAGGGGGGATTTAGAATTAACAATACAAAATAATTTGTCACCAAGACCACCTCAAATTAATGTTTGCAGTTCCACTAGTGGCAAGGTTTGGCATGTGGTGAAAAAGGTTATTTAATACAGGGAACTGGTGATGGTTAAACTGTCATGGTCCATATGGAAACTAATGACAGAATGAGTGGTAGGTGGGGGATCATTTAAAATTATTTTAAAAATTTAGGCAAGCTGAAGGAAAGAACCTCCAAGGTAATATTCTCTGGAGTACTGCTTGTGCCATTTGCAATACAGGAGAAACTATGGAAACTTAGGAATTCAAATGCATGGCTTAAATGTTACTGCATAGTAGAAGGATTTGGGTTCTTAGAGCATTTATTTGACTTTTCACTGGGGTACAATCTGTATTCCACAAATACGATGAACCTGAATGGAAGAAAACATGCTGTGTCATGCTAGAGAATTCTAGGAGAGGTGTTAGAGTATTTAAACTATGGATAATGAGGAAGGAGACGGCAGAAAATAAAGGGGTCAATAAATTAGAGAAGGATCAGATTATTTTGGACAGTAGAAAAGTGGACTGTAGATATATAGGTAGAAAAATCCATGTGCAAGACACATAGTCAAATGTGGACATAAAATTTAGGAATTAGCTTTGCTGAAAGTGAATGTTGAAAACATAAAGTATATTTTCACAAATGCCAGGAGACTACTGTTAGGAATACCTGCCATGGACGCAATCATGCTCCTCTGTTTTCCAGACTGATCCCATGGTCTGTCAGTGCTAGGGATGGAGCTAATGGTTGGTGCGACTACACATGGTGTTACCTCGTGTATTGAAGTCATGGACAATATGGGTGCACAAGACACTGTGCTTCCCACTGGTTTCTCGGCCAGGCAACATAGGACGCTAAAAAAAGGGGGGAAGCCAGCGCCGCACATGATCAGCATGAAATAATTTAAGTGCATCTGCACATATTAAATTCTAACTGTTTTTTAAAATGAGACATTTAGCAAATAATTGATCAATTCTTTGAGCTACCCCGCCACAACAAGGCATTCTCATATGGGGCAGTACCTACTCTACGTTTTTCACTTTCACTGTGCCATTGCGGCCTCCTAAATTATTAAAAGCATAACTGCAAAAAAACTGAAAAAGCAAGACTGCAAAAACTGCAAAAGTACCTGAAGCATAGCTGAATCACCCCCATGGTGCCAGTCAGACAGATGCAGGTAAGGCCGACCAGGTCCAGGGATGGACATTTCAGATCTGACCTCCACATTCGCCAAACCAGCAACCACAGATAAAGAGTGAAACAGGCACAGGTGCACAATTACATATAGCCTGCGGCAGGGCAGGGCTGCTGTATGTGTGTACAGCAGCCTAAGTCAATTAAAAGAAAGAAAAAAACAGATAAAATAGCATGCATAACCCGGCGCGCACGGCAACTAGTGGTGGTTAGCCACTTATCAATACAAGTAAAAAAAGGGGGGAAGCCAGCGCCGCACATGATCAGCATGAAATAATTTAAGTGCATCTGCACATATTAAATTCTAACTGTTTTTTAAAATGAGACATTTAGCAAATAATTGATCAATTCTTTGAGCTACCCCGCCACAACAAGGCATTCTCATATGGGGCAGTACCTACTCTACGTTTTTCACTTTCAATGTGCCATTACGGCCTCCTGAAATTATTAAAAGCATAACTGCAAAAAAACTGAAAAAGCAAGACTGCAAAAACTGCAAAAGTACCTGAAGCATAGCTGAATCACCCCCATGGTGCCAGTCAGACAGATGCAGGTAAAGGCCGACCAGGTCCAGGGATGGACATTTCAGATCTGACCTCCACATTCGCCAAACCAGCAACCACAGATAAAGAGTGAAACAGGCACAGGCACAGGTGCACAATTATATATAGCCTGGGGCAGGGCAGGGCTGCTGTATGTGTGTACAGCAGCCTAAGTCAATTAAAAGAAAGAGAAAAAACAGATAAAATAGCATGCATAACCCGGCGCGCACGGCAACTAGTGGTGGTTAGCCACTTACCAATACAAGTAAAAAAAGGGGGGAAGCCAGCGCCGCACATGATCAGCATGAAATAATTTAAGTGCATCTGCACATATTAAATTCTAACTGTTTTTTAAAATGAGACATTTAGCAAATAATTGATCAATTCTTTGAGCTACCCCGCCACGACAAGGCATTCTCATATGGGGCAGTACCTACTCTACGTTTTTCATTTTCAATGTGCCATTACGGCCTCCTGAAATTATTAAAAGCATAACTGCAAAAAAACTGAAAAAGCAAGATGCACTTAAATTATTTCATGCTGATCATGTGCGGCGCTGGTTTCACCCTTTTTTTACTTGTATTGATAAGTGGCTAACCACCACTTGTTGCCGTGCGCGCCGGGTTATGCATGCTATTTTATCTGTTTTTTCTCTTTCTTTTAATTGACTTAGGCTGCTGTACACACATACAGCAGCCCTGCCCTGCCCCAGGCTATATGTAATTGTGCACCTGTGCCTGTGCCTGTTTCACTCTTTATCTGTGGTTGCTGGTTTGGCGAATGTGGAGGTCAGATCTGAAATGTCCATCCCTGGACCTGGTCGGCCTTTACCTGCATCTGTCTGACTGGCACCATGGGGGTGATTCAGCTATGCTTCAGGTACTTTTGCAGTTTTTGCAGTCTTGCTTTTTCAGTTTTTTTGCAGTTATGTTTTTAATAATTTCAGGAGGCCGTAATGGCACATTGAAAATGAAAAACGTAGAGTAGGTACTGCCCCATATGAGAATGCCTTGTCGTGGCGGGGTAGCTCAAAGAATTGATCAATTATTTGCTAAATGTCTCATTTTAAAAAACAGTTAGAATTTAATATGTGCAGATGCACTTAAATTATTTCATGCTGATCATGTGCGGCGCTGGCTTCCCCCCTTTTTTAACATAGGACGCTGCCTTGCCTGGGGTTAGGCAATGGTAGGAATTTGTGCACTCTGAAGTTCAGGTGAGCAGGGAGTGGCTCCCTGGACATGACCGGAAGGAATGCATCACCTGATTGTTACCCTTGGATTTATGCTTGGTAAATAAGGCCTGCTTCTAATACAGTTCAGTGCTGTTTTTTCAGTTCCCTTCAGTTACCTTATCAGTGGAGACTAGATACTATTTACAGACTGCTACTCCCATGATCTTTCTTCATAGCTGCAGCTGTATACTACACTTTTCCTGCAGTAGCTGTTCAATGTTTGAGCACTTTTCCTCCCTTTCTCTTATGCTTACCTATGCACTCTGAAGTCCTATCTATAACCTGTAGCACCCTAAAAAAGACTCCTGCATTCTCTGCATCTGTTTTTAAAGTGGCTTTTATGGACAATCCAGATTGATGACTCTATACAATGTAAAATGATAGCTTGAAGGCATTATGGGGAGGCCCACTGGACTGTGTCTCATTCATTTGATACCTCACTGTCCGTGTAAATTTTTGGTAATACTTAAAATGGTACTTTTTTGGTGATTTGCGAGATTTGAATAGCAAATTATTCTTGCAAATTTCTTTGAAATTTGACATGTAGTGCACCAAATCAATTTTCTCATCACTAGTAGGTGTGCATTGACATTTAAATCCATTTAACTTATTATTGTAACTACTTGACATTTGTTATTTCTTGACAAATTGTAAATGTCTAAATCTGCTATTCAAGCATTTAGGTAGACCTAAACCTTTAGTGAATGAAGCTACCATGGTTTAACCCCTTAGTGACAGAACCAATTTGCAGCTTAATGACCGGGCCAATTTTTACAATTCTGACCACTGTCACTTTATGAGGTTATAACTCTGGAACGCTTTAACGGATCCTGCTGATTCTGAGATTGTTTTTCGTGATATATTGTACATCACGTTAGTGGTAATTTTTTTTTATATGACTTGTGTTTATTTATGAAAAAAACGGAAATATGGCGAAAATTTTTAAAATTTAGCAATTTTCAAACTTTGAATTTTTTTGCCCTTAAATCAGAGAGATATGTCACAAAAATTTCTTAATAACTAACATTTCCCACATGTCTACTTTACATAAGCACAATTTTGGAAACAAAATTTCTTTTTGTTACGAAGTTATAAGGGTTAAAAGTTGACAAGTGATTTCTCATTTTTACAACACCATTTTTTTTAGGGACCTCATCACATTTGAAGTGACTTTGAGGGGTCTATATGATAGAAAATGCCCAAAAGTGACATTGTTCTAAAAACTGCACCCCTCAAGGTGCTCAAAACCACATTCAAGAAGTTTATTAACCCTTTACGTGCTTCACAGGAACTGAAGCAATGTGGATAGAAAAAATTAACATTTAACTTTTTTTGCAAAAATTTACTTCAGAACCAATTTTTTTATTTTCACAAGTGTTAAAAGAGAAAATGAACTACAAAATTTGTTGTGCAATTTCTCCTGAATACGCCATACCCCATATGAGGGGGTAAACCACATTTTGGGCGCACGACAGAGGTCGCAAGGGAAGGGGCGCCATTTGACTTTTTCAACACAGAATTGGCTGGACGCCATGTCGCATTTGGAGAGCATCTGACGTGCATAAACAATGGAAACCCCCAACAAGTGAACCCATTTTGGAAACTAGACCCCTTAAGGAACTTATCTAGATGTGTGGTGAGCACTTTAAACCTTCAAGTGCTTCACAGACGTTTATAACGTAGAGCCGTGAAAATAAAAAATAATTTTTTCGCTCAAAAATGAATTTTAGCCCTTTATTTTTTATTTTCCCAAGGGTAACAGGAGAAATTAGACCACAAAAGTTGTTGGGCAATTTTTCCTGAGTACGGTGATACCCCATATGTGGGGGGGGACCACTGTTTAGGCGCATGGGAGAGCTTGGAAGGGAAGGAGCGCCATTTTGTAATGCAGACTTTGATGGAATGTTCTACGGGTGTCATGTTGTGTTTGCAGAGCCCTTGATGTGCCTAAACAGTAGAAACCCCCCGGAAGTGACACCTTTTGGAAACTAGACCTCCCAAAGAGCTTATCTAGATGTGTGGCGAGCACTTTGAACCCCAAGTGCTTTACAGAAGTCTATAAACGCAGAGCTGTGAAAAAAAAACATTTTTTTTCCTCAAAAATGATTTTTAGCCAGCCATTTTTTATTTTCCCAAGGGTAACAGGAGAAATTAGAACCCCAAAATTGGTGTGCAATTTGTCCTGAGTACGCTGATATGCCATATGTTGGGGTAAACCACTGTTTGGGCGCACGGCAGGGCTCAGAAGGGAGAGAGCACCATTTGACTTTTTGAATGCCATGTCGTGTTTGGAGACCCCCTGATGTGCCTAAATAGTAGAAACCCCTCAATTCTAGCTCCAATGCTAACCCCAACACACCCCTAACCCTAATCCCAACCCTAACCCTAATCCCAACCCTAACCCTAACCCTAATCCCAACCCTAATTCCAACCCTAATTGTAACCCTAACCCTAATTGTAACCCTAATATAACCCTAACCCTAATGGAAAAATGAAAATAAATATATTTTCTTTATTTTATTATACTTCCCTAACTAAGGGGTGATAAAGGGGGGTTCATTTACTATTTTTTTATTTTGATCACTGTGATAGCGTTTATCACAGTGATCAAAATGTACCTGCACTGAATGAATGAATCTGCCGGCCAGCAGATTCGGCAGGCGCAGTGTGCATGCGCCCGCCATTTTCTTTGCAGGAAGAAGACACCGGGAGCTGCGGGAGCCATGGGAGGATGGGGGAGGGAAACCGGGAGGTATAGGGGACAGAGCAGGGGACCTGGGGACCCTATTTCTCTCCCCTCTGATGAGCGATCACATCAGAGGAGAGAGAAAGATAATGGAGAATCGCTGCTTTTTTTTGCTGTCGCCGTTATATGGTTAATAACGGCGATCGCAAAAGCGGGGTCGGTAAAAACCGACCCGAATCATGTTCTCTGGGGTCTCGGCTACCCCCGGTAGCTGAGACCCCGGAGAAAATCCGACTCTGGGGGCCGCTATACACTCTCTCCACAGCGCCGTGAATTCACGGCGCTGTGGTATAAGTACCCTTAACCACCGCAGTCAAAAAGGCGTATCGGTGGTCGTTAAGGGGTAAATCAAGACAATTAAAAGAAGTATTTAACTTTCTAATGCTGTTTTGAACTACCTTAGGTAAAATCAAGGGATTTTTATCCTAGTAATGCAGAGCTTTCAGAGTTATAAGATAAGTGCTTTTATGCTCCATGATGTGACATAGGTAAATGTTTAAGAGCTTTGTGCAACTTGTCGCTCCTGCTTAGTGGAAGAAGTAAATGGTGCCAAAATTCCAGTCTATGTAGTTTTATTTGCTAAATTTTTAAAGCCTTTTTTGAAAGAATACAGAACACACAGACTGCCGTGACCAAACCCCCACGACTCCCATGAAGTGACGCAACCCCATTCAGCCAAATAGAACAGCATTATTGAGAAGAGATTTAACAAGGACTCTCATTTTTTAACGTGGCATAAGTTTTATGGTCGCAGCTCAAACCAAGCAAGAATTTGCATACCAGCGGGGTGTAGGGAGACTATCTGCCTTCTGGCTTTCCGGGGCAGGTTTCATCACCACCAAAGTCTCCACCCATTCTGCAGCTGCAACTTGAAAAAACCACAATAAACAGGGAGGGAGGGAAACAGGTCCGGGTCTCCAAAAAGAGGCCAGAAGCTGTTGGGCAGAGAAATATAAACCTGCGGGGCGGGAACTGCCCAGGAAGAAAACCACCTCCAACCTGCGTCACTCCATGGGTGACTTCCTTTTAGTTCAGAAGGGGGGCCCAGCAGTCAGGAGCCAGCAGCCGAAGTGTGGCTGCAGTGTCTCTCAGACTGCCATGACCCAACCTTCTCGACTCCCATGAAGTGACGCAGCACCATTTAGTTAAACAGAACTGCTTTATTGAGGAGAGATGTAAACAAGGACTCTCATTTTTAATGTGGCATAAGTTTTATGGTCACAGCTCAAACCAGGCAATAATTTGCAAAACAACGGTTTGTAGGGAGACTATCTGCCTTCCGGCCTTCGGTGCAGGTTTCATCACCACCAAAATCTCCACCCATTCCGCAGCTGCAACTTGAAAAAAAACACAATAAACAGGGAGGCAGGGCGGGAAACAGGTCCAGGTCTCCAAAAAGAGGCCGGAAGCTGTTGGGCAAAGGAATGTAAACCTGTGGGGTGGGAACTGCCACAGGAAGGAAACCACCTCCAACCTGCGTCACTCCATGGGAGACCACCTTTTAGTCCAGAAGGAGGGCCCAGCAGTCAGGGGCCAGCAGCCAAAGTGTGGCTGCAGTGTCTCTCAGACTGCCATGACCCAATCCCCTCGACTCCCATGAAGTGACGCAACACCATTTAGTCAAACAGAACTGCTTTATTGAGGAGAGATGTAAACAAGGACTCTCATCTTATAATGTGGCATAAGTTTTATGGTCACAGCTCAAACCAGGCAATAATTTGCATACCAACGGTTTGTAGGGAGACTTTCTGCCTTCGGTGCAGGTTTCATCACCACCAAAGTCTCCACCCATTCCACCATGGAGTAGTGCAGAGATACCAAGCTACGACACCCAATAGAATGGAGAGCTTGGGCCATGCAAGTTCGAAGACCTGACAGAAAAATGTCCAAATTAGCATCATTAAGATGTACACCATCAGAGAGTAAGAACCCAGCATTATCCCCTTCAAGCTGGTGATGTCTAACCACTATGCCTTCTTGAACCTCATAAATAGAGATATATGTTGGTTCAGTGTGCACCTTGATTTCTCCATAGCAGTGTGAAGAAGCTCGGGAATTGTCCATATCAGATCTCTTGAGGGTCAATAATTCGGTGAGATGGGATGAAGCCAAGTCGTTGCCCCCCGGAATGTATGACTACCACCCCCAGAGAAGACACCACACTTGTGATACAGACCACATCCAGTAGAACCTGTGACCAAGTAAGTCCCGTGATACCATGCCAGTTGATGTCCAGATCCAACAAACCCAACGAACATCCCCCTGGACGAGAATCTACTCACCGAGCCACCCAATACACGTATGAATGTCTCACGATCCATTTGCTGGGATGAACACAATCTGAAAAGATAAAACAATTACTCTCCAGGCTTCAGAACTTCAGATCAATTACCTATAATTGCCATTAAACCCACTGGCAAATACTGCAGGAGCTATTCACCTATTTCTCTTTCTATCTTTTTTTTTAACATAAGCCAATGATTTTACAATATCAACTCAGGCCTGATATACCGTGCAAAACAACGGGATCTCCTTCTGCCAACCAGTTGAATCTCGGTCTCAGATAATCCAGCTCTGGAGGCTTCCGTAGCAGCACCAATCTTAAAGGAATGAGTACCAAATTCCGCTGCTGCAGGCCAAGATAATTCAAAATGCATCTCATTACTGCAAGAAACTGAACCAGCCACTAACGGAGATCCACCTGTCACGATCCACATTTGGATCTGTGGCAGATTTCTCTCTGCATGTTGAAACCTCTTTCCTATCTGGCCAGCAGGGGTTAATCTCAGTCTTTGCCCCCGGTGGCCGATGGTGGAATTGCATGCCTGATTACTTGTCAGGAGTAGGTGGCGACCACTCCCACTTCCTTTATAAGGTCACCTGAGTTGTTAGCTGGTGTTGGTAATATTGCTCCCTCTGGAAACCAACCTAGCTGGAGCCAGGAGCTGCTGAGAGCAGTGGTACTTCAGTTGCTTCCCTCATCTGGGGCCTTACTCTGCTGTGCAGAGCTTAACAGCAGAGAATGCTAAGTGTTTATTGTTTAGTTGATTAACCCTTAGGTGTCTGTCTTTCCTTTTGGTTGTTTTTGGTGTAATTCACATTATTCCCTTTCTCACCTCCGGGGGAGGGGGTTGGTGGGTTTAGCTTAGGGCTAAACAGGAGACAGAGACAGGTCAGGGACTTGGGCCTCGCTACCATTAAGCGTACCCCCAAGTAAAGGAAAGACAGGTCCTCCCTTAGCCTTAGGGGCAGTTCAGGGCCCAGGTTCCTTGTCCCCTGCATTTCTACAACTACCCCATGACATTATTACCAACGAATACAGTTTTTTTTTCCTTTCCCTGTCCTGTGAGCCATGGCCCAAATGCAGGCCTTTGCCCAGCTGCTTCAGACCCTCACAGATGAGCTTAAGTTGCTGCGGGTTGAGGTGGTGCAGCAGCTACAGCAGTTGGTGGGGTTCTGGGCCTCGGCTCAGATGCTGGTTCAACCAGAACCTAAGATTGCTCTCCCTGACAGGTTTTCTGGAGGGAGAGATAAATCTCTGGTCTTTCAGGAGGCCTGTAAATTGTATTTCAGGCTCTGCCCCATTCATCAGGGAATGAGGAACAGCGTGTGGGGATTATTGTCTCCCTTCGTAGGGGTGATCCCCAATCCTGGACCTTCTCCTTGCCGGCCTATTCACCATATTTATAGTCGATGGACGGGTTTTTTGCGGCTCTGGTGCTGGTGTATGGAGATCCTGATGGCGTCTCCCTGGCGGAATCCCGACTCCATAAAATCAAGCAGGGGGACTGG
>JARQOD010000006.1:268464966-268690175 GCA_033576555.1 Oophaga sylvatica
AACGGATCCTGCTGATTCTGAGATTGTTTTTCGTGATATATTGTACATCACGTTAGTGGTAATTTTTTTTTATATGACTTGTGTTTATTTATGAAAAAAACGGAAATATGGCGAAAATTTTTAAAATTTAGCAATTTTCAAACTTTGAATTTTTTTGCCCTTAAATCAGAGAGATATGTCACAAAAATTTCTTAATAACTAACATTTCCCACATGTCTACTTTACATAAGCACAATTTTGGAAACAAAATTTCTTTTTGTTACGAAGTTATAAGGGTTAAAAGTTGACAAGTGATTTCTCATTTTTACAACACACATTTTTTTTAGGGACCTCATCACATTTGAAGTGACTTTGAGGGGTCTATATGATAGAAAATGCCCAAAAGTGACATTGTTCTAAAAACTGCACCCCTCAAGGTGCTCAAAACCACATTCAAGAAGTTTATTAACCCTTTACGTGCTTCACAGGAACTGAAGCAATGTGGATAGAAAAAATTAACATTTAACTTTTTTTGCAAAAAATTTACTTCAGAACCAATTTTTTTATTTTCACAAGTGTTAAAAGAGAAAATGAACTACAAAATTTGTTGTGCAATTTCTCCTGAATACGCCGATACCCATATGAGGGGGTAAACCACATTTTGGGCGCACGACAGAGGTCGCAAGGGAAGGGGCGCCATTTGACTTTTTCAACACAGAATTGGCTGGACGCCATGTCGCATTTGGAGAGCATCTGACGTGCATAAACAATGGAAACCCCAACAAGTGAACCCATTTTGGAAACTAGACCCCTTAAGGAACTTATCTAGATGTGTGGTGAGCACTTTAAACCTTCAAGTGCTTCACAGACGTTTATAACGTAGAGCCGTGAAAATAAAAAATAATTTTTTCGCTCAAAAATGAATTTTAGCCCTTTATTTTTTATTTTCCCAAGGGTAACAGGAGAAATTAGACCACAAAAGTTGTTGGGCAATTTTTCCTGAGTACGGTGATACCCCATATGTGGGGGGGGACCACTGTTTAGGCGCATGGGAGAGCTTGGAAGGGAAGGAGCGCCATTTTGTAATGCAGACTTTGATGGAATGTTCTACGGGTGTCATGTTGTGTTTGCAGAGCCCTTGATGTGCCTAAACAGTAGAAACCCCCGGAAGTGACACCTTTTGGAAACTAGACCTCCCAAAGAGCTTATCTAGATGTGTGGCGAGCACTTTGAACCCCCAAGTGCTTTACAGAAGTCTATAAACGCAGAGCTGTGAAAAAAAAACATTTTTTTTTCCTCAAAAATGATTTTTAGCCAGCCATTTTTTATTTTCCCAAGGGTAACAGGAGAAATTAGAACCCCAAAATTGGTGTGCAATTTGTCCTGAGTACGCTGATATGCCATATGTTGGGGTAAACCACTGTTTGGGCGCACGGCAGGGCTCAGAAGGGAGAGAGCACCATTTGACTTTTTGAATGCCATGTCGTGTTTGGAGACCCCCTGATGTGCCTAAATAGTAGAAACCCCTCAATTCTAGCTCCAATGCTAACCCCAACACACCCCTAACCCTAATCCCAACCCTAACCCTAATCCCAACCCTAACCCTAACCCTAATCCCAACCCTAATTCCAACCCTAATTGTAACCCTAACCCTAATTGTAACCCTAATATAACCCTAACCCTAATGGAAAAATGAAAATAAATATATTTTCTTTATTTTATTATACTTCCCTAACTAAGGGGTGATAAAGGGGGGTTCATTTACTATTTTTTTATTTTGATCACTGTGATAGCGTTTATCACAGTGATCAAAATGTACCTGCACTGAATGAATGAATCTGCCGGCCAGCAGATTCGGCAGGCGCAGTGTGCATGCGCCCGCCATTTTCTTTGCAGGAAGAAGACACCGGGAGCTGCGGGAGCCATGGGAGGATGGGGGAGGGAAACCGGGAGGTATAGGGGACAGAGCAGGGGACCTGGGGACCCTATTTCTCTCCCCTCTGATGAGCGATCACATCAGAGGAGAGAGAAAGATAATGGAGAATCGCTGCTTTTTTTTGCTGTCGCCGTTATATGGTTAATAACGGCGATCGCAAAAGCGGGGTCGGTAAAAAACCGACCCGAATCATGTTCTCTGGGTCTCGGCTACCCCCGGTAGCTGAGACCCCGGAGAAAATCCGACTCTGGGGGCCGCTATACACTCTCTCCACAGCGCCGTGAATTCACGGCGCTGTGGTATAAGTACCCTTAACCACCGCAGTCAAAAAGGCGTATCGGTGGTCGTTAAGGGGTAAATCAAGACAATTAAAAGAAGTATTTAACTTTCTAATGCTGTTTTGAACTACCTTAGGTAAAATCAAGGGATTTTTATCCTAGTAATGCAGAGCTTTCAGAGTTATAAGATAAGTGCTTTTATGCTCCATGATGTGACATAGGTAAATGTTTAAGAGCTTTGTGCAACTTGTCGCTCCTGCTTAGTGGAAGAAGTAAATGGTGCCAAAATTCCAGTCTATGTAGTTTTATTTGCTAAATTTTTAAAGCCTTTTTTGAAAGAATACAGAACACACAGACTGCCGTGACCAAACCCCCACGACTCCCATGAAGTGACGCAACCCCATTCAGCCAAATAGAACAGCATTATTGAGAAGAGATTTAACAAGGACTCTCATTTTTTAACGTGGCATAAGTTTTATGGTCGCAGCTCAAACCAAGCAAGAATTTGCATACCAGCGGGGTGTAGGGAGACTATCTGCCTTCTGGCTTTCCGGGGCAGGTTTCATCACCACCAAAGTCTCCACCCATTCTGCAGCTGCAACTTGAAAAAACCACAATAAACAGGGAGGGAGGGAAACAGGTCCGGGTCTCCAAAAAGAGGCCAGAAGCTGTTGGGCAGAGAAATATAAACCTGCGGGGCGGGAACTGCCCCAGGAAGAAAACCACCTCCAACCTGCGTCACTCCATGGGTGACTTCCTTTTAGTTCAGAAGGGGGGCCCAGCAGTCAGGAGCCAGCAGCCGAAGTGTGGCTGCAGTGTCTCTCAGACTGCCATGACCCAACCTTCTCGACTCCCATGAAGTGACGCAGCACCATTTAGTTAAACAGAACTGCTTTATTGAGGAGAGATGTAAACAAGGACTCTCATTTTTAATGTGGCATAAGTTTTATGGTCACAGCTCAAACCAGGCAATAATTTGCAAAACAACGGTTTGTAGGGAGACTATCTGCCTTCCGGCCTTCGGTGCAGGTTTCATCACCACCAAAATCTCCACCCATTCCGCAGCTGCAACTTGAAAAAAAACACAATAAACAGGGAGGCAGGGCGGGAAACAGGTCCAGGTCTCCAAAAAGAGGCCGGAAGCTGTTGGGCAAAGGAATGTAAACCTGTGGGGTGGGAACTGCCACAGGAAGGAAACCACCTCCAACCTGCGTCACTCCATGGGAGACCACCTTTTAGTCCAGAAGGAGGGCCCAGCAGTCAGGGGCCAGCAGCCAAAGTGTGGCTGCAGTGTCTCTCAGACTGCCATGACCCAATCCCCTCGACTCCCATGAAGTGACGCAACACCATTTAGTCAAACAGAACTGCTTTATTGAGGAGAGATGTAAACAAGGACTCTCATCTTATAATGTGGCATAAGTTTTATGGTCACAGCTCAAACCAGGCAATAATTTGCATACCAACGGTTTGTAGGGAGACTTTCTGCCTTCGGTGCAGGTTTCATCACCACCAAAGTCTCCACCCATTCCACCATGGAGTAGTGCAGAGATACCAAGCTACGACACCCCAATAGAATGGAGAGCTTGGGCCATGCAAGTTCGAAGACCTGACAGAAAAATGTCCAAATTAGCATCATTAAGATGTACACCATCAGAGAGTAAGAACCCAGCATTATCCCCTTCAAGCTGGTGATGTCTAACCACTATGCCTTCTTGAACCTCATAAATAGAGATATATGTTGGTTCAGTGTGCACCTTGATTTCTCCATAGCAGTGTGAAGAAGCTCGGGAATTGTCCATATCAGATCTCTTGAGGGTCAATAATTCGGTGAGATGGGATGAAGCCAAGTCGTTGCCCCCGGAATGTATGACTACCACCCCCAGAGAAGACACCACACTTGTGATACAGACCACATCCAGTAGAACCTGTGACCAAGTAAGTCCCGTGATACCATGCCAGTTGATGTCCAGATCCAACAAACCCAACGAACATCCCCTGGACGAGAATCTACTCACCGAGCCACCCAATACACGTATGAATGTCTCACGATCCATTTGCTGGGATGAACACAATCTGAAAAGATAAAACAATTACTCTCCAGGCTTCAGAACTTCAGATCAATTACCTATAATTGCCATTAAACCCACTGGCAAATACTGCAGGAGCTATTCACCTATTTCTCTTTCTATCTTTTTTTTTAACATAAGCCAATGATTTTACAATATCAACTCAGGCCTGATATACCGTGCAAAACAACGGGATCTCCTTCTGCCAACCAGTTGAATCTCGGTCTCAGATAATCCAGCTCTGGAGGCTTCCGTAGCAGCACCAATCTTAAAGGAATGAGTACCAAATTCCGCTGCTGCAGGCCAAGATAATTCAAAATGCATCTCATTACTGCAAGAAACTGAACCAGCCACTAACGGAGATCCACCTGTCACGATCCACATTTGGATCTGTGGCAGATTTCTCTCTGCATGTTGAAACCTCTTTCCTATCTGGCCAGCAGGGGTTAATCTCAGTCTTTGCCCCGGTGGCCGATGGTGGAATTGCATGCCTGATTACTTGTCAGGAGTAGGTGGCGACCCCTCCCACTTCCTTTATAAGGTCACCTGAGTTGTTAGCTGGTGTTGGTAATATTGCTCCCTCTGGAAACCAACCTAGCTGGAGCCAGGAGCTGCTGAGAGCAGTGGTACTTCAGTTGCTTCCCTCATCTGGGGCCTTACTCTGCTGTGCAGAGCTTAACAGCAGAGAATGCTAAGTGTTTATTGTTTAGTTGATTAACCCTTAGGTGTCTGTCTTTCCTTTTGGTTGTTTTTGGTGTAATTCACATTATTCCCTTTCTCACCTCCGGGGGAGGGGGTTGGTGGGTTTAGCTTAGGGCTAAACAGGAGACAGAGACAGGTCAGGGACTTGGGCCTCGCTACCATTAAGCGTACCCCCAAGTAAAGGAAAGACAGGTCCTCCCTTAGCCTTAGGGGCAGTTCAGGGGCCCAGGTTCCTTGTCCCCTGCATTTCTACAACTACCCCATGACATTATTACCAACGAATACAGTTTTTTTTTCCTTTCCCTGTCCTGTGAGCCATGGCCCAAATGCAGGCCTTTGCCCAGCTGCTTCAGACCCTCACAGATGAGCTTAAGTTGCTGCGGGTTGAGGTGGTGCAGCAGCTACAGCAGTTGGTGGGGTTCTGGGCCTCGGCTCAGATGCTGGTTCAACCAGAACCTAAGATTGCTCTCCCTGACAGGTTTTCTGGAGGGAGAGATAAATCTCTGGTCTTTCAGGAGGCCTGTAAATTGTATTTCAGGCTCTGCCCCATTCATCAGGGAATGAGGAACAGCGTGTGGGGATTATTGTCTCCCTTCGTAGGGGTGATCCCCAATCCTGGACCTTCTCCTTGCCGGCCTATTCACCATATTTATAGTCGATGGACGGGTTTTTTGCGGCTCTGGTGCTGGTGTATGGAGATCCTGATGGCGTCTCCCTGGCGGAATCCGACTCCATAAAATCAAGCAGGGGGACTGGCCGATTGAGGAGTACTGCTCGGAGTTCAGGAGATGGGCCACTGACACACAGTGGAATGATACTGCCCTTAGGAATCATTTTGTGCAGGGTCTGTCCCCAAGTTTGCAGGATACTCTGGTGCAGTACGCCGCCCCCAGGTCATTGGAGGCCGCCATGTCCCTTGCTATCCAGGTGGATAGACGCCTCAAGGAGAGGCATACACCAAAACTGCCCCCTGTTCTCCTTACTAGGGAGGAGGACACGGTTGAGCAGCCAGACAAACTTATTCAGGTGGGAGCAGTTGGTTCCCTAATGGGGTTGCCTGCGGTTCGACATGGTGTGGGGGCTTGTTTTTTTTGTGGGCAGACTGGTCATTTCATTGGGGTCTTCCCAGCTCACGCCAAAATACCTGTGCCATCTAAGAAGCCGCATCCCCCTGGTCGTGTGGAGGGAGGCGACCAGGGAGTGTATATTTCCTCGACTTCTTCCCCTCAGTGTACCCTGACTGTGAGAGTGGTGATTGGTGGGGTATCTAAGGGTATACCGATGCTTGTGGACAGTGGAGCAGGAGTCAATTTGGTGGATGCTCAGTTTGTCCGGATCAATGGCCTGATCTGTTTTCCAAAATTTTTATTAACATTTTGTATATTTTAACAGTCAACAAATTAACTTTAACAAAGCATATTGACATTTTCGCCTTACATCTGTTCTCCAAGATGATTTGTGAAGAGGGGAAATGCGAAGGGTCTTTGGGAAAAGGGGTTATAGAAGGGTAAAGGAAATGGGTTGAGGGTAGAGAACTCAGAATAAATAACTTTACATATTCTAGGCAACACATATTAAACAAGTGAATAAAAAAAAATTTGAAAAAAGTATCCTGAGGCACCTGAAACCCGTAAAAAGGATTAGGGTTATGTTTAGGGTTTGGGAAATATTTAATTCCAGTGGTTCCATTTCTTCTCATATCTATTAATGCAGTCGTTGATCCTAGCGAATTTGAGGTCCAAAGAGTTATGGATGTGAAGTCTGTCAACAACGCCAGCAATTTGTGGGGTATCTGGTTGTTTCCAGTGGGAGGCTATCAGGTTTTTGACTATTAGTAGGATATGTACCAAAACGTATCTCATGGAAGGATGAATGTTTTCTAGTCCCAAAGATAGCAAGGCTGTTTGCGGAGTAAGAGGGTAGTCTTTTTTAAGGAAATTATTGATAAGTAGGGAAACCTGATTCCATAATAGTGCAATCTTTGGGCAAGTCCAGAAAATGTGGAGCAGGTCTCCTCTGGAACCACATCCCCTCCAACATAAGTGTGAGTGGTCGCTGTTGATGTGTGCTAGTCTTACTGGGGTGAAGTACCATGTAGTTAGCATCTTATAAAAGAATTCATGAAGGGGTAGGGATAAGTTAGAGGAATATGTGTATTTTATAGCATCTTCCCACTGCTCTGGACTTGTTGAGATCTGTAGATCCATTTCCCACCTGGACATATAGATATTTTTTTGGAACTTATTGTCCTTGTTGAAAAGAGTGTATAAGTATTTGGTGCTCCAGAAGACCCTATGCCCTATATTACTGAGTAATAAGTGTACAGCTTCTGCCTTTGTAGGCACTTTATGGATGAAGTTTTGAACGTGTTCTTTCAGAATACAATAGTGCATAAAGTCCGATGGATGAATATTAAATTTTAGTTTAATGTCGCTAAAACTAACAAAGTTGTTATTCACATAAATTTCACCGATTTTTTTTTTTATGCCCATTTGGATCCATCTCTCTGGGATTTGGAATTTATAGATGGTTGCAATCAGGGAGAGTGGGAAGTTATTTAAGTTAGCTAGTTTATTATGTTTCTTGGGTGGTCTAGCAATTTTGTCCCATGCTTGGGTTGCGGCTAAGAAGATAGGATGAAGTAATTTATAACGATTTAGTTGGAAAATATGATTAAGTAAGCATTCTTTCAATGGGCTGTAATTGACATGAAATTTTCCTAGTTCAATCCAAGATGGAAGCGTGTTCTCCTTTACCCAATATATGCTTTGTTTATTAGATTTGACCAAAAGTAAGCCTGAATGTTTGGTAATCCAAGTCCCCCATTGGATTTGCTCTTAAAGAGAACATCCCTGGCCACACTTGCCTTTTTCCCGTTCCAGATGAAAGAGAACACAGAGGATTGAAATTTGTTTAAATAAGAGGTCGGGCAGTTTAACCCCTCTCTGACATTAGACGTACTATCCCGTCCATAAAACTCGTGACAATCTGACCATGGACGGGATAGTACGTCATAGGCGATCAGCTGCGCTCCTGAGGGGAGCGCAGCTAATCGCCGCCCGGTGTCAGCTGATTATCACAGCTGACACCCATAACTGTGTGTCAGGAGCGGTCACGGACCGCTCCCGGCACATTAACCCCTAGCACACCGCGATCAAACATGATCGCGGTGTACTGGGGGCACAGGGAAGCATCGCGCAGGGAGTAGGCTCCCTGTGCGCCCCCCTGAGACCCTCAGACCAGCGCGATGTGATCGCGCTGTTCTGAGGGCTTCCTCCCTCCCAGGACCCGGATCCAAGATGGCGCCGGGGTCCTGGAGGGAGGCGGCTTCCTCAGTGCCTGCTGAGAGCAGGCACTGAGAAGCCTGCTGCACTGCCTGAGCGATCGCCGGTGTGACAGTGTGCTGTGCACACTGTCACACCAGCGATCTGATAAAATACAGTGATGTCCCACCCTGGGACAAAGTAAAAAAGTTAAAAAAATAAAAATAAACATGTTATAAAAAAAAATCCAAAATAAATAAAAAAAAAAAATATTCCCAATAAATTCATTTCTTCCTGTAAATAAAAAAACCAAAACAATAAAAGTACACATATTTGGTATCGCTGCGTCCGTAACGACCCCCCTATAAAACTGTCCCACTAGTTAACCCCTTTAGTGAACCCCTTAAAAAAAAAAAAAAAAAACGAAGCAAAAAAATCAATGCTTTATCATCATACCGCCGAACAAAAAGTGGAATAGCGCGCGATCAAAAAGACCAATATAAATAAACATGGTACCGCTGAAAACGTCATCTTGTCCCGCAAAAACGAGCCACCATACAGCATCATCAGCGAAAAAATAAAAAAGTTATAGCTCGCAGAATAAAGCGATGCAAAAATAATTATTTTTTATGTAAAATTGTTTTTATTCTATAAAAGCGCCAAAACATAAAAAAATGATATAAATGAGGTATCGCCATAATCGTACTGACCAGGAGAATAAAACTGCTTTATCAATTTTACCACACGCGGAACAATAAAAACGCCTCCCCAAAAGAAATTCATGAATTGCTGATTTTTGCTCATTCTAACCTCCCAAAAATCGAAATAAAAAGCGATCAAAAAATGTCACCTGCTCAAAAATGGAACAAATAAAAACGTCAACTCGTACCGCAAAAAATAATACCTCACATGACTCTGTGGGCCAAAATATGCAAAAATTATAGCTCTCAAAATGTGGCGATGCAAAAAACTATTTTTGCAATAAAAAGCGTCTTTTAGCGTGACAGCTGCCAATCATAAAAACCCGCTATAAATAGTAAATCAAACCCACCTTTATCACCCTCTTAGTTAGGGAAAAATAATAAAATTAAAAAAATGTATTTATTTCCATTTTCCCATTAGGGTTAGGGTTGCGGCTAAAGTTAGGGTTAGGGTTGGCGCTAAAGTTAGGATTAGGGTTAGGGTTGGGATTAGGGGTGTGTTAGGGTTAGCTTTGTGGTTAGGGTTGGGACTAGGGTTAGGGGTGTGTTGGGGTTAGGGTTGGAGTTAGAATTGGGGGGTTTCCGCTGTTTAGGCACATCAGGGGCTCTCCAAATGTGACATGGCGTATGATCTCAATTCCAGCCAATTCTGCGTTGAAAAAGTCAAATGGTGCTCCTTCACTTCTGAGCTCTGCCATGCGTCCAAACAGTAGTTTATCCCCACATATGGGGTATCAGCGTACTCTGGACCCCAAGAGTTATTGTGCAATTTGTCCTATTTCTTCTGTTACCCTTGGGAAAATAAAAAACTGGGGGCGAAAATATCATTTTTGTACAAAAAAAAATATTTTTTTGTTTTTACGGCTGTACATTATAAACTTCTGTGAAGCACTTGGGGATTCATAGCGCTCACCACACACCTAGATAAGTTCCTTGTGGGGTCTATTTTCCAAAATGGGGTCACTTGTTGGGGATTTCCACTGTTTAGGCGCATCAGGGGCTCTCCAAATGCGACATGACGCCCCCAGACCATTCCATCAAAGTCTGCAATCCAAAACGTCACTACTTCCCTTTCGAGCCCCAACGTGTACCCATACAGTAGTTTTCTCCCACATATTGGGTATCAGCGTACTCAGGACAAATTGGACAACAACTTTTGGGGTCCAATTTCTCCTGTTATCCTTGAAAAAATAAAATATTGGGGCGAAAAAAATCATTTTTGCAAAAAAAAAAAAGATTTTTTATTTTTACGGCTGTGCATTATAAACTTCTGTGAAGCACTTCGGGGTTCAAAGTGCTCACCACACATCTAGATAAGTGCCTTGTGGGGTCTATTTTCCAAAATGGGGTCACTTGTGGGGGGTTTCCACTGTTTAGGTGCATCAGGGGCTCTCCAAATGTGAAATGACGCCCCCAGACCATTCCATCAAAGTCTGCAATCCAAAACGTCACTACTTCCCTTCCGAGCCCCGACGTGTGCCCATACAGTAGTTTTCGCCCACATATTGGGTATCAGTGTACTCAGGACAAATTGGACAACAACTTTTGGGTTCCAATTTCTTCTGTTACCCTTGTGAAAATAAAATATTGGGGGTGAAAAAAATCATTTTTGTAAAAAAAAAAAAGATTTTTTATTTTACGGCTGTACGTTATAAACTTTAGTGAAACACCTGGGGGTTGAAAGTTCTCACCACACATCTAGATAAGTTCCTTGAGGGGTCTAGTTTCCAAAATGGTGTCATTTATGGGGATTTCCACTGTTTAGGCAGATCAGGAGCTCTCCAAACACGACATGGCGTCCAGCCAATTCTGCGTTGAAAAAGTCAGACGTCGCTCCTTCCCTTCCAAACTCTGCCATACACCCAAACAGTGGTTCACCCCCACATATGGGGTATCAGCGCGCTCAGGACAAATTGCACAATAACTTTTGGAGTCTTGTTACCCTTGGAAAAATAAAAATTGGGGTGAAAAGATCATTTTTGTGGAATAAATATGATTTTTAAATTTTACGGCTCTACGTTATAAACTTGTGTGAAGCACTTGGGGTTCAAATTGCTCATCAAAAATCTAGATAAGTTCCTTAGGGGGTCTAGTTTCCCAAATGGGGTCATTTGTGGGGGGTTTCCACTGTTTAGGCACATCAGGGACTCTCCAAATGCAACATGGCATCCAAACTCAATTCCAGCCAATTTTGTTTGGAAAAAGTCAAATGGTGCTCCTTCCATTCCGAGCTCTGCCGTGCGCCCAAACAGTGGTTCATATGGGGTATCAGCGTACTCAGGACAAATTGTACAGCAACTTATGTGGTCCAATTTCTCCTGTTACCCTTGGGAAAATAAAAATTAGTGACTAAAAATAATTTTTGTGGGAAAAAAATAGGATTTTTTTATTTTCATGCCCGGGCATTATAAACTTGTGTGAAGCACTTGGGGGTTCAAAGTGCTCACCAAAGATCTAGATAAGTACCTTAGGGGGTCTAGTTTCCAAAATGGGGTCACTTGTGGGGGGTTTCCACTGTTTAGGCTCATCTGGGGCACTGCAAACGCGACATGGCATCCAATCTAAATTCCAGCCAATTTTAGTTTGAAAAAGTCAAACGTCGCTCCTTCCCTTACGAGCTCTGCCGTGTGCCCAAACAGTGGTTTTCCCCCACATATGGGGTATTGGCGTATTCAGGAGAAATTGCATAACAACCTTATCTGTCCATTTTCTCCTTTTACCCTTGTGAAAATAAAAAAAAAGTTTGGAAAAGATAATTTTTGTGGCTAAAAAGTAAAATATTCATTTTTTCCTTCCACGTTGCTTTAGTTACTGTGAAGCACCTGAAGGGTTAATAAACTTCTTGAATGTGGTTTTGAGTACCTTGAGGGGTGCAGTTTTTAGAATGGTGTCACTTTTGGGTATTTTCTGCCATATAGACCCCTCAAAGTGACTTCAAATGTGAGGTGGTCCCTAAAAAAAATGGCTTTGTAAATTTTGTTGGAAAAATGAGAAATTGCGTGATATATTTCTCTGTTTTAAGGGAATAAAAATTCAAAGTTTGAAAATTGCAAAATTTTAAAAATTTTCGCCATATTTGCATTTTTTTCAAAATAAAACGCAAGTTATATCGAAGAAATTTTACCACTAACATGAAGTACAATATGTCACGAGTAGAGTTGAGCGATACTTTCCGATATCCTAAAGTATCGGAATCGGAATGGTATCGCCGATATCACTAAAATATCGGCGATACCCGATACCGATACCGGAAGTCCCATGTAAGTCTATGGGAACAAAATATCGCAACTAAAAAAACCCCATTCTTTCCTTGTAAACACTAAATATACACACATAGAATGCATATACATATATATACATGTCATTGTGACATATATATATACATATATGTATAGTTTATACACTTCTACATAGTAAAATATCCTTTGATTCAATTGCCGGGTAAAGCCGGCTTCAGTGAAAAGACAGAAGCACCCGACATGAAATGACACTTGGTGTACATAGGGTTAACCATGTCTTTTCATGTCGTTTGCTATCTGATTTGCACAAACAATTAAATCAGACTATGTGTGCAAAATTTCACACCTGTAGGGGTTAATTAAAGGTGTAAATTCGTTGTAAAAAAAAACGGACTTTTTTGCTACGAATTTACACCTTTAATTAACCCCTACAGGTGTGAAATTTTGCACACATAGTCTGATTTAATTGTTTGTGCAAATTAGATAGCAAAGGACATGAAAAGACATGGTTAACCCTATGTACACCAAGTGTCATTTCATGTCGGGTTCTGCATTTTCACAAAAGCCGGCAATTGAATTAGCGGCTATTATACTATGTAGAAGTGTATGAACTACAAATATAAATATGTATATATATGTGTCACAAATTCAATGACATGTATATATATATATGAGGTGTAAAATTGCTGAAAAAAAATGCGTGGGCTCCCGCCCTATTTTCGCAACCAGACAGACAAAGCCAGTGAGTGGGGGCAGATAATAATAGCCCAGAGAGGGACCATTATTTTTGCCCCCCCCCGGCTACTAAGATCTGCCCCCAGACACCCCAGGAAAGACAAATCTATAATTAGATTCGCCCTTTCTGGCACTTTGCCCGTCTATTCCCATTGCCCTGTAGCGGTGGCGAATGGGTTAATATGGGGTTAAAGCCACCTTGCTATTGAAAGGTGACCTTAAGCCAGGTTAATAATTGAGAGCTGTCAATTAGACAACTATCAATTATTAATCCTATTGCATGAAATAAAAATAAAACACACACACTTTAATTAAAAATCATTTTAATGAAATAAAGACACATGTTTTTGACCATCTTTTATTTTACTGCAAAAAACATTTCCTGTAATAAAAATAAAATAAAAAAGCAAAATTATTCTTACCTATCCCATGCACAGTCAGGTCCCACGGTGTAATCCTTCAGAAAGGGTTAATGTTTACTGCAGGGACCGCAGCTAATGCTGCAGCCTCACAGTAAACCCCAAATGAATGAGTTCCTCTCCTGCCTGACAGGAGAGTAAAGGCTGGGTGTCACATAACGATACACCAGCGATCCCGACAACGATATGCACTTGTCAGGATCGCTGGTGTATCGCTACATGATCGCTGCTGAGCTGCCAAACAGGCAGCTCAGGCAGCGATCTGGGACAGCGACACTGCGGGTAACATCGCTTAAGGGCCCGTCTCACATAGCGATATCGCTACCGAGATCGCTGCTGAGTCACTAGTTTTGTGACGCAGCAGCGAGCTCACCAGCGATATCGCTGTGTGTGACATTCAGCGACGATCAGCCCCCTGCCGGGTATCGCTGATCGTCGCAGAAATGTCAGGACCTTTTTTTGATCGCTGGTTTCCCTCTGACAGGCACGCATCGCTGCGTGTGACAGGCGGGAGACCAGCGATCCGCTGGTAACCAAGGTACACAGCGGGTTTCCAGGCGCGGGGCTGTGCCTAGAAATCTTGATCCAAGATCAAGATTGAGATTGTATAAATTATAATAGTAGTCTGCAAATGTGTCTGCTATGTCTTTGGTATGTTGTTTGGTGATACCTAAGTTATTTTTAATTTTATTGATTCTATTTCGAATCCTATCTCGTTTTAGTTTTTGCATCATGAATTTTGTGGTCTTGTTTAGTTCTGAGTAAACTTTAAATTTCGATGCTTTAATTACTACATCATAATCATCTAGAATGGCTTCTTTCAAATTTTGTCTTAGTTTTAGAAATTCTAAGTGTATGTCTGGGGATGGATGCGCTCGACTATTTTGGAGGTTTTCCTTTAGTTTGATTTCAGATGGGATATTCTTTATTTTATCTCTTTGTTTACGGTTGTGTCTGGAAGAGATCTGTATCAGTTTACCTCTGATGACTGCTTTGTGAGCGCACCAAATGATAAAGGTGTCTATCTTATCTGATTTGCTCTCATCGAAATAAAGTTTTAGAGTTTCCTCAACCTCTTTTTTATATTCAGGGAATTTTAATATGTGGAGTCGGGAAGAATTTTTTTTCCCCAATGTGAAGCTTACTGTTTGCCACTTGGGTTATTTTTGCCTTCCTCTGGATCAACATGTTAGGGCAGGTTAGGATAGGGCATGGGTTGAACTAGATGGACTTAAAGTCTTCCTTCAACCTTAATAACTATGTTACTATGTTACTATGTTAATAGTATGGAGTTACACCTCCAGAGGAAGGTATTTTTGGAAAAAGGGCCTAGAGTTAATTCTATCAGGACCGGAGAATGATCCGAAAATGATTTATTTAGGATAGATACTTTTCTAACTTTGGGGAGAGAAAAGATGTCTGTTAATAAAAGGTCAATTCTTGATGATGTTTTATGAACATTGGAGTAATGATAATACTCCCTTGAGGAAGAATTTAAACATCTAAATGTGTCATATAGTTTGTTATTAATAAGCCATTTATTGAGTGAGGGTGCTAATTGACGTGTAGTTGAGGTGGAATCAATATTCCCGTCGGGGACCAATGGCCTGATGTGTAAGATGCTAGCTAAACCATTAGGCGTCCAGACCATTGACTCTGTCCCACTCAGCCAGGGGATTGTGACCCAGGTCATGCATGATATATAGAGACTCGTCATGAGTAGTCCCTGTCATACTACGTCTTGGAGGGTATGCCAATACCCATCGTTTTAGGCCTCCCTTTGCTGACAAAACACAACCCGGTCATAGATTGGCGTTCCAGGGAGGTAGTCAGCTGGGGTCAGTCGTGTGAGGGCTGCTGCCTGGGGGCTACTGTCTCTGCCGTCTTTCTGCAACCTTCCCCTTCTTTTCCAGTGGTGGCAGCAGAGGTGCTGCCAAGGAGTAGGGGCAAGTCCCAACCCTCACCACTAGCCAACCCTGTGAGTCGGAGCCCTCTTGGAAGGAGGGGCAAGGGGAGGGTTGTGGTTTCCGCTGAGAAATGTGTTAGTGTAGTTACACAGGGGGACGCCTCTGTTGTCAGTTCCTCAAAGAGTTCACCATCTTGTGGTAAACGCGTGTGTGGCAATGAACGTTCAGGTCCGGACCTGTGTGTAAACGAGTATGTATGGGTGTCCACCAAAAACATCCGGTGGAAGTGTGCTGCTGGAGTCTGGAGTTCTCAGGTGATCCTGCTGTATCGGGTGTCGGCCATTCTTGGCCCAGGGAGTTACCAGCTGGAATTACCCCCAGTTATGCCCGTACATAACTCATTCCCCAGGTCGGCACTCTGGAGATTTGTGGTACCTCCGGAGCATACGTTATGGACACTTCCATCTGTCCACGTTTGCCATAGACCTGAGAGTCAGGTGACTGCTGGTGTGAACCCTGGTAGATCGAGGCATCCTCACCATAGGTGGTATATGAGGTGCGGTGTTGAAGGTCCAGAGGCCCCTCATTAAAGGGGGGTACTGTCACGATTCACATTTGGATCTGTGACAGATCTCTCTCTGCATGTTGAAACCTCTTTCCTATCTCGCCAGCAGTGGTTAATCATAGTCTTTGCCCCTGGTGGAATTGCATGCCTGATTACTTGTCAGGAGTAGGTGACGACCACTCCCACTTCCTTTAAAAGGTCACCTGAGTTGTCAGCTGGTGTTGGTAATATTGCTTCCTCTGGAAACCAACTTGGCTGGAGCCAGGAGCTGCTGAGAGCAGTGGTACTTCAGTTGCTTCCCTCATCTGGGGCCTTACTCTGCTGTGCGGAGCTTAACAGCAGAGAATGCTAAGTGTTTATTGTTTAGTTGATTTAACCTTAGGTGTCTGTCTTTCCTTTTGGTTGTCTTTGGTGTAATTCACATTATTCCCTTTCTCACCTCTAAGGGAGGGGGTTGGTAGGTTTAGCTTAGGGCTAAACAGGAGACAGGGACAGGTCGGGGACTTGGACCTCGCTACCATTAAGCGTACCCCCAAGTAAAGGAAAGACAGGTCCTCCCTTAGCTTTAGGGGCAGTTCTGGGGCCCAGGTTCCTTGTCCCCTGCATTTCTACAACTGCCCGTGACACCACCCTCATGCCGAAAAAGGGGTCCCCTCTGCACCTGACGCTTTTATAATTATTAATTAAGGAAAAGGGACATAAAGCTCCTGGAATGGCAAATATGGGAAACCAGGTGCCCCATCCCTCGGGAGTCAGTTTTAGATCTACGCACGCTAATCCTCAAACCGTCATTGCAAACAAAAATATCATCATGACGTAAACCGCCTGGTTTATTATACGAAGTAGGCAGCACCTCGCTGACATGCATTGCCCCGAAAAAGCCATGCCAAAAGCTACTGATAGCAAGGCGGCCTCATAATCTGAGCTGCAAACTGATTTGGCACCTTCCACTAAACTAGTTAATAGCTTAAAAGAAATGGGATGCCTATTTTCGACCCGAATGTCACTCCAACACCACCCTTTTAACGATGGTCCAATCAAAATATGCTTCATGATATCAGGCTAGCCCGTAAGTTGAAATTAAATGCCAATCCGACAGGCCACAACACCCGACACCCCTCTTGCATGCATATCCAGCAAAATATTTTATAGTAAAATGTAGCCTCAATGCGTCAGATGACCCTACCAGTTTATTTGCCACCACAGTACACCAATCATCCCACACCTTACCATAAGCTCTCCATGTAAACGGTGCAATTGAATATCATATCAGGGGCATCAAATCTCCAGTACTTCCCTCATTGAAGGAACAGCTCAATCCTACCGTCTGAGCCGATGGGTTCAGATCTTGGAGCTTCTGGAAATCAAACCAAGAAAAAGCTTCAGTCATATCATTATAACATCCTGGAAGGTGCCTAGCTTTGAACCATTTGTTAAATGATAAACATTTCACAACCATAAATCTGATTAACTTGATAACTGTTGAAGAGGAGGCCGACAAATGATTTATCGTGTGAACAACACTGGCATTATCTGACCAAAAACAAACTCATTTATTACTTAAAACCGAACCCCAGATTTCGACCCCTACGGCTGTGGGGAACAGTTAGAGGAGAGTCAAGTTCTTTGTCCACCTTCTTTCAATCCAGAATTTGACTAACTTGTTACCGAAAATAACGCCGAAGCCCGCAGACCCTGCAGCATCGGAAAACAATTCTATCTTACTATTGTCACATTCGTCCTCCTGAAAACAAGTCCGACCATTGTAATTTACTAAAAGCACTTCCATACCTCCAAATCCTCCTGCAGATGAGAAGTAATCCTGATCTTATGATGGGGGCATTTGACACCCTTCTTCGCAAGAGCCAGTCTACGCGAAAAAATTCTCCCCACTGGCATCACCCTACAAGCGAAGTTTAATGAACCCAGAAGAGACTGCATCTGGACAATGGGCACTTTACCAACAGAAAGACAACCTTCAATTAACAAGAGTAATTTGTCGATTTTTTTACGGGGTAATCTGAATTCCATAGCCTGTGAGTAGGGATGGGTGTATCCGAACTGTAAAGTTCGGGACCATACCGAACACATAGGTCCCAAACATACACGGTCCCAAACATGGGTTTCCATGGGAAACCCTTGTTATAGTTCGGGTCCAGGGCCATTAATTATACTTACCTGTCCAGCAACGCGTCCTCCCGTCCAGCGACGCATCCTCCCGTCTCGTTGTCTCCCGGCCACATCTGCTTCGGGGGCAGCTCATTAACTACTGGCAGTATTCACTGCACTCGGCAGTCTCGGCTTTTTCCGGCAGTGTTCGTGCGGTGATGTCACTGCATGAACACTGCCAGAAAAAGCCGAACACAGCCGAGTGCAGTGAATACTGCTGGCAGTTAATGAGCGGCCCGGAGGCAGATACAGCAGCGAGACGGGAGAATGCGTCGCTGGATAGGTAAGTATAATTATAATGGCCATATCTGTAAAGTTCAAGTTCAGGGTTTGTATGCAAATTCGCATCATCTCCGGCCCCAAACTTGAACTTTACAAAAAAACTCGGGTGAACCCACCAATCCTGATCATCTGGGGGTTCTCCCATCACTACCTGCTAGTCAATAACTATACCTAGAAAAGCAGTTTCAGGAACGGGACCAACCATTTTCTCAGGCAACAGAGGGACCCCAAAAAAGGACATGAGCGACTTAAAACTCAAAGATGGAGAACAAATCGGCAAGTCGGATGGACCTACGAACAAAAAGTCGTCGAGGTAATACTTGATAGGAAAAAGGCATGTTTCTTGGTGAATAAATCACTCCAAATAGGTGTTAAAAGCTTCAAAATACTGACATGGGATGGAACATCCATGGGGAGTCACGTGTAATAAAAACTCTCGAACAACGCATCTAAGAGGTGATAACAATTTGGGTGCACTGGCAATAGCCGAAATGCTGATTCGATGTCCGATTTTGCCATAAGGGCCCTTGTTGAGCCCATCTGACCATTTTAACAGCAGTCATTCACTGATCTTCCCTTCGGGTAGGACAAATGGTGAATGAGCTCCTTATCTAATTTACTCCGTAAGAAGTTAGGTTATTCTCTTGCTGATTTTAAATTGGGAGCCGAGGAAGGACATTCTGAAAAGATAAACGGAATGAAGAACCCGAACGGAAAACTGAACCGAATCTGCACTGCTGCGGATTTATTGGGGTACCTGTCTAACCACGGCCCCATCCTTTCCACGTTCACCGGAGTTGCGGGATTCACCCTGAACGGGTGTCTTGGAACTGTCCGATTTTTGAGGGGTCCGTGTACATTTTGCTGCTGCGTGGGAGACACTGCAAATCGAGCATTCATGCTTGTATTTGCACAGCCCGTAAAATTTTAAACGGCCCGCATTAGAAAGCCAACACGTCCCCATCTACGAAGGACTGCTGAACCCATGTTGGTGGTAGACCTAGTGGCCGCCTCATGAAAAGGTTTCATGGTCCTCTGGGCCATCATCAGCCATAGCCGAGTCCGTATCCTTAACTCTCCAACCCAACTGGGGGTTAACAGCCAGACAGAGATGGAAATCTTCATTGTATTTCACCATGCTGAACCCCCATACGCCTTGCAAATACTGTGAAGTTAAATAAACATTTCAGAGCATCGCTCAGGGTGTTTTTGACCCAAGACGATGAAAGCCTGCAACCAATTGGTAGTGGACTTGGCTACCTTGGGCTTACGATCATAAACCTTATCCCCCACGTGTCTGTTATGAATTGGTAGCTGAGGAGGACAGGAGCAAAAAACAGCCAAGGCAGCAGAAGAGGTTGGGAACTAATGGGTTGCAGATCCCTAAACTAACCGCACAACTAGAAGCAGCCGTGGGACGTACCTATGGTGACCTAGACTCCTCAGCACAGCCGGAGAGCTAGCTACACCTAAAGATAGAAACAGGAAAGCTAATTCCCCCGGAGTAGATCCCCAAAGAAATAGGTAGCCCCCACACATATAATGGCGGTTAGACAAGATGAAACACAAACGCACGCAGAAAATAGAATGAGCAAACGCTGGGGCCAAACACTGCCTAGATAGGACAGGACAGAATACTTTCTGAAACCCAGCAAAACCCTAGAAAAACTTCCAACACTTCAGATTTCAAAAATGCTGAGATCACAACGATCTCGCCACTCGCTAAATCAGATTACCGGTGTGAACAAGCGGCTAACCCGCAGCCGCTCAAATGGCAGGGACAGAGCAATGGAACAAATAACAGTGGCTACTGAAAAACAGAGAGTAGCACAGGCCCTTGGAGGGGAACCCGGCTAACCTCCCACAAAAGTGCAGACAAAAAATGGAAATAGCAAACACGATAGAAACAAGCAGAAAATATCTTATCTGGAAGTAGAAGACGAAGGCAAGACACCAGCTGACTTCCAAATGAACCAGGGAACAACAATTTATCACCGGCGAGGATCATGGGACGGCAGCTCACTTATATCAGCCCAGTCCGTCTCTCCTGATTGCCAGTCATCGCTCGCAGGTGATGGACTTCTACTATTCAACACTGGTTCAATATCCTCAGCAACCACCAGAGGGAGCCCCAACTCAGAAGTCATTTCCAACATGCTCACAACACGTGTCGCTCTTTGTCGATAGAGTGCTGGTCAGGAGACACCAACGACCATATGTCGTGTAGGGATTCGATCTGGTAGGCTGAGGCTGGGTACGCAGTAATGAGGCAACACACAGGCATTATGTCCAAAAATCACTATTTTACTGTCTCTTTAAATTAGGTAACAAAGCATAACAAAACATAAATGCATTCCATCCTGGATAATCACTGATTCCAGACTCACCCTTTCATGGGACGGGCTTAACTAAGCGGCTGCAAGCCAGCAGGGACCGCCAGGTGCCATTCCCGGGTGGTCTGGACTCGCTTCTGCTGCACCGACACACTGTAACAAACCAGTCCTTTCCAGGCTGACTCCAGCCAAACTCAATAGAACCGCATGGTTCTCAGTGTGAGACCGTCACAGGCTCTGCACACACATGTGTCCTGTCCGGGTGCTATTCAGGACCCCAGTCCAACACCCTGGCTACCAAGCTCCGAGTCTCACCACGTGCTTCCAGGAATCTTCCAACACCGGCAGACCTTCCAGGAACCTTCCAGGCAGCCCTGTGCAGGACACACTCTTCACTCGTCTCAGCCAGACTCCCTTGAGACAGACATCAGAGACATTTCCCAGCCTCCACCACGTT
The DNA here is from genome assembly GCA_033576555.1 of Oophaga sylvatica. Lineage (NCBI taxonomy): Eukaryota > Metazoa > Chordata > Amphibia > Anura > Dendrobatidae > Oophaga > Oophaga sylvatica. Next base: position 268,485,998 of record JARQOD010000006.1, read on the forward strand.
CTCTACTCCATGTGCCCAGCACTGCCTTACATACCTGTAGCCACTCCCCAAGCCAAGGCATGAAGCACATGGTCTGGTCATGTGTTCATGACCTCATCACAGGTCCTTCACCACATACAATTCCCCAGTATGTACCATTCATTCTCCCACCACCAGTGGGCGGTGTATGTGTGGTTAGCATGTCCCACCCAGCTCACAAGCTAACCCTGTAGGTTCACCCTTAATAACAACAGAACTCTTATGGGACTACAAGTCCCAGAACAACATTGCTGACCTACAGCACAGAGTACCTCTGCGACACATACTTTCCATTTAATACCCTGCCAGGGACTGGTTTCCCATCCATCTCATGCCTCCAGGCATAATTTGAGCAACTCATACAGCGCCCCCTAGGTGCCACATTAGTCATTATACCACATACCTTCCCCCTCTGGTCAAACTTGTTAGGTTGAACACCTGTTTCAACCCGAGGACCCCGAGACAGGTCACCCATGTCATCTTGCCCTACCAGTCGAGGAGACCGTCTCAGTCGATTTTGGGCATCCTGCAACATTACCTCTTGGTCAGGCCTCCCCCGCCCCCAGCGGTCAGAATGTCGGCCTTGTTTTTCCCTCGGTGTCACCAGACCTCTCCAGTACCGTCTCCTACGGTTATTGCGGTCCTGAGTCCATCGTCCCGTCAAGCTCACTAGTTGATCTGAGTCGGACTCTCTATCCCTTTGTTTGTCACTGGGTCTCATACTTAGGTCACTCAGCCCTGAGCTAACCGAATCGTCATCTCTACCCCTCAGTGTTTCAGCTCGTCTACTGCCAGTCCCCAGAGAAGCCTCTTGTCTCTCTATATTTTGGGCTGGAAGCAGTCGCCATCTTCGTTTTAACTCATGCAGCTGTTCCTTTATCTGCTTTCTTCCTGAGATCAGCTGCTCTACTTCTCGTAGGTATGTTATTCGATACTCCAGGAGCGTTCGGATGTTCTTCAGGCTCTCCACTGAGCCCACACCAATGAATGGAACCATGTCTTCTCCAGCCACCTTGATCTCGCCGTCAGCTGGAATCCTCACTCTTCTTACACCGGATTTATCCACCATCTCCTGCATCACTTTTCCAAGTCTTCCGACGACTCTCCCCACCAGATTTCTGGGTACCGGAATTACCTCTTCTGCCAAACCCAGCCGATTTTGATCTTCCTTGGCCTGCTCCAGACGTTGAGCGGCTTTCACGTTACTTAACATAATCATCTGTTTTGCGTGGAGACACTGCAGATGCATATCCTTCAGGACAGCCACTAGCTTCCCTGTGTCTTCCCCCTCTGCCAGGATCACCAACTGGTTCGTCTCGGGTGCCCAGTTCACACTATCGGCTTTTACCGCCTTTTTAAAGGTCTCATGCACCCCTCACTGGCACAGGCTTCTCGCATGTCTGCAGGTACCTTTATCACACACTTAAAGAGCGAAGTCTCCTTCTCTTCCTGGTTTACCTCGGACCCTTCCTCCAAGACTTCTGCCACGACCAGATGAGTGTCTTGTTCAGCTCTTCGTTCAAGATCCTCCTGATATTTACCTTCTTCAAGGCTCCTTGCCAAGATAGGTACTGGCTCTTCCGCCTGGTCATCACTCGGGCATGGCCGCTGTGCGTCTTCAACCCGCAACTTCTCCTTCTGCAGAAGACCTCTTACTGCTTCTCTGAGCACTTCCACATCTTCCCTTACGGTCTTATTCATACTTTGCCACTTTGCCAAGTGATCTCTGAGCTCAGAGACTTCATTCTCCAGCTCATCCACTCTTTGCTCAGCAGTTTGTCTCAGATCCTTTTCTTGTTCAACCCGCTCTTTAATGATCTTCAGTTCAGCCTGTAACTCAGCAGATTTTTCCTTCTCACCAGACAATTTTTTAGCAATGTTCTGCTTTATGGCCGCAACCTCGGTCTCCAGGTGGCGCACCTGCTCCAACTGTACAGCGTTGGCGCCTTCCGTATCTTACCTCGTCACTCTTTCTCGAGGCTCCACCCTATCCGGCTCTTCAGGGACTGGAAGCGTACTCACTTCTTGCACAATCGCCTCAGTTATAGGTTTTTCTGTATTACCATCCTCAATACATACACTGTGTTCCGGTGCCTTGCGCCCTTTATGTCTCCGACGACGGGAGGATTTTTTCTCCTGGTGGGGCCCTTCCTTACTGTACTCCTTTTCTCTATTATAGTCACAGTCACCCTCGGAGTCAGAGTCACATCCCACCTGGCACTCGTCACGAGACTTCAGGTCTGTCAGTTGGGTAGCCGCACTCTTTCCACTGGTGTCACCGTCTGCTACGTCACCGAGTTGGTTAGACCCGTCCACTTTGGGAGGAGTTACTGTGCTAATACACCTCGCCCCAACCGTACAGATCCCTCCACTCAGCGGCTGTATAGGAACTCCCCTGTCCCACAAGTCAGAGAACAGTTTAGAGTCCCGGCCTACAACTACTGGACACGCTAAGTTTGGAACCAAAGCTGCCCTAAGGCTATTACTGCTCCCGACCGTCTCTATAATCACACAGACCTCTACATAGTCTCTAGTGGACCTATGGATGCAGGTGACCTTGATCTTTCTTGTGGTTATAAAGTTATCAAGTGCAGTCCTCACTAGGGTCACCGAGCTTCCTGAATCGACCAGTCCGTGTACCTCCTCCTCACCATTCATTAGCAGGTTACACACACGAAGCCTCTCACCTGGAGGGTAATTCAAATGACAGACTGGACATACATAGCACGATTGCCCCGGGCAACAGTTCGCCGGCATCTCCCCTTTAACATTGAGATCCTCCACCCCCTTTTTGCCAACCGCCCCCTTTTGGGCCATCATCCCTTTTTGGGTGGCCACCCCCTTTTGGGACTCCGCCCCCTTTTGGGTTGTTACTGGCCCTTTAAGAGTCTGTGTGACCTGATTCACACTGTCATATTCCCACACCAGCTCGTGCGGGTACTGCCGCCGCTCCCGTTGCAGCCACGAACCACCAACACCTCCGGATGTTGCTCATAAGCTGCTGTGGCTGTTACTGCAGCTCCTGCAGAACCTCTTGCTGCAAGTCACTGTAGCTCCTGCTACCACCAGACTCTGCACGCTGCGCTGTCTTGCCGCTTGTCACTTTCGTGACCCCACGAGTCACAGCCAGCCACTTGTCCCCTTCGCAACCCCACCGGGTTACAGCCAGCCGCTTGTCACCTTCGCATTTGTTATGCAGAGTAAAAAAAACATCCACACAAAAAAAAACAGCCTGACCTCACTGCGTATGCCCGCATTCGAGCACCAATTGTAGGGATTCACTCTGGTAGGCTGAGGCTGGGCACGCAGTAATGAGGCAACACACAGGCATTATGTCCAAAAATCACTATTTTACTGTCTCTTTAAATTAGGTAACAAAGCATAACAAAACATAAATGCATTCCATCCTGGATAATCACTGATTCCAGACTCACCCTTTCATGGGACGGGCTTAACTAAGCGGCTGCAAGCCAGCAGGGACCGCCAGGTGCCATTCCCGGGTGGTCTGGACTCGCTTCTGCTGCACCGACACACTGTAACAAAACAGTCCTTTCCAGGCTGACTCCAGTCAAACTCAATAGAACCGCATGGTTCTCAGTGTGAGACCGTCACAGGCTCTGCACACACATGTGTCCTGTCCGGGTGCTATTCAGGACCCCAGTCCAACACCCTGGCTACCAAGCTCCAAGTCTCACCACGTGCTTCCAGGAATCTTCCAACACCGGCAGACCTTCCAGGAACCTTTCAGGCAGCCCTGTGCAGGACACACTCTTCACTCGTCTCAGCCAGACTCCCTTGAGACAGACATCAGAGACATTTCCCAGCCTCCACCACGTTCTCTACCCCATGTGCCCAGCACTGCCTTACATACCTGTAGCCACTCCCAAGCCAAGGCATGAAGCACATGGTCTGGTCACGTGTTCATGACCTCATCACAGGTCCTTCACCACATACAATTCCCCAGTATGTACCATTCATTCTCCCACCACCAGTGGGCGGTGTATGTGTGGTTAGCATGTCCCACCCAGCTCACAAGCTAACCCTGTAGGTTCACCCTTAATAACAACAGAACTCTTATGGGACTACAAGTCCCAGAACAACATTGCTGACCTACAGCACAGAGTACCTCTGCGACACATACTTTCCATTTAATACCCTGCCAGGGACTGGTTTCCCATCCATCTCATGCCTCCAGGCATAATTTGAGCAACTCATACAGCGCCCCCTAGGTGCCACATTAGTCATTATACCACAGTCGACATACTCATTTGCCCAAATTTGCTCTTTTGTACTATGGTCCAATTGCGACCCCATAGGGCGTACGCTACAAAAAAGACCATCCTTATAAATTTCTGGGCCAGGAGGAGGTGGAGGTTTTGGTACCTCTATGGCTTGTAACGTTTTAGAGTTGACAAATACCTTATTCCTGCCTAACTGGGAACTATTAATCATGCCGACTATACTTATGTTACCCCTATACCCACCCCATGCCCATGCATAATGGTACTCATCAGATTGTAAAATTGACCATTGCTGACTGTGCTCCTGTGTTATATCATCCCCCACACTGCGTTGATCTGATCCCCAGACTGACATACGACCAGAAGATTCCCTACCCCCTGCGTGGCTCATCTGAGTAGGCCTCCGATGAAGATGGGGATCACCAATGCGATGACCTGGAATGCCGACTATGCCAGCTAGATCTAGATCTATGTGAACGATGGTGGCTCCGGCATCTCTCATGGCACCTGAAACGCCTACTTCAATACCCCTCTGAGGAGGATGAGGAAGGACTACGCGCAGAGCGGCTACCCACACCTAGTTCAAGAACACAGGCCATGGTCCCAACACCTGGCAGAGGAAGACTAACACTGGCACCCCAACATGTGACAATATTGCAGGGATGTCATGGTGTTCCACGGTTGTTAACTGCGTCGCTGATGACGTCTGCCCACCGGTAATCTGGAGCTGTACTGGGTTAAATGTTGTGAATGTATTGGAGACCACTTTGGAGCTGAAGCTTCCTCTGGTGGTTGCTTATGGTATTGAACCTATGTTGAACACCAAGAGTCCTACACCTGCAGTTAACGAGTGGTTGTCTGGTGATACCGACTGGCCTGATATAAGTGAGCTGACCTCCCATGATCCTCGCCGGTGATCAATTGTTCTTCCTGGTCTAGGTTGGAATTCAGCTTGCTTTTCTGCTGTCTTTTGCTTGCATTCAGATACGTCTCTTTCAGTTTTTTTTACTGTGGTTTGAATTCCTTGTTTTTTGCTACATTGCTTTTTGTCTTCAGCCGGGTCCCCTTTAGGGGGCTTTGGCTGGTCTCCGTTTGTTTTTTTGTATTTGTTATTTGCTCAGTTCTTGTGATATTTTACTGCTGGGTTGCTACGTGTTCACACCAGAGATCTGATATAGGTGGTCGAGACAGTGTGGTCTCAGTATTTTTGGATTTTGAAGTGTTGGAGTTTTTCCTAGGGTTTTTTGGGTTGCAGACAGTATTCTCTCCTTTGCTGTCCTATCTAGACAGTTTTGGGCCCCAGCGTTTTCTCAATCTATTTTCTGTCTGTGTTCGTATTTTCATCTTGTCTAACCGCCATTATATGTCTGGGGGCTTCCTATTCTTTTGAGGTCTTCTCCGGGGCAGTTAGCTTTCCTCTTTCCATCTTCAGGGATAGCTATCTCTCTGACTGTGATGAGGCGTCTAGGGCTCCATAGGAACGTCCCACGGCTGCTTCTAGTTGTGCGGTTAGTTTAGGGGTCTGCAACCTATTAGCTACCAACCTCTCTGGTGTTAGGCTGCCTATGCGGTTTTTTGCTCCTGCCTCCTCAGCTACCTAAACATAATAGTTAAATATGGCTGGGTAAGATGGAAAGGGGGAACCACTGCTAACCCCTATTTGGCTGCTGGCCAGAGGGATAAGGGGCTGAATGGATTGTGTAAAAGACCCCATAGAAGTAAGCAGCAGATGCTGTGCAGGAATGCTCCCTCTAAACCCCCACTCATGGTCATGGTCGGATCCCCTGCCTGTTGTGAAACTAAGGGTTTAATCCCCTAGGTAAGCTGTTCCCCTGCTCCCTCTGTGAGTGCCTCCTGTGATGAGGAAGATTGTTGTGAATGTGTTGGAGACAATTTCTGAGCTGAGGCTCCTTCTGATGGTTGCTGACGGTACTGAAGCTGTATCTAATGACAGGTCCTCCTCACATGCCAGCGATGACTGGCAATCAGGAGTCACTGACTGGGCTAATATAAGGGAGCTGCCTTCCCATGATCCTCGCCGGTGATCAATTGTTGTTTTCCTGGTTCATTTGGAAGTCTGCTGGTGTCTTGCCTTCGTCTGCTACCTTCAGATAAGATATTTTCTGCTTGTTTCTATTGTGTTTGCTATTTCCATTTTTGTCTGCACCTTTGTGGAGGTTAGCCGGGTCCCCTCCTGGGGCCTGTGCTACTCTCTGTTTTTCAGTAGCCACTGTTATTTGTTCAATTGCTCTTTCCCTGCTTTTTGAGTGGCTGCGGGTTAGCCTTGTTCACACTGAGATCTGATTTAGTGGGTGGCGAGATCGTGTGATCTCAGCATTTTTGAAATCAGAAGTGTTGGAAGTTTTGCTAGGGTTTTGCTGGGTTGCAGATAGTATTATGTCCTGTCCTATTTAGGCAGTGTTTGGCCCCAGCATTTGCTCACTCTATTTTCTGCCTGCGTTTGTGTTTCGTCTTGTCTAACCGCCATTATATGTTTGGGGGCTGCCTATTCCTTTGGGGCTCTACTCCAGGGCAGTTAGCTTTCCTGTTTCTATCTTTAGGCGCAGCTAGCTCTCCGGCTGTACCGAGGTGTCTAGGAGCTGTTTCTAGTTGTGCGGTTAGTTTAGGGATCTGCAACCCATCAGTTTCCAACCTCTCAGGTGTTCGGCAGCCTTGCTGTTTTGCTGCTGTCCTCCTCAGTTACCAAATCATAACAGAAGATGACCCATGGGTACCCCATTATATACAGCCTGCCCTGGTTACCCTCCTGGGGTCTAAAAACTCCAGGAGGCTGGGGCAAATTAACCAATGAAATATTATAAAGCCCCACTGCCGGCAGAATGCTCTCCCCCCTTGCGAACGGGCAGCCACCGCAGCGGATGGAAGATGGCGGGTGGACACGGCCTGTTTCGGAGCACGAGCAGACTATTTGCGCATGCTAAGATTTGATTCTAATGGTGGGCTCAAAGGCATTAATGGGTGGGTGGCTCTATGAGGTCGCCGCACGACGGGCAGTGGTTTTTCATACTCAGCAGGGAAGGAGCTGCTTCCAGCTAGCAACGCTGTAACCCAAGTGCTACGCTCCCCGGTGATCCTGTCTCTCACCGCGGCATGAAGCGGGTCCATGTTACCGGCTGCCCAACAGGTCCGGGTTTCCAAAGAGAGGCCAGAAGCTGTTGGGCAGTGGAATATAAACCTTCGGGGCGAGAACTTCCCAAGGAGTGAAACCACCTTCAACCTGCGTCACTCGATGGGAGACCTCCTTTTAGCCCGGAAGGAGGGCCCAGCAGTCAGGGGCCAGCAGCCAAAATGTGGCTGCAGTGTCCCTCATTCTATGGTGGTTGTTTCAAATGTAGTTGCTTAGGACTGAGTGATAAAATGAACTACCTGACCTTTCTCATTTTTACATGAATATGTTTTATTTAGTTTTCAGAATTTTCTAAAAGTAACAGCTGAATCAAGAAATATTTTTTGCTAAAACTAAGACTTCCTCTTAGCTCTTGCTACAATTATTTAAGATATTTGTGGTGCATAATTTAGAGGCGCTTTGTTCTTATCCCTATCTATTGAAATATATTCCACATCATAATCTAAATTCATTCAACTGCAGATGAACAAATGTGTGTTTTACCTGACTACATTTGAGATGCCGGTGTTCAGAATAGATTGATTAATATATCTTGTCTCTATTGTGATTTAAAAATGAAAAATTTATGACATTCCTCTCTGCCTCAGTTTCATAGTAAAAGAGTGAAAATGTCTAATGAATATTTATGTCCTTTATCCTCTGCGTGTACAGTAACTTTTCATGTTACCTGAGAAAATAAACAACTTTTCCAATACACTGTGTCCTTAGTACTCCATCATTAACTGGGAAGTTAAATCTAAATATCTTAAAGTTACTTTTTTTGCTGTTACAAAAACAACAGTGCTGACCCCAGTCTTGTAATAAAGTACCGAAAATACATCAAGGAGAAAAACTGTATATATTATAGGGATTGTATATGATTAATGTTCTTTTGAGTGGGCAGAAAGTTTTTTTTTAAATCATTACAGTATTCAAGTCCAAGACTAGTTTAATAAAATTTGGTAACATTTCTGTCCATTTCTTTACAATTTTTAAAAGAGATAGTAATTGCACAATGCAATTCAGCATAAACTGTGAGCAGCTCATGATGGTGAATGAACCTTAAAATCTTCACTCTAAAGGGTATGCCACACTAAACAACATCGCTAACGGGATCGCTAAAAAACGTCACTATTTAGCGATCCCGTTAGCGATGTTGTTGTGTGCGGCATGCAGGAACGACGTGGCCCTGCTGTGATCTCGTCCGTCGTCCTGATCGTTCCGGACCCTATTTTGATCGTCGGCGTCCCGCTGGGTAAGTATATATCGCTGAGTGTGGCACCTTTTTTAGCGATTTAGCGGTACTTTTGTACTGCTAAAGTCGTTAAGGAGATCGCTAACCGCGATAGCGTCCTTAACGACATCGCTAAATGTGGCCGACACTAGCGATATTGTAAACGATCCCGCTAGCGATCTCATTAGTATGCGACGCTAACGAGATCGTTAGCGGGATCGTGTAGTGTGGCAGTACCTTAATTGAGGGGCAAGGGGAAGGGAATCCTTGGAGTTGAGTAGCAATGAAAGCAATGGTAAATATTCATGTGACGCTAGTCACTACTCATGGACAGACCGTGAAGCAGAAAAGTCAATACCAAGAGAGTACGAAGATAACCAAGAGAAAAGACAAAGGCGTTAGTCATTTCACAGTCCAGGATCAATAACAAGAGATAGCGGATCAAAAGCCAAAGGACAAGACAAAGGGATAGTCAGAACATGGTTCAAAGGGTTAGGCAGCAGAAGATTAGTGATGAGCGAACGTGCTCGGAAATGCTCGTTACTTGCCCGATCATCGCTGTACTCGCGGTACTCGGCGAGCACCGAGCATTTCCGAGATTGCTCATTGGGAGTTCTGGTTCACACCCTGCATTTTTGGTACTCTTTAGAGCGCCAATCAACATGCAGGGATTGTCTGCCATGCACAGTAATGCCGCGGCCATCTTTGTTGTGGTATTACAGTGATTGGCTGGCCGCACAGCGTCATCAGGTGTATAAGAGACCTGGCGCCGCCATGCTCGTCACAGTCTGCTCCAGAATTACCGAGTGTAGGGAAAGCTGCTGCTGAGATAGGGTCAGATTTGGGGGTTTATAAGATAGTGTGGGTATACCATCAAGAATACAAATTCAGCTAATCAACAGTTCTTCTAAGGACAATTATGGGGTATAGATGCAGTGCAGGTCAGAGGGAGATGTATGTGATATATACATATCAGTGAGTTGCACGCTCTGTATGTGGTTATAAGATATCATAGCAGAAGGATTGTATGGCTACTTTGTCTCAGAGGGTCCATCCATTACTTTGCTGCTGCCTATAAGCATATTGACTGTATCACACAGCCTAGGTCTCAGTGGGAGAATTTTTTTAATGCTGATTATTTTTAAGCAGCCAAAGACCTTTTTCCATTTGCTTGAGCCTGAGACTACAACCAGATCCTTTCAAGTCAGCGTGAAATCGAGCAATTTTAACATGTTTGACTGTCCAGCTGAATTGAGTGCACAGAAAAATCCATTTTGTGGTACTGTAAATTAATTTTTTTGGGGTCTTACAATTTTGACACCATTTTTCTGCAAAAATTAAGCTGCCCAAAAAACTTTAGCTACAGGTCAGATATTTTACAGGTTTGTTCACACACGATCGCATATCATTGGTCTGAATATTTTGCCATTTCAGGCCTCCATAGAATTATTTTATTGTGTCAAGCTACTATTGACACAATTTTGCTGGCCAAAAAAAAAATACAGTGCAGTTTTGAATGGCTTCTCTCTTCTGGGCTACAAATTGTTGCATTTCGGCCTACATATGAATTTATTTGTAACTTCTCTGAGATGTTCGATATACGCAACTAACCAAGAAGGAAAACTTGTTGTGTCTACATAGGCTCAGGAGGCTTTTTTTATTGTCTTAAGGTCTCGTTTTATGTCTCACGCTGTGATTCATCCTAACCAGCACTCCTTTATCGTGGATTGACCTTGGATTGTGCTCTGGGTGGCCATCCTCTCACAAAGAGCTCACAGAAAGGTCTGTTACATTCATGTGCTTTTTTTATCGTAACTTCTACACGGAGAAGAATTGTGAGGGATATAGTGCTTCTAGCCTATCGCTGCATTTAAAGAGTGAGGAGGCACATCTGCAAGGCCCAGGACAACAGTTATTGGCGTCAAATCAGAACCTGGATTTCTTAGGTCTGATAGATGTCTTCTCCATTCAGCTCTTGGAGTTGTTTTTAAATAATTTAATTTTGTCATTCGTATTGCCAAGTTAGTGGAATCGGATGCTTTGTCCTGATCCAATGGGCATATGTTCAACATTGGGCATAGAATGCTTATGGGTATACAAATTTTTTGGCACATGCGTGTTGTGTATTTGATTAATTATTGGGCATATTGCTCCAGTTATATAAATGCTAGGACCAATTAAGGGTCAGATTATTTTATTCATTTATATAAAGGTGTTATATGAAATATAAGTTATCATCGCAATACTAAGTGCAGATGTACGAGTTTGAATGCACTTTATATGCGTTTTGTCTAATAATCGTCATGTGCTTTTCCTTCTGCATTACTTTATTTTAATTGACTGTATGTCCCTGGGACCTTATGCGTAGCTGTGACTTTCATTATACCGATTGGATAAAAGTGGGGATTTATGAGATGTAATCAAGCTCTGGTTTCCCATTTCACGCATGCTCCTTTTTAATTGGTATCCTGCTTTCTGACCATCGCGATCTTGCGACGTCATTCACGAATAGCGCATGGCAGTAGTGTATTTCTCAGCCATCTAGTACACTATGCACGATGCCTGACCTCTCATTCCTTCCAGGCACTTCGCTGGGGTTGCAACCGTCATCAGCTGTTGTAAGTTTCTTTGTTATCTGTGTTCATTAACTATCGCATCTACAATATTGCATATTACTGCTTGACGAAGCACAGAGGTGGCGACACGCGTTGGGCTCTGCCCTCCTGACCTTTTTTTCCACAGGCTGGTAATCTAGTAATTTATGGGCATGTTTGCAGGTCATTGACTTATAGGTGCTTTATACTCTCCATGGTGATTCATTTTGTATATATGTTATCTTATGGGCATGATCTCTTTTTGGCTTATTGAATGGTGCCATCTATTGCCACATCAATATACAGTGTTGTTACATCTGTTATATCACATTTCCAGATTTCTGGTTCTAAGAGCAGCCTATACATAAGATTTCATGGACTTTATTTCTACAATTTTCTATGGGTTGATTAGTTTAATATATATTTTGTGAGTGTGTTCTTATGATACATTTACTATATTCACTTGATATTTGAAATTTTCAACTTGCACAGTTATGGGTCTCAGGAGCTATGACCCTTTCAGGGATTGTTTGTTCATTTTTAATTGTTTTAATCATGTGGTGTTATATATTGTAGTTTTCTAATAAAATTGGATTATCTCTTATATATTGGAGTTCCCTGGTGTGTAGTATGTCTTCCTTTACTTCTTTGTCCTGAATCCATGCCACAGAATCCACACCTGGGACCCCGTCCAATACAATTTTGTCAGATGCCAACTTTGTCATCCAGAATAAGGACTTATGTGTCATGATCCAGGCCGGGGTTTGTTTCATTTTATTCTCTCCCCGGTCTGGTCATGCAAGGGTTAATCTTCTCTGCCTCGCTTTGGGTTCTGTGGGGCTATGTCAGTCTGCTGTGGCCTGCTGACCAAAGTCAGTGATAGTTCATGCTCCAGGCTAGTGCAGCTGACCCCTTGATACTGTGTTTTGTCCTCTGCCAGGTTACTCTGTTCCCATGACCTCCCTTTCCTGCCACCCCGTTTGTCTTAGTGTTGACTCCCTGTACTTAGACCCTAGGTATGTGACCCGGCTTGTCTTCTGACCTGTTCTATTGTCTCTTGTCTTGGTTATATCTGCTCCCATCTGGCTGTGACTTTTGGCTTGTATTTGACCACGTGAATTGCTGTAACTTCTGGTACTTCTTGTCCTGACTGTTTCTGACTTGGCTCGTCTCACCACTCTTTTGCCACCAGGTGGCGCTTGTGCTGCTGCTCTGTGGTATTACACTGTATGTGCAACCTCTCTTCCCTCAACAGCATCCCCTGGTGGAGGTTGCGCTATACTGCACTGCAGCAGCATTACATTATCAAAGCCTATTAAGGATGCAGACCCTTTCCTTGCTAACCCAACTGATGATGGGAACTTGGTTCTCAAGAACGGTATGTGGGTTTAGGATTGACATCTTTACATTCCGGAGGTCGTAAGGCTGCAGGTTCTCAAGTTTGTCCGTGACTCCAAGTTGGCTGGTCATTGGGGGGTACAGAAGTCACAGGAGTTCCTGAGCCATTTCTTTTGATGGCCTTCCTGTCTGAGGGATGTGAAGAGCTGCGTTCTCTCTTGTGAGGTCTGTGCACGTTTTAAGACTCCTCGCGTATCACCTACTGGATTGCTGCAACCACTGCCCGTTCCTGCTCACCCTTGGGCGTCTATGGACTTTATAATGGAATTGCCCACCTCTGGGAGAAAGAACTATATTCTTGTGGTAGTAGATCGCCTTGCGAAAGTTGCTCACTTCATTCCTTGTACCAGTCTCCCCTCAGCTAAGGAGATGATAGAGCTGGTCATTTAGAATGTGTTCCGACTGCATGGAGTTCCAGATGAGATCATCTCTGATTGGGGAGTGCAGTTTACCTCCAGATTCTGGAAAGGATTTTGTTCTGTGCTTGGCATTAATAACTGTCTGTCCTCAGCTTATTATCCTCAGACCAATGGGCAGACTAATCAGACTCTGGAGCAGTATCTTCGGTGTTATATCAGCCTCTCGCAGGATGACTGTTATGTTTCGGTAGCTGAGGAGTGAAGGTAAAAAAAGCAATACACCAGAGCAGTTGGAATCTATGAGATTGCAGTACCCTGACTAACCACCACAACTAGAGGCAGCCGTGGAGCGTTCCTACGTTGGTCCTAGACGCCTCGTCACAGCCTGAGAAACTAACTACACCTAAAGATAGAAATAGGAAAGCTATCTGCCCCGGAGCAGAACCCCAAAGATAATAGAAAGCCCCCAAACAAGTAATGGCGGTTAGACAAGAAGAAATACTGACACAGAAAGAAAATAGTATGAGCAAACGCTGGGGCCCAAACTAACTAAATAGAAAAGGATAGGAAGGGCACTTACTGCAATCCCAGAAAACCCTGAAAAGCACCAACTCTACTAATTTCAAAATCACCTGAGATCACACGACCTCTACCACCTAAATTAGTTCTCTGGTGTAACAAAATCAAAACAGCAGCCACTGAAAAAACTGGAAAAAGCAAAAGTACAAACATCAGTGGCTGAACTAAACTGAGAGGGCAAAAGCCCCCGAAGGGGACCCAGAAGGCCCCCACAGAAGTGCAGGACAAAATGCAAAAATATAGTACAAAAACAAAAAGAAGAAAATGTCTTATCTGTTAGCAGGAGATGCAGACACGACACAGCAGGCTACAAGGGAAACAGGAATGAAGGATTCAGACCAGAACAATTGATCACTGGCAACCCTGATGGGAAGGTGACTCCCTTATATAAGACCAGTCAGTAACACCTGATTCCCAGTCCTCACAATCTTCACTGAACAGACCAGTACCGCTTGTAACCACCAGAGGGAGTCTCTGCTCAGAACTCATCTCAAACCCATTCACAACAATGACTGGTTGGAGTTGCTTCCACTAGCAGAGTTCTCTTACAATAACTAGCAGAATGCATCCACTAAGGTAAGGCTGGTTTCACACATCCGGCGGGCATTTTGCCGCAGCGCCGCATCTGAAAATCTGATGCGCCGCATGCTGCTTTTTTCGCATTGACATGCATTAGCGCCGGATGGCGCCGCATGTCAATGCGTTGCATGCGGTTTTGTCCGGATGCGGCGCAAATGTACATTGCGGCGTCCGGAAAAAACGCTGCATGTAACGTTTTTTGTTTTTGCCGGATGGTTTCTGATCTCTCCAAGCATCAGAAACCATCGGCAAAAAAACGCATTTTGGCCGCCGGAAGTGTGAAAGGTTTTCACATGCGGCGCTAGCGGCAAAATGCCGGGGGCGCCGCCAGGCGCCCGCCGGAAATGTGAAAGAGGCCTAACACCCTTCTATGCCAATCTGGGTTATCATCCTAGTATTCTTCCCCAATCCCCGATTCATGCTCTTATGCCTGCAGTAGATGAGAGGTTGGCGGTGATGAAACGAAATCTGGAAACTCTGAAGGAATTGCTATCTACCGCACAGGAGGGATACAAGAGATCTGCAGATAGGTTCCGGAGACCTGCACCCGTGCTTAAGGTAGGAGACTCTGTGTGGTTATCCATGAAGAATTTGAAACTGAATGTTCTATCACAGAAGGTGGGACAAAAATTCATCGGTCCATTCAAGATTTCTGGGATCGTGAGCTCTTTGTCTGCCGTCTGAAGTTACCAAGGACTATGAAGGTATATCCTGTGTTCCATGTCTCCTTATTAAAACTTGTGTCTCCGAATACTTTTCATATTGTGCCTCCTCCTCAGCCTGTGTTGGTGGATGGTCATGAACTATTTGTTTTGGAGAAGATTCTGGACTCCAGGATCCGCAGGAATTAGCTGCAGTACCCCATCAAGTGGCAAGGAGAACTCTTGAGAGCAGGTGAGTGATATCTGTGCTCCTCAATAGATTGCTCTGTTTCACCAGAAATATCTTGGAAAACCTGGTCCTGGATCGTCCTGAGGCCGCTTCTAAGGTGGGAGTATTGTAAGGATTCTGGATTTTCCATTGAGCCTGGTTTGTCCTTGTCCAAGATGGAGTCTTGTACCTCGCCCTGTCCTGGAACTTCCTGTCTGTCCTGCTATTTAAGTCCAGGTTGGGTGTTCCTCGTTACCTGAGTATTTTGTTGCTGTTTCCATCTGAGCTTCCTCCTGGCTTGCCTCTGGAGGCCCTGCTGCTGCTTGTTACTCGGTGCTCTGTCTCTCCACTACCAGTTGCCTTCAGTCCTCTCAGTCCTTCTTACAGATCCTGCTGGTGTTACTTACTGTCCTGACCTCTAAGACTGCATCTGTTGTGGGCTGCTGTGCGGGACATAAGCGGGACTTTTTCAGCCCTAAAAGGTACTCTTAAGGATCTTCTTGTTTTGCTCCACCCAGGTCTTCCTGGACTTCCATGAAAGGTGTTGTATCCTCTGTCTGCATAGTTTTGGACTTCCATGTAGAATTGCCGAGCGCACTCTTGCTTCGTATTATTGCTGGACTTCCACGTATAAGTGCCGGTTGCATTCTTGCCTCTAACTACTGCTGGACTTCCACGTATAAGTGCCGGTCGCACTCTTGCTTCGTATTATTGATGGACTTGCACGTATAAGTGCCGTTCGCACTATTGCTTGACTTTCACGTATCAGTGCAGTTCACACTCTTGCATTATATTACTGCTGGCCTTGTTTGCTTTAGCAGACGCATATCGCTATTACGTTTGCTGGAGATTTCTGTTTTTTGCTGTTCATTTCACCATAATTGCAGGAGAACCTCTGTTAGTTTTGATTATACTTTTTACTTTGTTAAAATACAGTTAATTTGTCTCTACTTTTGTCTCAGATCCATTTTATCCCATGCAATCAGATTCCATAGTACCTACATAATTGTTACAGTTTCATAAGTACCAATGGGTGAACTATTCCTTTTACCATAAATTGGAGGAATTGAAATGGGTACTGTTCAATCTCTGCAAGACTCTTGCTGTAAGTTAGTCTCTCAGTGGATAAATAAATCATAGAAGTCAAACTGTTTAGCTGCTGGGCCTGAGGTAGAAAACATTTTAACACATGTCCTACCCATCACTGAAAATTGCTTGATTTTTCTCTGTTGCCTCCTCTTCCTCCACTGTCTTCTCATATGATCAAGGTAAAATATGCACAACCAATTTCAGTACAGCCAGGGAGAAACTACATCAGCCTATTCTGAAAATCATCTGCTTGTAGGAAAAATCCCATATCGCGAAGGAACTGTGGATGGGGATCAAAGAACAGACAGATGTGTGGTTGTTGCCAATAAACCTCAAGACCAGCCTGCTGGTGGTTAGTAATAGCTAGCAAAATCTTGTAGAAGCTCTGAGCCTAGCTGGAGTGACACACCCTTTGTCTGGAGTATGGGCTGAATTTGGTGGTACAAAGCTTCCTTAAAAATTACACAAATAAGTCAGAGTTGAGGCTGAAAGTGCAGGCTGTGTGTGCGCACTTTTGCCGTTCTCACCCTGATGCTGCATGCCTGTCTGCATTGCAGCTTCATTTCTGCCTTTCCACTCACTGCCTCATATGTGACGTACGCACAAGGTGCTACTCCACCTTGCATATACCGGAAAGACTGTGGGAGCAGCAGCACACGATAGTGGAGTTTGAGCTGCAGTACGCATGGGTGAGTCGCTCTGTACAACAATACCACTTCAAGACCAACAAGTGAGCCTCTATGCGGATGTGTGCACTGTGTTCTGCTATTTTGAGGACTCCATGAATATGGCCAGTTCTCATGACACCATCATCACCATTAAAATCTCACTTTTATGCCTCCTAGAAAAATAAAGCTTCAAATGTTGATGTATGAGGTGGTGTACAGGAGGAAGAGTAAGAAGAGGAGGAGGAACAGGGATCTGTCACGGGTGTGTCAGATACAACAGACTGTCGCTCTGCATCTGGCTTCAGAAGGTCTCTGCGTTTGGCATTACAGACACTTCCTTAATATTTCTGACTCTTGGACCCAGAGACAACCTCCTTCCGGCTCTAGTTGACACGCGTGGACTTGGGTGTTAATATATTCTCTGTCTGTTGCAAAGAGTCACTGGTGATATTCACATTTTACCCTTGTGAAGGCTTGGAGCTGTAGCAGTTGGCTAACTTCCTCTCTAGAGCTGTTTGAGGACTTTTGGTGTTACCTCTCTGAGTCTGCTCAAGCTAAGTTCATTCCCTTTGTTTGTTTACCTTTTTGTCTTTAGTTAAAGTGGGGACTGACCAGTGTCTATCGCACTCCCTCCCTATCCCGGGGTTTGCTCTAGGGAGGTACAGGGCTTAGGTTCCCTGCTTGGTGATTTGTGAGGAACCAATTTATGGATGATAGGGCAGGTAGCGTGTTTTTAGATCTGCCTAGGGGTCTCCACTCACCCTTTCCCTAGTATCTGGGCTTCCTTACCCTCATCCTTTCGTGTTGCACTTAGTCTTTCCCACACTGTGCCTGAAAGGATCATTCACACCATTATCAGGCCAGGCATCCACACATGTCTTAGAGGATGGGTTCCTGTACCAAAAGCAGCCAGGTTAGTTTTGGAGGATGAGTAGGAGTATGAGGAAGAGGATGAGGAACAACCATGTTCACAGCATGGTGAAACTCAAAAGCAGGTCATGAGCAACACTGGAGAGTGGCTGGGGTGATATAAATGCTAAAGACAATACACAGGACCAAGATGATACACCTCCACAGAGGACTAGTTGATATTTCCTCCGAGAAGCCTGGCACACAGATTTTTTTTGTTACAGTACAGAGGCTTTTTTGTGCAGTACTACCAGAGGCTTTTTGCTAAAGTACAAACGGAGGCATTTTGGCACAATACTCCCAGAAGCTTTTTGGTAAAGTATAAATAAAGGCTTTTGGCACAGTACACATACAGGCTTTTTGGTAAAGTAGAAACTGAGGCTTTGTGGCACAGTACTCCCAGAGGCTTTTTTGGTACATATATTATTTTATAGAACTGGTGATGTTGCATGCGACATTCCAGTGTAGTGCAGGCAAAGCTTTCTTTCTTACAGAAGTAATGGCGACTGGGCAACTGATACTAGGGGACTGTGATAGCCATCACCTTTCTGAAACTGTCTGCATCTACCTGGCAGAAAGGCAACACTGCCGTGGCCAACAGATTGGAGATGGTGAAGTTCAAGATCTTAGCTTTTGCATGTGTAGCAGGAACCATTCTTTTACATGACCACAACTGCGGGACCGAGGGTTGACTGCTGTGCAGAGAAAGGTTGGAGCATGGAGAACAGGACAAACTGTTGGACTGTGAGTGAGGTGCAGGCAGAGATGTTATGGTGGATTGAGAAAGATGTGATGTGCTAGGTGACACAAAAACAGCTGGCATGTCCACTTCTGTAACAGCTGACAGGCTCTCACTCACCCCGACAGTAGGGGGTAAACAAGTTTCTGTGGCCAGAGACCTGTGTGAGAAGACTTGGCATGCAGGAGGTAAAAGAAGCAGATGTGACTGATGGGACGTTCAGGGGTTGGCGAGGCCTGTTAGTTGGCATTTTAGCGCAGTGAGATTCCAACTCTAAGGCTATGTGCACACGTAGCATTTTTTAAGCATTTTGCTGCGTTTTTACGCAGTGTAATCACTTAAAAAACGGTTACAAAACGCATCCCATGCAATCCTATGGGATTACGCATTGCTGTGCTAATGCTGCGTATTTTTGCGGAGCATAATCGCTTTGCGTAAAAATAAGCAGCATGTCCATTCTTTTTGCGTAATCGCGGCGATTACGCCGCCATAGGATTGCATTGAAACGCTCACTTTACGCATGTGGCTATGCCCACCATGCGTGAAGTGAGCGCTTCATGTGAGCTTGGTACCCAGGGTCTGGAGGAGAGGAGACTCTCCTCCAGGCCTTGGGTACCATATTCCTGTCAAAAATAGAATTAAAATAAAAAATATTGATATACTCATCCTTCGTCGGCCCCAGGAGACTTCCCTCTCCTCAGTGAAGTTGCCGCCAAGTTCCGTTCACAGGGATGCATTGCTAGAATCACCCCAGATAACGTAGCAGTCACGTGACCGCAACATCATCAGTGGTCATTTGCGCAATGCATCCCTGGGAACGGAACTTGCCGGCAGCATCGCTGAGGATCGGGAAGACTCCGGGGGCTGACGGAGGGTGTGTATATAAATTTTTTTAATTATATTTTACAATATTACTCATTAGTAAACAGTTGGTCACACTTGTCAGCACTATGCGTGACAAGTGTGACCAACCTGTCAATCACTTTTCCAAGCGATGCTTCAAATCGCTTGGAAAAATGCGAGCATTCTGCAAGCTAAAAACGCTTGCAAAATGCTTGTGTTTTGCGGGAAAATGCATATTAATTATGTATGCGTTTTACCCACGGCGAGGAGTTACGCAAATGCTCCGCAAAATTTCGGAGCATTTGCGCAACTCGTGCACATAGCCTAATACTCTATGATTTTTTGAGGAGTTGTGGCTATAGATGAGCGGTGTTCGCATCGAACTGTTCGCCAATCTCAAATTCGATCAGTTTTGGGCGGTGTACGAGCCATTCGGCAAACCCGAACGATTTGGAAAAAATTCGGCTGTTCGAGGCTATGTTCGATAACTGTTCGTGCACCAATATCGTTACTGGATTTTTTCACAGTAATGCTGATAATCACTGTTAATACACAGTTTGAGTGTACAACGGGGCGGGGGGAGGGACATGGGATGGATCTCTGCAGAAATAATGAAGATCTCCATTTTTTTTCTGTTTCCCGCATTTCCAGTGGGCGGTGCAGTCTGTCAGCCTATCAGCAGCGCACACACGGAGCGAAGTGCTTTTTTTTCACACAAGCAACGGCATGTGTCATTGGCTGTGTATGTCACATGTCCTTGCCCTATAAGACCCAGCCATTTTCCCATTCGCAACCATTTTCTCACTGCTGCAGCTCAGTGTGAGATGGCACTGCTGCTGCTGTGAGCACTATATTGTCACTGTGAAACTGTGAATTGCAAACGATTTTTCTGGTAATTAGACAGGAAGGTTTAGGGAGTAGGGACTAGCTTGTAATTGCAGCCCTTTTGAGGTCTAGGTTACAGCAGTTCCTAGCACTTTTAGCAGGCAGGTCTGTGCTCTTAAATAGACAGCTAGGTCAACTTGGGAGTAGTGACTATTTGTAATTGCAGTCCTTTTGAGGGCTAGGTTACATCAGTTCCGATCACTTTTTGCCAGCTCCACCAGCATTCAAATAACTACGAATTTATTGCTGCATTTTGCCTGGACAATAATTTTGGGCATAGTAGCAGTGTGTGGTACTTATTCTATTAGGCCATCTATACAACGCTCCACCAGCGTTCAAAAAAAAAAGAATTTTTATCTGCATCTTGCCTGGACAATAATTTTGGGCATAGCAGCAGTGTGTGGTACTCATTCTATTAGGCCATCTATACAAAGCTCCACCAGCGTTCAAAAAAAAAAAGAATTTTTATCTGCATCTTGCCTGGACAATAATTTTGGGCATAGTAGCAGTGTGTGGTACTCATTTTATTAGGCCATCTATACAAAGCTCCACCAGCGTTAAAAAAAAAAAAAGAATTTTTAGCTGCATCTTGCCTGTAGAATAATTGTGGGCATAGTAGCAGTGTGTGGTACTCATTCTATTAGGCCATCTATACAAAGCTCCACCAGCGTTCAAATAAAAAAGAATTTTTAGCTGCATCTTGCCTGGACAATAATTTTGGGCATAGTAGTAGTGTGTGGTACTCATTCTATTAGGCCATCTATACAAAGCTCCTCCAGCGTTCAAATAAAAAAGAATTTTTAGCTGCAACTTCAGAGTTGTCAATTAGTTAACCACCAAAATGAGTGGCAAAAGGCCTGCTTCTGGTTGAAAGGGGAATAGGCGTGTTGGGAAGGGAAAAAAAGGTTGTGTCCGTGGGGTAGGTGTTAAAGCAACTGTAACATCTGCAGAACAAAAACCATCTTCCAGCCAAACTAAGATGTCTACTTCTTTTAGTGAACAATGTGATACGATCCCTTTCTTACGGCCACGCCCATCGCTACAAATTCCAGATGAGGCACAAAAACAGCAGGTGCTTCAACAGATATCAAGTGCTCCTTTAAGTCGGCTCTCCTCCACCTCAACTTCAACATCACAAATACTCCAGTCCTCAGAGGTGTCACCCCAATCGCACTTGCTTCCTCACAGCTTCCAAGTCTCCAGCTGCCCGTCTGAGTATGGGGTAGAACAGATGGTTGAGTCTGCAGAGCTGTTTACTCATACTATAGCCTGGGAATCAGAGGTCGTCTCCAGAGCTCCTGTGAATCCAGACAAGGAAATGATCTGCACTGATGCCCAGAATCTTTCTGAGTCGGATCCAGGACCAGATGAAGAAGTTTCTGAGCATAATGTAGACCCTCGTTCCCAAACTGTAACTCCTGTTGGTGGAGACAATGAGGAAGACGATGATGAGACTCAAATACCTGATTTCAGCAAAAACTTGAGTTCTTTGTCAGGTCAGGAAGAGGTTGGTTCTGAGGGCGACGGGTGTGAGAACACACAGGGTGATGATGACAAGGTTGCAGATCCCACTTACTGTCAACCCACAGTCAGCCAGTCGATAAGGTCTGCAGAGGAGGTGGAGGAGGATTCTAGTGATGACGAGGTCAGGTTGCACCTTCCTGGACAGAGACGTAGTACTGGAAGTACGTCACCAAGTGCATCCTCAACCACAACTCTGCCTCTGACTCTTCAGGTCGCATGGGTTCTAAACCTTGCATAGCCTGGGCATTTTTTCAGATCGATAAGGATGACCCAACTCGTGTTATCTGTAACATTTGTGACCAAAAGCTAAGTAGAGGCCAAAAAATCCATAGTTTGAGTACTTCATGCATGAACCGTCACATGGATATGAAGCATAAGTTGCAGTGGCAAGCTCACTGTGCTACAATGCGGCCTAGCGGGCCGGTCCAACCACCGTCTGCCCCATCTTGTGCATCCGCGACCGCAGCCTCTTCATCCTCTGTGACTTGGGGGACAGCAGTCAGACCTGTTTTGAGACTCAGACCTGGCACCTCTTTACCTGCAACAGCCAGTCTGATTGGCAGGTCATCATTTCATTTGGAAGTGGAAACACCAGCTGGTGTTGAGCGCTCTCTGACATCGAGAGCACCAACTTTGGATCAAGGCAACCTAAGTTTTGCACCTGCATCTTCCTCACAGACCGTCAGTTGTCCGGGGACACCCTATTCAACCCCGTCTACGCACAACAGCCAGACCTCGGTCCCTCAGATGTGAACAAGTAAAAGACCATTTCCTCCTATCCATGAGAAAGCAAAGAGGTTAAATTTCACCATCTGCAAGCTCTTGGCTACAGAAATGCTGCCTTTCCGCCTGGTGAACACAGAGGATTTTTGAGACCTTATGTCCGTCGCAGTGCCCCAGTACCAGATGCCCTCTCAGCACTACTTCTCAAAGAAAGGTGTGCCTGCGCTCCACCAGCATGTCGCACACATCACCGCTTCTTTGAGAAACTCAGTGTGTGACAGGGTACATTTCATCATAGACACTTGGACGAGTAGGCATGGACAGGGGCGTTACATATCGCTGACTGGGCACTGGGTAACTATGGTGACAGCAGGACAAGGGGCTGCTGTCCAAGTCTTGCCGTCCCCACGAGTTGTGCTTCAATCCTTTTTATCTCAAAGTTCCTCCACTGCTTCTGCCTCCTCAACCTCCTCTCGGTCCTCCACCTGCACCCAAAGCCTGTCAGGTCACGCCACCGGCTTTCTAACTGCGCAGAAGGGATCCTGCACACCTCCTTGCTGTGCTGGCAGCAGGGCTCAACGTCATCAGGCGGTTTTTACGTTGAAATGTCTGGGAAATGTGATCTTTGGGAATTGAAGAATTGGGTTTGTAATCAAGAGTCCTTTGGGAGTGAGTCACACAGCTGAGGAGCTGTGGTCAGCTTTGGAGAACCAGATTCAGGAATGGTTGTCTCCACTGGACCTGCAACCAGGGAAGGCCGTGTGCGACAATGCAGCAAACCTGGGTGCGGCCCTTCGCCGGGGCAATGTCACACTTGTATGGCTCACGTGTTGAACCTGGTTGTCCAGCAATTTTTAGCCCACTATCCCGGACTACATGGCCTTCTGCAGAGGGCGCGGTCGCTGTGTGTGCACTTCCCCTGTTCGCATCTCGCAGCTCAGCGACTTACATCTCTACCGAAGTCGTTGGGCCTGCCACTTCACCGGCTAAAATGCGATGTGCCAACACCGTGGAATTCAACTCTGCACATGTTGCAGTGACTGTGGCAGCACCGACAAGCCCTGGTGCAATATGTTCTGACTTATAGCCTGGGCCAACGAGATCCAGAGGTGGGGCAAATCACGCTTGAGGAGTGGTCTCAGATCAGGGACCTATGCACCCTTCTGCACAGTTTTGAAATGGCCACAAAGATGTTTAGTGCTGATGATGTGCTGGAGCACATGTTAAACAGAATTCGGAGTCAGGTGGTGGAACAAGAGGAGGTGGAGGAAGTAGAGGAGGAGGAGTTGTATGCGGAAGGGCTAACATCTGCAAGGTCCAGACGGTCGGCAGCACCAAGGCGGCTGGCATGGGAGGGTGGGAGAGAGGGATTAACCGGGGCGCATGGTAGCAGCCAAACTAGTGAGGAAGGTGCAGGAGCCAGGAAGAAGTGGAGGACGAACTGGCGATGGGCATGGAAGACTCATCAGATGAGTGAGACCTTGATCACATTTCTGTTGTGCAAGGTTGGGGGAGAGGGCAGAGGAAGGAAGCAGGATTCTTACCTCGCCACCAACACAACAGGGACTTGGTGCTACTGGATGCGCAAGACACATGAGTGCCTTCTTGCTGCACTACCTGCAACATGACCCTCGAATTGTCAGAATTCGAAATAATCCTGACTACTGGGTAGCCACACTGTTAGATCCCCGGTACAAAAGTAAATTTGCCTAATTAATTCCAGCCATAGAAAGGGATTCACGCATGCAGGAGTATCAACAGAGACTGTTGCTGAATCTTACATGTGCTTTTCCACAAAACACCAGTGATGCATGTAGTGAATCTCACAGTTCTAACTTGCCAACCGTGGGACTGTCATTGAGTCTTCAGCTCTCAAACCGTAACAGAAACACAGTATCTGCTGGTGTTAACAGCAATTTTGCGGAATCCTTTCACCAGTTTTTTAGCCCATCCTTTGCAAGTCCACAGGAGACAAGAAGTGAGACACATAGTCAACGCCTAGAGACGATGGTACAGGAGTTTCTCCAACTGAACATGGAAGCCATGACTGTGTCACTGGACCCTTGCTCTTTTTGGGCTTCCAATCTGGATAAATGGCCGGAGCTCGCCACTCATGCCTTGGAGATCTTGTCATGCCCCGCAGCCAGCGTTCTCTCTGAACATGTGTTCAGCGCTGCTGGTGGTGTGCTGACAGATAAGCGCATGGATCCGCAAGGACTTTTCTACCCCTGTGTCATCCTGGGGAGAGTAAAAGCTTGAGGATTTGTTAAAATCACCTCACCAAACGTTTTAAGCAACTCTGGGGCAATTGATGCTACTTAACTGGTGTCTATGCCCCAAATTTTTGGAAAAAATGGAGACTCTTTTTGGAGTCCCCTTGCTGTGTTTTACGTGACGTTGGCATCGTCAATTACAGGTGGGTTGGGTCTCCCCCCCCCCCCTTTTAACCGTAAGAAACTATATACACTATGGCTTGGGGTAACACAGATGGTTGAGTGTCAAGACTGAGCTGTTTACTCATACTATAGCCTGGGAATCAGCGGTCTGCTCCAAAGCTTCAGTGTCTGCTAGTCAGTGGAGTAGCCACCGGCTGTAGATCTAATTAAAAAATGTTTGTTGCAAATTCCTTTTTTTTTTTTTGTGTTGAAAAAGTACAAGAAAATACAATATACATAGTAAAAGGGGTAGTATAACTATAAATGTATGCATAACGACAGTACATTGGGGGGTACAGGGAGTGTTTTCCATCAATATCCAGATCAAGCATGTATTTTTCTTTTGCAATAATTTTATTCAAATTTTCAAGGACGGGAAGGGAAACAATAGGGAATAAGGAGGGGAAAGAGGGAGATAGAAGGAAAGGGAAAGGAAAAAGCAGGAAAGGCAGTGAAGGAGGAAACAATATGAAATTGTAACTATAGTACATTAGTGACAAAGTTTATAACATAAAATGAACTAATAAGAAAGAAAACAGACAAGTACATTTCGTATATTAGGGAAACAATTCCATCCATTTGGACCATTTTTTGAAGAATTTATCGCAGTGGTTATTAACCAATGCTAGTTTATATTCAAACGATTTATGAAGTGTGATTTTATCAACAATGTCTTGAAAAGAGGGTGACTCTGATTTTTTCCAGTAGCAAGCAATGATGTTTTTGGTTACCAGTAGGATGTGGACTATTGATAATCTCAAATGTGGGTCAATTTTTTTAGCATTTAGTGTGAGAAGGGCCAATTGAGGTGTTAGTAGAATTTGTTTAGAAGAGATGGCAATAATAAGACCCAAAACTTTCTTCCAGAGGGGACGGATTTTCGGGCATTTCCAGAAAATGTGGAGGAGATTACCATAACGACCACAGTTTCTCCAGCAATTAGGTAAATGAATTTTGTTAATTTTAGATAATCTAGCAGGAGTAAAATACCACCTTGTGAGGAGTTTGTGGTATGATTCTTGAAGGGCCATAGAGAGAGAAGATGCATAGGAAAGCATACATACATATTCCCATTCAGAGTGGTCAAACGTTAAATGAAGTTCCAACTCCCATTTAACCATGTTTTGTGTTTTGACCAACTGCGTGCTGTGGTTAAACCATTGGTAAACGTAGTTAAGACTCCAAAAAATGTTATGATCTAAGTTGCAAAGTAAATTTAAAACCAGTTCAGAAATCTGAGGGCGCACTTGCAGGAAGACATAAATTTGTTCCTTGAGAATAATGTAGTGAAAAAATGATAGGGAGGATGAATGGAAATATTCTTTAATAAGAGAATAAGGATAGAATTTAGAACCATCGTAGATATCTCCCAGTTTCTTAATACCCAATTTGAGCCAGAGAGGGTCCAAGACCAATCCCCTAGATTCATGGATAAGAGATAATGGAATATTCTTGAGGATATGGATTTTATCACAACCCTTTTTTGGTTTAGCAATCCTTTTCCAGGCCTCAATGGAGGGCTGGAGAATGGGGTGGGAACTATAAGGAATTTGCTTGTTTAAGAGAAAACCTAATACTAACAAATGGGGAGGTTTGTAGTTGTTTAAAAAGAGTTCTAAATTGTACCAGGCTGGAGGGTCTTTATGAGGCCACCAAAAACAGCTCTGTTTGATCAGATTAGCAGAGTAATAAGCCGAAATGTTCGGTAGTCCAGCTCCACCATAAATTTTTTGATTATAAAGAACATTTTGAGCTACTCTGGCTTTCTTCCTACCCCAAATAAAATGATTAAGTGAGCTTTGCAAACTGGTAAGGAATGAGGAGGAGATTTTCAAGCATGTATTTTTCTATATGAAAGATAGAGAGAGAGGGAGCGGACCACGGCAGACCACCAATCAATAGAGTGCGATTATGATCATTGTTGTGCCGACATCACGGATAACTTTAATTGGGGGCTAGATGGTAGGCGTCAGAGTTTTGCAAATCAATCCAATTCCTGCAAATCACACAGTATCTATCAACATCAGCCGGTGAGATGGCAATCATATGCTCCATCCTATTAAGGAGGGAGATCTGCGCAAACCATTCCTCCACAGTGGGTAGGTCTCTGCTTTTCCAGTGTCGTGGAATGACATTCTTAGCCACCTGTATTAGGTAGCCTATTGATGATGAGCTTTTATAACTACATTTACTTATTGGTAACATTGATAAAAGGAGGGCTTCGGGCGTATTAGGGATAGTCCAACCAGTTATTTTCTCAATCATGGGAACCACCTTTGCCCAAAATGCATTTATTATAAAGTATGCCCACCATATGTGTGACATTGTCCCTTCCCCATCCCCACATCTCCAACATCTATCTGAGACCACTGGATACCATCTATGAAGGACTGCTGGTACCCAGTACCATCTAGAGATAATTTTGAATGATGTTTCCTGAGCTTTGGACCCTATTGAGGTTTTATGTGTTAGGAAGAAACATTTATCCCATTGTGAGTCAAAGAAGGACTTCCCCAGTTCCCTTTCCCATGCACCGCAGAATCCTGGCCTATTGTCAGTTACCTGGGCAATGAGGAGATTATACAGTAGGGAGATGGAGTGTGTAGGGGGTGACAATGATAGGCTAAATTTTTCAAAGTTTGTGAGATCTCTATGAAGGTGTGTGTGCTTCTTCACAGTTGAATAGAAGTGTTGTAACTGGCTATATTCAAAATTTGCCTTCGGGGAAGTGGCTCTTCCCTGTAACAAGTCATTGAGAGGGAGCAGCAAAGTATTGGAGATGTCATGAGAAAATATTATCGGATGGGATTTATTTGAACTGAGAAATCTATTTGCAGATAGTCCTGGTGGGAAATCTGGATTATCTGAAATCGGGAGCAAGGGGCCCTGGGGGTCGATTGAGGATAAGCTTTTTTTTGGGGATCTCAAAGCCAAAGCAGTGGCATAAGTACTATATGACATGAGGCCAAGAGAGGGGACAATTAAATGGGCGCACCATGGGAGAGTGCTAAGAGCTTTAGGACAAATGGATTGAGCTATTTTGACCCACAATTTCCCCTCCGAATGATGGAAGAAGTCGAGGATTCTAGCATGTACTGCTGCCATGTAATACCTTCTACAATCCGGAAGGCTAAGGCCCCCTTTTGTTTGTGTCTGATCAGAACGTCCCCCCGAATGCGTGGACGCCCACTTGCCCAGATAAATCTGCAAAAGCTAATGCGTAGTCTTTTCCAAAAATTTGATGGAATTACCACGGGAATGGTTTGGAAGAGGTATTATAGTTTAAGTAGGACGTTCATTTTTAGTATATTTATTATGCCGAACCTGGAAAAATCCTTCATCGTCCAAGAAGTAAGATCTCTATGGAATTGTTCAATAACGGGCCCAAAATTAAGAAAAAATAGACGGGAGAGGTCTCTATGAATATGAATTCCTAAGTATTTGATACCCTGTGAGGGCCAGCCAAAGAGAAAGTTGGACTGGATGAAATCCTGTATGGATTTGGGGAGGGAAACATCGAGGGCCTCAGACTTCGCTGCATTGATTTTAAAATTTGACCATGTACAAAAGTGATCTATTTCAGCCATAACAGCAGTGATGGATATATGTGGTTGAGTGATATATACTAGGACATCATTCATCAGCAAATGCAGAGCACTTGTACTCAGTGCCTCCCACCTCAATCCCCTAATATTGGGGTTATCGTGAATTGATGAGAGCAGGTGCTCCATCACTAGGATGTATAAGAGAGGGGACAGAGGAATCCCTGCCTTGTCCCATTGGTGATTATGAAAGGTGATGATAATGTTCCATTTATCTTCAGCCTAGCTGACGGATTGCGATAGAGGGCCATGATTTTGGCTTTAAAAGGGTCCCCAACCCCAAGCTTTTTAATAGAATAATATATGGCGTGCCAGGAGACTCTATGGAATGCTTTCTCAGTATCCAACGAGAGTATCTAATTACAAATTTTTAACTGCATGTAGCCCAGACAATAATTTTGGGCCTCGTAGCAGTGTCTGCTAGTCAGCGGATTAACCCAGCTGTTAAGCAAGCTACACCACCTGTACTTTGGACACTTAATTTTTTCAAAGGAAATGCTTCGGACCCCCGGGACACTCAGTGAAGAACATCGGGAGGCACCCCAGGGCACAGGGGCTGTGACTGGCGGTAGGACGCCTTGCAGTGGACCGCCAAGCTCGATCCTTATAAAAATCTTTTTTAACTGCAGCAGCCTTAGTGGACGCTACTGGAGCTGGAATTACCGCGGCTGCTGGCATGAGATTTGCCCTCCAATAGATCCTTGTAAAAGGATTTAAAGTGTACTCATTCAAATTAGAGAGACAATTTAAATTAAAAAGATTAGACCTGCCTCCACCGCAGGGGGGGCTCGCTCGACCCACCAGCGCACAGGCACCAGTTTTGGGAGAGGTGGCTGGCCGTCAGGGTCCACCGCAGCTCTGGCACAAACCGGCGACACGCAGGTCGCACGGGCAGGAACGGACTGGCCATGTAGGCTTCGCACTTTTTTGGTTTTAGAAGAGCATGACATGCCTATATCTGTGTCTCCCCCTCCTTTTACTCCTCCAACTCTTTTCTTTTCGCATGACTATATGTACTTGTCACTTTTCCATGTGTTAGTTGAGTCTTCTGAACAGTTTGTCAGCTTTTGGACACCTTTGAAGTGTTTTCTTTGTGTTTTCTATGTGTTTCTATGTGTTTTAGTTTGCCTGCCATTGATTTTAACGGTGTTTGACTGTGTTCGACGAACAGTTCGACAAACAGTTTGTCGAACACACAGGTGTTCGGCGAACCGAACCGAACTCGAACACTACGGGGGTGGCTCAACACTAGTTGTGGCATTGCCTACACCTGAAATTTCACTTCAGTCAGGGACTGGAATAATATTTCTTTCATGGTGCACGAAGGCGCACATCACTTTGCAGTGACGTGCGCCTTTGACTTCACAACACTTCCTCATGACTGGTGAAAAAATTGTAGTCTCATGGCTAGAGACTTCTCATTTTTTAATTTATTCTTGTCTATGGATTCAAAAACTACAGTACATAAAAACCTGAATGTAAAAGCATACCCTCAAATACCAGCAGTAAATAGATATGTGATTGTGTGACGATTATCTATTTCAATATTTTTGCTATTTAATTATGTTTCCTTGGATATGTAGCACTATTATGTTATGAAGTTTAGTATGCTATTTGCTTTTTGACTGCATGCTGTTTATGCATATATGTCTATTGGTTTTGTTATTTATTACTTTTGAGAAAATAAAATTGAATATACATTTTACCCTTCGCCACGACAGCACCCATTTGGAGAGAGGGATCCGCCCATAGGAACAGGAAACCTACAGAGATAAAAGAGGGCAGTCCGCCTCTCCTCCTCAGTTGGTTTCCTGTTCCTATAGGAACCGCAGGGTTTTTCTACAAATGAAGAAATACCTGGTCTAGGAGCCGCCTGTGAGGTCTCCGTGGGAACGACAGGGGCTCCGGGTCAGAAGCGGCGTCGGGGGATTGCTGTAGTCCGGCTCCCCCCTCGTCTGGGAAGCGGTGTTCCAGGAACGTCGTGTCCAGGGAGGGCCGCCCGCAGTTCCGGTGCCATAACGTGAGTGGGGTCCGGTTATAGCTGCCCCGACCCGCATGGGAGCGTGGGACCGGAGGGAGAGGAAAGCCTCCATGTCTGATTGAAGTATCGCCAGCATTGCACGCCGAAAACACAAGGTGGACACCGCGACAGGAAGTGACGTGCGTGCGGTCCCAAGAAAGGGAATGTGCTTGGCCGCATGCACGCTCCCCGCCCCCCCCGGCAATTACATACACCCGGTGGAAAAAAAAAGTATATAGTGGTGTGTAACTGGGTGTTTGCTTCGGCAGCACATATACAAAAATGGGACGATACATTTGCATGGGCCCTGAGCAAGGCTGAATTGCACATTTATGAAAAAAAAAGGGGCAAATTCTTTTGTTTGGCATATATATTGGGAGGCTCCCAAGGCTGAACATGGAGCCATGCAGGCCACACCTATCCCAGGGAGGGGATCTGGGGGGAGGTACTGGAGGGCAGCACAGGTGCTGGGGCTAATAAAAAGCGCTGCAAGAGGGAATGTGGCGTGCAAGCATGTCGTTTCCAAGACAAGGCACGCATCCCCCGGCAGAGGATACTGCAGCTCTGTCCAGAGACCATTCTAGTAGAGGTTCCTCGGACGTAAGCCACAGAACTCACGCCACGAAACCTGTGCCGCCGCCTTCTGAATCGGTACCGGCAGCTTCACTGGGTGAGTTTATAACTGGGTGAGTTTATAACTATCTGCCTATAAAGCTGACGACATACTCTCTCTTTTTCTCTATCTCCTTCTGGGTGAATCATCTCAGGCTAAGAAAAAAGGGAAAATGAAAAACAAAGAATGTGGCCTTTGTAGAAGTCCCCTATCATAAAAACCTATACCAAAAGATTATGCGCAAAATGCATAAAGGAAATGGTGCAGCAAGCATCTGTTTCAACTTTGGACATTAGAGCTATAATAAGGGAAGAACTACAGGCCCTAAATCAGTCAGCTAATGTACCCACACGCAGGAAAACAAAAAACTAATAAGTTCCAGCTCAGACTCTGATCCGGAAGAGGTGGTAGTATCAGATACAGCAGAGTCATCCGCGTCCTCATCCTCCTCAGACATAGAAGGACGCTCATGTTTTCCCTTAGAAAATATGGACAATCTGGTAAAATCAGTAAGGAACACCATGGGTTGTTCAGATTCAAAGGGACCGCAAACTACTCAAGAGGTAATGTTTGCAGGTCTAGCGGACAGGAAAATGAGAGCATTTCCCGTAATTCCGGCTATAAAAACCTTAATTAAAAAAGAATGGGGTAAACAAGACCAAAGGGGTTATCTTCCTTCAGCCTCAAAGAGAAGGTACCCCTTCAGCAATTATGAACTGTCGAACTGGTCTCAGGTTCCAAAAGTTGATGTGGCAGTTGCCTCCTCCTCAAAGCAATCATTCTTGCCAGTAGAAGACGCAGGAATATTAAAAGATCCCCTTGACCGCAAAGCCGAGGCCTCGCTTTAAAGAGCGTGGGAGGCTGCTACCGGCACGTTTAAGCCAGCGATAGCCAGTACTTGTACGGCCCGTTCTATGCTGGTTGGGATCGATCAGCTCGACCAGCAGATAGAGCAGAAGATTTCCAGAGACAGAGTACGAGCCGCCATCCCCCTAATCCGAGAAGCGGCCGCTTTTATAGCCGATGCCTTGGCAGATTCACTGTGCCTGGCAGCCAGAACAGCAGGTCTACTCAGCAACGCCAGACGTAGTCTATGGCTCAAAAGCTGGAGGGGGGACACACAGTCCAAGGCAAAACTCTGTGCTATCCCTTGCGATGGTGAGTTTTTGTTTTGGAAGATCTTGGACGACATCCTCACAAAGGCCATAGAGAGAAAAAAGGCTTTCCCTAACCCCTCTCTTCCATCTTATAGGAGGGCGTTTAGGAGAAGGTCATTCGGTAGAGCAGGGGTGGTGTTGTGAATACTTTGGAAGCGACTTCTGAGCTGGAGCTCCCTCCGGTGGTTGCTGAGGGTAATGCACTAATTGTGGAATGGCCTTCAGCTGGCTCTGAATGGTCTGATATAAGTGGCCTGAACTCCCTTCAGCCTTGCCGGTAATCAATTGTTCTTCCTGGTCTTGCTTGGAGCTCAGCTTGCTTTCCTGCTCTCATTCAGATAAGTGATTAGCTGTTTTTTTTCCTCTGGTTGGATTTTCTTTGCCTGGTTTGCTGCTTGCAGTGGAGTTCAGCCTGGTCCCCTTTTGGGGTCTGGCGCTGCAATTGTGCTCATTTTGTATTTGCACTTTTTGCTCTGTTCCTTTGTCACTTTTTTTGCTGAATTGCTGTTTGTTACACCAGAGATCTGATTTAGGTGGTAGAGATCGTGTGATCTTAGATTTTTGTCAGGGTTTTTTTTTGGGTTGCAGTCAGAATTCTTTCCTATACTTTTCTATCTAGACAGATTGGGCCCCAGTGTTTGCTCATTCTATTTTCTGTCTGTGTCCGTATTTTCTTCTTGTCTAACCCCCATTCCATGTTTGGGTGCTTCCTAATTCTTTGGGGGTTCTGCTCCAGGGCAGATAGCTTTCATCTTTCTGCCTTTAGGTGTAGTTATCTCTCCGGCTGTGACGAGGCGTCTAGGATCACCGTAGGTACGCTCCACGGCTACTTCTAGTGTTGCGGTTAGTTTAGGGTACTGCAATCCAATAGTTTCCAGCCTCTCTGGTGTATTACTACTTTTGCTATTTTTGCAATTTCTCCTCAGCTACCGAAACATAACAGGGTGGGGAAACCTCAGGCCCCAGGGCCATTTACGGCCCTCGATGACCTTTTATCCGGCCCCCGGGCAGATTCTCAGGGACCGCAGTGCTTTGGCAGGGAGCTGTATTTTGATTGCCTGCAGCTCATTAATTTCTTCTTGATCTGTGAGCACACACACGCAGTGTTCACTACTGAACACTGAAGGGCATGCAATGCAAGATTACGCCTTGAGACCAGTGCCAGAGTCAGGATGTACTTTGTGGGCGTAGTTTGTACGGCGCTCGAAGGATGGTATAAATATCCAAATGGCCCTTGGCAGAAAAAAGATTCCCCACCCCTGAGGAAGATCAACCAAGAACCAAAACCGCTGGGCGACAAAGGAAGGGAAAAACAAAGGTGCTACAATCACTACAGGCTCGATTTATCATCCTCCTCTGACTTAGCCTTTGGTAGAGTGGTCCTCAGCACGGTGGTCCCTCCCAGGTGAAGGTCTCTGAAAGTCTCTCCAAGTAGGTGCTGTCGTGGCGAAGGGTAAAAAGCCGGATTACCTACCAGTAATGCTCTTTTAATGAGTCCACAACAGCACCCACTCACTACTCTCCCTGAAAGTTAATATACTGTGTGTATACCTTCTTGAATGTGATAAAGAAAAATGTAATTGCCTAATATTGGCGGTCCTCCGGGTACTCTGAAATCCAACTGAGGAGGAGAGGCGGACCGCCCTCTTATCTCTGAAGGTTTCCTGTTCCTATGGGCGGATCCCTCTCTCCAAGTGGGTGCTGTCGTGGACTCATTAAAAGAGCATTACCGGTAAGTAATCCGGCTTTTCCTTTGCACAGATGCTAGTTTGATGCTTGACAAAAACATTGTAAATGAGACAGCAAATAAGTTGATCATTATATACACAATGTAAAGATCATTCATCAAGCTCTGATGAGATTTTATAAACCAACAAAAAATGTGTATAAATCTCTATTTTTACTGTCAAAGCATAAATAATTCTGTTTATGTAGTACAAAGCAAGTTACTATTCTGTCTGTAGATAGCATTAAATCAATTCTAGTGTAATTCTTATTTCCAATAACAATGATCAAGTAAGTCCACTTGATTGCTGGTCTAGGGTTCCCTAATGCTACCGCCAAAAAAGTAATATCCCATCCTTCATCTATGCAGTACAACTCTATGAAACAACATAAATCATAATTGGAAACCGTTGTCTCAAAGTCGACTTTAGTTGGCCTTATAGTGTGCTGGTGCCCATTAAAATATTGTCCAGGCTTGATCTTCAAGTTTGTAGTAACTGTATGTGACTTCAGACTTATGAATCCTCACAGAACACACAGTGCATCCTGTGAGGATTCTGTGGTGCCACCACAGGGAGCTGGTGGTCATGTGTCCGTAAATTTGCATGCTTCGGCCACATTGTGATTTGACATGTCCAGCCTTCCTCAATACACTTGTATTGAGCTAGTCAATTTATCTCTAGTTGGCACATGATCACATGTACTGTATGTAAATTGCATACTTGCATTTACGTGCCCATCTCTCTTGCCACCGGAGAATTCTGAGAGCATGCAGTTTATTTGCTCTGTGGATTAACATGTCAGCAGTCACATAGAGTGACTGCAGAATTAAACCCCAAGAATAGACAACCCCTTTTATTTGTCTTGGCCTAGGTCTACGGGTTTTCTGGTGGACTGATCTGACCCTAGTCTGTACCAAACTACTACATAGGATACATTGTGAGTGAAATTTAGTGATTCCACATGTTTAAAAAAAATTGCAAAATTTGGTGTAATTCCACTCCAGTCCACACCCTGGTGTATTTCCTGGTATGACAATTTGGCACAATTCTTGTCACTTTTGGGGCAAAATTGTGATTTTTGAAGCCAAGTAAGCAAGCCAAAGCAGCTTAAGATAAAAAGAAAGCCCATTTTTGACCTGGCGCTAAATTCATGAATCATATACGCCATTTTTATGAATTTGGTTCCAAAAATAGCAACTAATACTACAAGGATAAAAAGAAAGTGACTTTAAAAATAATGTTATTGATGCATCAGGACCAATATTTATGCTTTGCAATCAGGGCCGGACTGGGACAAAAAAGCAGCCCTGCCACACAAACCCCATCAGCCCACATACTATAACACTCACTGTCCCCGATCAGTATCATGGGCACCACATAGTCCTCCATATATTATTATGGCCCTATATATTGCTCCATACAGTATAATGGGTCCCACATATTCCTCCATACAGTATATTGAGCCCACATAATGCTCCATACAGTATTATGGGCCCCATATAATACTGCATACAGTATTATGGGCCCCATATATTGTTCCATACAGTACAATGGACCCCATATATTACTTCATACAGTATAATGGGCCCCAAATATTATGCCATACAGTATAATGGGCCCCATATATTACTGCATACCGTATTTTTACTAGCACTTGCTGTTTACTGTTACTTTTTTTTACAACAGAGTATTTTTATACATTTGTTTTACTGTGCTTTTCTATGTTTCAGTCTTCCGGTGGTGCGAATACTGTCCCTACAGGCTTGTTCACTGTGTGCATGGCTCATGTGTTTGTATTCAATTGGTTTCTTGTTTTTTTTGCAAGATTAGGAATGTTTTCCACCCCTCCTTTGTGAGCCATGCACATAAAGGCCGTTCTCTGCAGCGTGTCCACATTGGACATTACCTTTATGAATCCTGCTCATATAGGTACTATACAGTCATGGCCAAAAGTTTTGAGAATGACACAAATATTATATTTTCACATAATCTGCTGCCCTATGGTTTTTATGTGTGTTTGACAGATGTTTTTATCACAGACAGAAATATAATTGCAAACATATGAGTAACAAAAGCTTATATTGACAGTTAGAATGAGTTAATGCAGCAAGTCAATATTTGCAGTGTTGACCCTTCGTCTTCAGGACCTCTGCAATTCTCCCTGGCATGCTCTCAATCAACTTCTGGACCAAATTCTGACTGATAGCAGTCCATTCTTGCACAATCAATGCTTTCATTTTGTCAGAATTTTTAGGTTTTTGTTTGTCCACCCGTCTCTTGATGATTGACCACAAGTTCTCAATGGGATTAAGATCTGGGGAGTTTCCAGGCCATGGACCAAAATCTCTATGTTTTGTTCCCTGAGCCATTTAGTTATCACCTTTGCTTTATGGCAAGGTGCTCCATCATGCTATGCTGGAAAAGGCATTGTTGATCGCCAAACTGCTCTTGGAGGGTTGGGAGAAGTTGCTCTTGGAGGACATTCTGGTACCATTCTTTATTCATGGCTGTGTTTTTAGGCAAGACTGTGAGAGAGCCGATTCCCTTGGCTGAGAAGCAACCCCACACATGAATGGTTTCAGGATGCTTAACAGTTGGCATGAGACAAGACTGGTGGTAGCGCTCACCTTGTCTTCTCCGAATGAGGCGTTTTCCTGATGTCCCAAACAATCGAAAAGGGGATTCATCAAAGAAAATAACTTTACCCCAGTCCTCAGCAGTCCACTGCCTGTACCTTTTGCAGAATATCAGTCTGTCCATGATGTTTTTTCTGGAGAGAAGTGGCTTCTTTGCTGCCCTCCTTGAGACCAGGCCTTGCTCCAAGAGTCTCCGCCTCACAGTGCGTGCAGATGCACTCACACCTGCCTGCTGCCATTCCTGAGCAAGCTCTGCACTGCTGGTAGCCCGATCCTGCAGCTGAAACACTTTTAAGAGACGGTCCTGGCGCTTGCTGGTCTTTCTTGGGCGCCCTGGAGCCTTTTTGGCAACAATGGAACCTCTCTCCTTGAAGTTCTTGATGATGCGATATATTGTTGACTGAGGTGCAATCTTTCTAGCTGCGATACTCTTCCCTGTTAGGCCATTGTTGTGCATTGCAATGATGACTGCACGTGTTTCTTTAGAGATAACCATGGTTAACAGAAGAGAAACAATGATGCCAAGCACCAGCCTCCTTTTAAAGTGTCCAGTGGTGTCATTCTTATTTAATCATGACAGATTGATCTCCAGCCATGTCCTCATCAACACCCACACCTGTGTTAATGGAGCAATCACTGAAAAGAGGTTAGCTGGTCCTTTTAAGGCAGGGCTGCAAAGATGTTGAAATGTGTTTTGGGGGATAAAGTTCATTTTCTAGCCAAATATTGACTTTGCAAGTAATTGCTGTTAAGCTGATCACTCTTTATAACATTCTAAAGTATATGCAAATTGCCATTAGAAAAAGTGAAGCAGTAGTCTTTGTAAAAATTAATATTTGTGTCATTCTCAAAACTTTTATCCATGACTGTACACATGACCAGGTTTTTAAATACATCAGCTAGGGATTAAACACATTAGTCAGGGACTGCTCTGATGCGGGTATACCTTGACGTTTGGTAGAGCGGCTTAGTATACATTTTTTGCAAAAAATGTATCAACCAAATACCCTGTGTTTTATCATCTTTTTTCTAGCACTTGCTGTTTACTGTTACTTTTACAACAGAGTATTTTTATATGTTTGTTTTACTGTGCTTTTCTATATTTCAGTCTTCCGGTGGTGTGAACATTGTCCCTACAGGCTTGTTCACTGTGTGCGTGGCTCATGTGTTTGTATTCAATTGGTTTCTTGTTTTTCTGCAAGATTAGGGAGGTTTTCTGCTCCTCCTTTTTGAGCCATGCACATAAAGGCCATTCTCTGCAGCGTGTCCACATTGGACATTACCTTTATGAATCCTGCTCATATAGGTACTATGCACATGAACAGGTTTTTAAATAGTTAGGGATTAATCACATTAGTCAGGGACTGCTCTGATACTGGTATACTTTGATGTTTGGTTTTTTGCAAAAACGTATCAACCAAATACCCTGTGATTTATCATCTTTATATAAATCAGTAGCATTATGAACTACATATTGTATACAGCCTGCTCTATATACAATATACAGTATAGGTTATACTGCTACTGCTGTATATACATTATATAGGTTACACTGCTACTACAGTATCACCTACATAACTTATATACAGCACTAGCAGGATCATATATATTGTATATACATGGAGACATTTATCTTGGGACTTACCCAGATGAGGGGGAAATTGATAAGGAGCACATGAAGCATCGGACATGCAGAGGAACGAATCCAGAATTTTACTGCTCATGGTGAGCAGGAAAAAAACTTTTGAATAAAACCTGAGTGTGTGCGCTATCTTGCTTGCCCGCGCTCAGGGACATCGCGGCTGCTGTGCATGTGTCACTACAAGAGCTGCGCGCAGCTGCCGTGCGTGCGTCATCATAAGGGCCACTGTGCGCACAAGTCGAGTAACGAGCATTTCAGTGCTTGATCAACACTAGTAAATACATTATAATGCAAACTAACCAGGGATTGAAGCTTGAGGAGAACAATTTGCATATTCCAGGTGCCATCTGGGAAATGCGAAGAGTCTCCCTTAGCAAGAATATTGTTGAGTACAGCCGGGACCAGCTGCTTGGAAAGCATCGCCAAACCAGGGATTGAAGCTTGAGGAGGACAATTTGCATATTCCAGGTGCCTTCTGGGAAAAGCGAAGAGTCTCCCTTAGCAAGAAGATAGTTGGGTACAGCTGGGACCAGCTGCTTGGAAAGCATTGCCATACCACGCGCCATATACGATACGATACGATACGATACACTTTATTGATCCCGGGGGGAATATGGAGCACAAATTTTTGCCTCTAGGACATCATTGCAAGTAAACTTGGCTGATTGAGTAGATTACACAGGAAGGAAAAAACACAGCAAGTCAGCAGGATCTAGAAGCAATATGGCAGATATGACAACCTACATGGTGGGCTGCAACATGTGCTACATGTTCACAGATCGACCAGAAGTATCCAACTTTACCAACAGAAGTGTAGACTACTGGCTCTTTTAGAAGAAAAGGTGCGATGTCTGGAAGAAAGAATTGCAACTTTGAAACTCAAAGAAAATGAGGACTTCCTAGACAGAACAGAAGCATCTCTACTGGTCACAGAAGGTGAAAAAAGTGTCAGAGAACCTACAAAAGCAGACAAGTGGAAGCATGTGACCAAAAGAAGCAAGAAGACCATGGAGACATCACCAACCACACAACTGAGAAACCGATACCAAGGCCTTGTGGAGGATGAAGATGGCAGACCTAAGGATGAGGCACTACCAGCAAACAAAGAAGAAAAGGGCACACAGCAACACCCAGAAGTGACAACAGAAAGTACATCCAAGAAGCGAAGAAGAGTGGTAGTGGTAGGAGACTCACTACTGAGAGGCACAGATGCAGCTATCTGCAGACCGGACATAACCGCAAGAGAAGTACCAATGACACAGCAAGGAAGAACCTACCGACAATCTGCAAGGACTTTGAAGAGTTGGGGAAGAAAGTAAAGGAACAGGATGCACAGGTGGATTTTTCTTCTATCCTTCCAATAGATGGGCATGGCACCAGGAGATGGAACAGGATCCTTGATACGAACAACTGGCTAAGACAATGGTGCAGGCAACAAGGATTCAGATTCCTGGACCACGATGTAAATTACCTGTACGACAGACTCCTTGCCAGAGACGGACGACACCTCAACAAAGCTGGGAAACACATTTGCCAGAAGACTCGATACACTCATCAGGAGGGTGTTAAACTAGAAGAAGAGGGGACGGGAGTAAAACGTTAGACATGAACATGAAGCCAGAAAATATACTGATGAAGGATATGAGATGCGACAAAGAAGACCCAAGACAACATAATCGGAAGGGAGGTAAGAAAATTTCTAAAACAATCCACAGTGGGGAGATTAGAACAAAACAAAATCCTCTAAATTGCATGCTCACAAATGCCAGAAGCCTGACAAACAAGATGGTAGAACTAGGAGCAGAAATATCTACAGGTAACTATGACATAGTGGGAATAACCGAGACATGGTTAGATGAAAGCTATGACTGGACAGTTAACTTACAGGGTTACAGTGTTTAGAAAGGATCTTAAAAATCGGAGAGGAGGAGGGGTTTGTGTTTATGTAAAGTCTTGTCTAAAGTCCACTTTAAGGGAGGATATTAGCGAAGGAAATGATGACGTCAAGTCCATATGGGTTGAAATACATGGAAGGAAAAATAGTAACAAAATTCTCATTGGGGTCTGTTACAAACCCCCAAATATAACAGAAATCATGAAAAGTCTACTACTAAGGCAGATAGATGCAGCTGCAACTCATAATGAGGTCTGTTGTGAATACTCTGGAGGCGACTTCTGAGCTGGAGCTCCCTCCGGTGGTTGCTGAGGGTAATGAACTAATTGCTGAATGGCCTTTAGCTGGCTCTGAATGGTCTTATATAAGTGACCTGAGTTCCCATCAGCCTTGCCGGTAATCAATTGTTCTTCCTGGTCTTGCTTGGAGCTCAGCTTGCATTCTGTTCTCATTCAGATAAGTGATTTGCTGTTTTTTTTCCTCTGGTTGGATTTTCCCTGCTGGTTTGCTGCTTGCATTGGACTTCAGCCTGGACCCCTGTTGGGGCCTGGCGCTGCTATTGTGCTTATTTTGTATTTGCACTTTTGCTCTGTCCTTTGTCTCTTTTTATGTGCTGGATTGCTGTGTGTTACACCAGAGATCTGATTTAGGTGGTAGAGATCATGTGATCTCAGGTTTTTTTATTAATCAGAAGTGTTGGTATTTTTGTCAGGGTTTTTTTGGCTTGCAGTCAGAATTCTTTCCTATACTTTTCTATGTAGACAGATTGGGCCCCAGCGTTTGCTCATTCTATTTTCTGTCTGTGTCAGTATTTTCTTCTTGTCTAACCGCCATTACATGTTTGGGGGGTCCTATTTCTTTGGGGGTTCTGCTTCGGGGCAGATAGCTTTCATCTTTCTGCCTTTAGGTGTAGCTATCTCTCCGGCTGTGACGAGATGTCTAGGATCACCGTAGGTACGCTCCACGGCTAGTTCTCGTGTTGCGGTTAGTTTAGGGTCCTGCTATCCAATAGTTTCCAGCCTCTCTGGTGTATTGCTATTTTTGCAATTTTTGCAATTTCTCCTCAGCTACCGAAGCATAACAGTATTACCGGCCAAACTGAAAATTATATGGTACTCACAGAAGGGAAAAATAGTAAAAAGAAAAAAGGGAGTTGTCAGAATTTTTTTTTTTCTGTTTGTTGCATTTTTTTTTCCTCTTTTTCTCTGGGTGCTGAAGAGGAATTTTTTTTTCCTCAATGGAGTTTGCACAGTTGTCTGGCCGTGTGGAGCAGCTTGCCACTGAGGTTCAGAGTATTGCTACCTATCTTGCTAGGTTGCCGGTTGTGGAACCTAGGATCCCCATACCAGATTTATTTTGGGGGATCGGTCTAAATTTCTGAATTTCAAAAATAACTGTAAGTTGTTTTTTGCCTTGAAGCCTAAGTCCTCAGGGAACGCAGCACAGCAGGTTCAAATTGTCATCTCTCTGCTGCGCGGCGACCGTCAGGATTGGGCTTTTTCCCTGACACCTGGGGATCCTGTTTTGAATGATGTTGATGTATTTTTTCAGGCTCTGGGGTTATTGTACAATTAACCTAATGTCACTGATCAAGCTGAAAAGACCTTGTTGGCATTAAATCAGGGTCGTGAAGATGCTGAGCTGTACTGTCAGAAATTTCGATAGTGGGCAGTCCTGACCAAATGGAATGATGATGCTTTGGCAGCCCTTTTTCGGAAGGATCTGTCAGAAAATGTAAAGGACGTTATGGTGGGATTCCCTGTTCCCTCTGGTCTCAATGATTCTATGTCTTTGGCTATTCAAATCGACAGACGTTTGCGTGAGCGCAGAGGTATGCGTGAGATAGTGTTGCCTTGTGAGTCAGCTCCTGAGCCCCATGCAGTGTGATGGAGTGACTTCTGGGGCTCAGCGTCATGAGTTTTGAAAGCGCAATGGGTTATGTTTCTTCTGTGGTGACGCTTCTCATGCTATTTCCGTCTGCCCTAAGCGGGGAAGACATTTTGCGCGCTCAGTTGTCTTGGGTAG
The DNA here is from genome assembly GCA_033576555.1 of Oophaga sylvatica. NCBI lineage: Eukaryota > Metazoa > Chordata > Amphibia > Anura > Dendrobatidae > Oophaga > Oophaga sylvatica. The sequence goes on from JARQOD010000006.1 coordinate 268,528,128, forward strand.
TGTTCAGACTAAATTTTTGTTGACTGTCCCCAAATCCTGGCCCTCCTCAACACATCCCCACACTCATTTCTAACACCCTGCCACGATCCTCCACACGTTTCTGCAACCATGACAACCTCATACCTATCCATCCACACCACCCTCCCCCAGTCCCCCAACCCGGAGCACTATGGAACGCACGCTCCGTCTGCAATAAACTGTCATTTATCCACGACCTCTTTATCACCAACAAACTCTCCTTCCTTGCCATCACTAAAACCTGGCTCACTCCCTCTGACACAGCCTCTCCAGCTGCGCTTTCCTATGGCGGATTCCATCTCTCTCACACCCCTCGCCCCAGCAACAAACGTGGTGGAGGATTTGGTTTGCTTCTATCTGATACCTGCTCCTTTACCCCTATTCAACTTCCACCCTCCGCTGCTATTCCCTTGTTCGAGGTGCACTCCGTCCGCATCTATTCCCCCTCCAACCTCCAACTGGCTGTCATCTACCGCCCCCCGGAACTAGCCATCTCCACATTTCTCGACCACTTCACCACCTGGCTACTCCATTTCCTCTCTGCTGACATCCCCACCATCATCATGGGCGATTTCAACATTGACACTTCCACCCCGGCTGCCTCTAAACTTCTATCGCTCACTGCTTCCCTCGGCCTCACTCAATGGTCCTCTGCGGCCACTCACCAAGATGGTCACACGCTGGACCTTATCTTCACCCGTCTCTGTTCCCTCACTAATCTCACTAACTCCCCACTCCCCCTGTCTGACCACAACCTACTGACATTCTTTTCCCTCTCCTCTGTTAGTACGCATCCCCCACTCCACAAACTCACCCACCCTCGCAGAAATCTCAAACACCTCAATTTACAATCGCTCTCTGAGTCCCTCCTCCCTCTCACAGACATAGCCTCACTTAATGACACAGATGCTGCTGCCACATTTTATAACACCACAATAAAAGCCACACTTGATTCGGCCGCCCCCCTCACGCAGAGCAAAACTCTTACAATCAACAGGCAGCCCTGGCCTGACCAAAGAACTGAGACGGGCTTCCAGGGCTGCCAAGCGAAGATGGAAGAGAACCCATTCTACCGAGCACTTCAACGCATACAAGCAGTTCCTCGCCAGCTTTAAGTCCTCGCTCTCTGCCGCAAAACAAACTTACTTCGCATCTCTCATATCCTCCCTGTCTCACAACCCTAAACAGCTCTTCAACACTTTCAATTCTCTACTCCATCCCACAGCACCTCCTCCCTCTCCTCTCATTTCTGCTGAAGACTTTGCCTCCTTCTTTAAGCAAAAGATTGATACTATCAGAGAAGGCTTTGGCCCGCAGCCTCCAATGCCCCTCTTAGCCTCTCAGCCCTGTTCTTCCAAAATCAGCTTCACCACCATGACAGAAGATCAGCTCTCCACTCTCCTGTCAAGATCACACCTCACCACTTGCACGCTTGACCCACTCCCGTCCCACCTCATCCCTAACTTTGCCACAGTCTTCATCCCTACTCTTGCACAACTCTTCAACCTTTCACTTACAAATGGTGTCTTTCCTTCATCCTTCAAACAATGCTTCAATCACACCCATCCTCAAAAAGCCCTCTGTGTCTAACTATCGCCCGATATCTCTTCTCCCCTACGCCTCAAAACTACTGGAACAGCATGTATATCTCGAACTGTCCTCCCACCTCTCCTCCTGTTCCCTCTTTGACCGGTTACAATCTGGTTTCCGACCGCATCACTCAACTGAAACTGCCCTAACTAAAGTCACCAACGACCTGCTAAATGCCAAGAGCAAGCGACACTACTCTGTCCTCTTTCTCCTGGACCTGTCTTCTGCCTTCGAAACTGTGGACCATTCCCTCCTGCTACAGATTCTCTCATCTCTTGGCATCACAGACTTGGCCCTATCCTGGATCTCATCATACCTAACAGACCGAACATTTAGTGTCTCCCTCTCACGCACCACCTCCTCACCTCGCCCCCTGTCTGTCGGTGTTCCTCAAGGCTCAGTCCTAGGACCCCTACTCTTCTCCATCTACACCTTCGGCCTGGGACAGCTCATAGAATGCCACGACTTGCAGTATCACCTCTACGCCGATGAAACGCAGTTCTACCTATCTGGACCTGACCTCACCTCCCTACTGACCAAAATCCCACAGTGTCTGTCTGCTATATCAGCCTTCTTTTCTGCTCGCTTTCTCTAACTGAACATGGACAAAACAGAATTCATCATCTTTCCCCCACCTCATTCTACCCCTCCACCAGACCTATCCATCAATGTCAATGGCTGCTCTCTTTCCCCAGTCCCGCATGCTCATTGCCTTGGGGTGATCATCGACCCTGCCCTCTCTTTCAAACCACATATCCAAGCCCTCGCCACCTCCTGCCGCCTCAAACTCAAAAATATTTCCCGGATCCGCGCATTCCTCAACCATGAAACCACAAAAACAAAAGTGCACGCCCTTATCATCTCCCGCCTCGACTACTGCAATCTCCTACTGTCTGGCCTCCCCTCTAGCACTCTGGCACCACTCCAGTCCATCCTACACTCTGCTGCCTGACTAATCCACCTGTCTCCCCGCTATTCCCCAGTCTCCCCCCTATGCCAGGCCCTTCACTGGCTTCCTATTGCCCAGAGGCTCCAGTTCAAAACCCTAACCATGACATACAATATTGTACCTGTCTATATTTTTCCCTTTTCATATGTAAAGCGCCATGGAATAAATGGTGCTATATAAATGTATAATAATAATAATTTGTTCCCTGTCCACATTTTCGGCTCAGGCTTTTGTTGATTCAGAAGCAGCTATTAACCTGATGGATTTCGACTTTGCCAAACGTTGTGGCTTTCCCATGATACCCCTGCGGAAGTCTATTCCTTTGCTGGGCATTGATTCTACCCCTTTGGCGGAGAATAAACCCGAGTTTTCTACTCAGGTGATAATGAGGGTTGAACCAGATCATCAGGAGAGTTGCAAATTTCTGGTGTTGCATAATCTGCATGACATTATTGTACTGGGTTTCCCTTGGTTACAGACTCATAATCCTGTTTTGGATTGGAAATCTGTGTCTGTGACCAGTTGGGGCTGCCAATGTGTTAATACTGACACTCCTGTTTTTTCTGCCTCTCCCCAGTCTCAGGATGTCACTGACTTTTTGACTGATTTTTTTTATGTGTTTAGTGAGAGTAAGTCAGCATCCCTACCTCCTCACAGGAGCTATGATTGCGCTATTGAGTTAGTGCCTGGTGGTAAATTTCCTAAAGGTCGCCTTTTTAATTTATCTGTACCTGAACACGATGCTATGAGATCTTATATCAAGGAGTCTTTGGAGAAGGGTCATATCAGACAATCCTCTTCACCCTTGGGTGCCGTTTTTTTCTTTGTGGCCAAAAAGGATGGTTCATTGAGGCCGTGTATTGATTATCGCCTCCTGAATAAAATCACTTTAAATATCAATATCCGTTACCCTTGATTTCTGACCTATTTTCCAGATGAAAAATGCTAGTTGGTTCACCAACCTTGACCTCAGGGGGGCGTATAACCTTATTCGCATTAAGCATGGGGATGAATGGAAGACGGCGTTTAATACCCCAGAGGGGCATTTTGAGTACCTAGTGATGCCTTTTGGGCTTACTAATGCCTGTTCCGTCTTCCAATCCTTCATGAATGATATTTTCAGGATTTTGTGGATAAATTTCTGATTGTTTATTTGGATGATATCTTGATTTTTTCCAACGACTGGGACTCATGTGAAACATGTTCGGACTGTGTTCCAGATTTTGAGAGAGAATGCACTGTATGTGAAGGGATCAAAGTGTCTTTTTGGCGTACAGAAGGTCTCATTTTTGGGATTCATTTTGTCTCCGTCTGTTATTGAAATGGACCCGGTCAAGATTCAGGCCATCTGTGATTGGGTTCAATCTACTTCATTGAAGGCTCTTCTGAGATTTTTAGGTTTTGACAATTTTTATCGTAAATTTATTGGTAATTTCTCCGGTATTGTTAAACCATTGACTGAATTGACCAAAAAGGGTTCCGATGTGGTGAATTGGCATCCTGAGGCAGTTTCTGCGTTTCAGGAACTTAAGCAGAGATTCATTTCTGCGCCTGTTCTACGGCAGCCTGATGTTTCTCTGCCGTTTCAGGTGGAGGTTGATGCCTCTGAGATTGGGGCAGGTGCCGTTTTGTCCCAAAGGGATCCTGAGACCTCTAAGAGTAACCCTTGTGCCTTTTTCTCTCGAAAATTTTCTCCAACTGAACGTAATTATGACGTGGGTAATCGGGAGTTATTCGCCATGAAGTGGGCCTTTGAAGAGTGGAGACATTGGCTGGAAGGAGCCAAATATCAGGTAGTGGTCCTTACAGACCATAAGAATCTGGTTTATCTCGAATCAGCCAAGCGACTTAATCCTAGACAGGCCAGGTGGGCCTTGTTTTTCACACGTTTTAATTTTGTGGTTTCTTTCTTCCGGGCACTAAGAATGTTAAGGCGGATGCCCTCTCGAGGAGTTTCTTTGTGGTTTCTCCTGAGTTATCTGATCCTGCTGTTATTTTGAAAGAGGATGTAGTTCTTTCCGCCATCTCGCCCAATTTGAGATTGGCTCTGGAGGGGTATCAGGAGGATAAACCTGAATGCTGCCCTGTTGGGAAATTGTTTGTCCCAGACCAGTGGAGGAAGAGTGTGATGTCTGAGATTCATTGTTCCACGTTGGCTGGTCATCCTGGGATTTTTGGTACCAGAGACTTGGTGAGTCGGTCCTTTTGGTGGCCTACTTTGTCTCGTGACGTCAGAGACTTTGTGCAGTCCTGTGAGACTTGCTCTCGTTCCAAGCCTTGCTCTCGCTCTAGTGGTTTGTAATTGCCTTTACCTGTACCCAAGAGGCCATGGACCCATATTTCTATGGATTTTATTTCCGACCTCCCTGTCTCTCAGAGAATGACCTTGATCTGGGTAATCTGTGATAGTTTTTCCAAGATGATAAATCTTGTGCCATTACCTAAGTTGCCTTCCTCCTCCGAATTGGTGCCTTTGTTCTTTCAGCACGTGGTTCGGTTACATGGCATTCCGGAGAACATTGTGTCTGACAGAGGAGTCCAGTTTGTTTCCAGATTTTGGAGGACATTTTGTTCTAAACTTGGTGTTCAGTTATCTTTCTCCTCTGCATTTCACCCTCAGACCAATGGACAAACCGAGAGAACAAACCAGACCTGGGAGACTTATTTGAGATGTTTTGTATCTGCTGATCAAGATGACTGGGTCTCTTTTTTGCCTTTGGCTGAGTTTGCCCTTAATAATAGCTCTGCCACCTTGACGTCTCCATTTTTCTGCAATTCGGGGTTTCACCCTCGATTTTCTTCAGGACAGGTGGACGCTTCTGTCTGTCAGGGGGTTGACTCTATTGTAGAGCGTATGCAGCAGATTTGGGACCAGGTTGTGGAGAGGTTGTCTCTCTCTCAAGAGAAGGCCCAGCGATTTGCCAACCGGCATAGGGCTGATGGTCCTCGTTTTAAAGTGGGGGACTTGGTTTGGTTGTCCTCAAGAAATATCCCTATAAAGGTTGCATCTTCAAAATTTAAGCCAAGGTTCATTGGACCTTATAAGATCATGGAAATTTTTAATCCGGTTTCCTTCCGTTTGCTTCTTCCAGGGACATTTAAGATCCATAACGAGTTCCACAAGTCTTTATTGAAGAGGTTTGTCTAGCCAGTGGTTCCTATGGCTGCGCCTCCCGACCCTGTTTTGGTTGAGGGCAATTTGGAGTATGTGGTTGAGAAAATATTGGATTCTCGTTTTGCTAGACGGAAACTCCAGTATTTGGTTAAGTGGAGAGGTTATGGTCAGGAGGACAATTCTTGGGTGTTTGCTTCGGACATTCATGCTAAGAGACTGATCCGTGCCTATCGTCGAGCTCATCCTGATTGGCCTGGTTGCGCAGGTGAGGGTTCGGTGACCCCTCCTCAAGGGGGGGTACTGTTGTGAATACTCTGGAGGTGACTTCTGAGCTGGGGCTCCCTCCGGTGGTTGCTGAGGGTAATGAACTAATTGCTGAATGGCCTTCAGCTGGCTCTGAATGGTCTGATATAAGTGACCTGAGTTCCCATCAGCCTTGCCGGTAATCAATTGTTCTTCCTGGTCTTGCTTGGAGCTCAGCTTGCATTCTGCTCTCATTCAGATAAGTGATTTGCTGCTTTTTTTTCCTCTGGTTGGATTTTCCCTGCTGGTTTGCTGCTTGCAGTGGACTTCAGCCTGGTCCCCTGTTGGGGCCTGGCGCTGCTATTGTGCTTATTTTGTATTTGCACTTTTGCTCTGTCCTTTGTCTCTTTTTATGTGCTGGATTGCTGCGTGTTACACCAGAGATCTGATTTAGGTGGTAGAGATCGTGTGATCTCAGGTTTTTTGTTAATCAGAAGTGTTGGTATTTTTGTCAGGGTTTTTTTGGCTTGCAGTCAGAATTCTTTCCTATACTTTTCTATCTAGACAGATTTGGCCCCAGTGTTTGCTCATTCTATTTTCTGTCTGTGTCAGTATTTTCTTCTTGTCTAACCGCCATTACATGTTTGGCGGCTTCCTATTTCTTTGGGGGTTCTGCTACGGGGCAGATAGCTTTCATCTTTCTGCCTTTAGGTGAAGCTATCTCTCCGGCTGTGACGAGGTGTCTAGGATCACTGTAGGTACGCTCCACGGCTACTTCTAGTGTTGCGGTTAGTTTAGGGTCCTGCTATCCAATAGTTTCCAGCCTCTCTGGTGTATTGCTATTTTTGCAATTTCTCCTCAGCTACCGAAACATAACAGAGGTCTTTGTTATAGGGGACTTTAACTACCCGGATATTAACTGGGAAACAGAGACCTGCGAAACCCATAAAGGCAACAGGTTTCTGCTAATAACCAAGAAAAATTATCTTTCACAATTGGTGCAGAATCCAACCAGAGGAGCAGGACTTTTAGACCTAATATTATCTAATAGACCTGACAGAATAACAAGTCAACAAGTCTGTAGGTAGTCCGGCATCTAGGAAATAGCAACCACAATATTGTACAGTTTCACTTGTCTTTCGCTAGGGGGACTTTTCAGGGAGTCACAAAAACACTGAACTTTAGGAAGCCAAAGTTTGACCAGCTTAGGCCTCTTTCATACATCAGTTTTTTGCCGTCAGCGCGATCCGGCATTTTTGTAAAAAAATGGATCCGTTTTTTTAACCGCCGGATCTGTTTTTTTTGTCATTGACATGCATTAGCACCAGATCGCGCCGCATGTCATTACGTTTAGTCCGTTTTCTGCCGGATCTGTGCTAGATTTTAATTCCGGCAGCCGGACAGAACGCATTATGTAACGTTTTTATTTCTGCCGGAAACGCCTGATAGCGCCTGAGGCGGCCGGAAACAATAGAACTGTATGGGACCTGATTAGTGTTTTGTGCAATCCGGCAAAAGACTGATCCGGATTCTGGAAATCAAGGACTACTACTACTACTACTACATTTTCCGGGTTTAAAAAAAAAGGTCAGGACGGATCCAGCTAAAAAACAGATCTGGCACATCAGTTTTTTACAATCTACGCCGGATCCGTCTTTTAAACAATTCGCCGGATTGTGCCTGATTGCAAAAAACTGATGTGTGACAGAGGCCTTAGATATGCACTTAATATGGTTGACTGGGACAATGTCCTCAGAAATAAGAATCCAGATAATAAGTGGTAAATGTTTAACCCCTTAACCCCAAGGGTGGTTTGCACGTTAATGACCGCGCCAATTTTTACAATTCTGACCACTGTCTCTTATGAGGCTATAACTCTGGAATGCTTCAATGGATCTTCACAATTCTGAGACTATTTTCTCATGACATATTGTACTTCATGACATTGGTAAAATTTCTTCAATATAGTTTGCGTTTATTTATGAAAAAAATGGAAATATGGCAAAAATTTTGAAAATTTTGCAATTTTCAAAGGTTTAATTTTTATTCCCTTAAAACAGAGAAATATGTCACACAAAATACTTACTAAATAACATTTCCCACATGTCTACTTTACATCAGCACAATTTTGAAACCAATTTTTTTTTTTGCTACGAAGTTATAAGGGTTAAAAGTTGACCAGCGATTTCTAATTTTTACAACAAATGTACAAAAACATTTTTTTTAGGGACCACCTCACATATGAAGTCACTTTGAGGGTCTATATGGCAGAAAATACCCAAAAGTGACACCATTCTAAAACTGCACCCCTCAAGGTACTCAAAGCCACATTCAAGAAGTTTATTTACCCTTCAGGTGCTTCACAGGAGCTGAAGCAACTTGGAAGGAAAAAATGAACATTTAACTTTTTAGTCACAAAAATGATCTTTTACAAACAATTTTTTTATTTTAGCAAGGGTAAAAGGAGAAAATGGACAAAAAAGTTGTTGTGCAATTTCTCCTGAGTACGCCGATACTCCATATGTGGGGGAAAACCACTGTCTGGGAGCCCGTAAGGGCTTGGAAGGGAAGGAGCGCCGTTTGACTATTTCAAACCAAAATTGGCGGGAATTGAGCTTGTATACCATGTCGCGTTTGGAGAGCCCCTAATGTGCCTAAACAGTGGAAACCTCCAACATGTGACACAATTTTGGAAACTAGACCCCTTAAGGAACTTATCTAGATCTGTTGTGAGCACTTTGAACCCCCAAGTGTTTCATTAAAGTTTATAATGCCTGGGTGTGAAAAAAAATTAAATTCCGCAAAAATGATTTTTTAGTCCCCAATTTTTGATTTTTCCCAAGGAAATTGGACCCCAAAAGTTGTAGTTCAATTTGTCCTGAGTACGCTGATACCCCATATGTGAGGGAGAAATACTGTTTGGACGCACCGCAGAGCTCGGAAAGGAAGTAATGATGTTTTGGAATGCAGACTTTGATGGGTGTCATTGTAAGGTTCTGTGTATCTGTTTCTGAAACTCAGTTTGTTCGTCGGCCATTTTGCTTTCTGTTTTGCTGCAGCTATCTTGCCCTCAGTTAAAATGGAGTTTTCCAGCTTGCATGTTCCCGCCCTGATTCTCTCCGTTTGCTTCTTAAACAGCCACACCTGAGCAATCAGTGCTTCAGAATCTAGCCTGCAGTGAACCTGTGTTCTGACTCCTGAAGCCTTGGACCTTGTACTCCAGCCATTTCTACTGAGAAACTCTGAAGCACTTGTGGACTCTGAACTCTGCTCTTGAAAGCCTCACGTTTGCATGGACTTGCGGTAACATAGAAGAAGATCTGAATCTGTTGTGGAGAGTTATTGATGAACTTAGATAACTCTGGCCTGCTGTGTCTCCTGCTTCTGTGTTTGCAACCTGTGTGTTTATTTTTGCCAATTTGTATGAAGCAATACAAGACTTTCTTTATCAACCTGTGTCTCAAGTATTTTCATCGCACCCAAGCACAAGACGCTATATGAACTGTACCACATACATTACAAGATTCTGAAGCCAAACGTTAGTGTCTGCTGGGTCTGGAAAGGCTTGTCTGCTGTACTGTGGATATCGGATGTCCGGTTGTACTTTCTGTGATGACAGTGGTTGTGACTTCTCACAACCATTCCAGGTGAGCAATTCCCTTAAGTTTTTTTTTTCTGCAGTGTTATCACAGGTAAACACTATTGTTTTTTTTTTTCCTCTTCTCTTTTGTCTGCTGAAACTCTGGATATCAGATGTCTGGTTGAAAGCTTTCTGTGATGATAGTGGTTGTGACTTCTCACAACCATTCCAGGTGAGCAGTTCCCTTAAAGTTTTTTCTTTCTTCAGTGTTGCCACAGGTGAACACTATTGTTTTTTTTTTCTCTCTCCTCTTCTTCCAGTATCCTGTCTTAAAAGATCTGGAAAATGGAGGCCCGCATAAAGGAACTTTGTGGAGTGACTGATAATATCCTTGCAGATTTGCAGAATTTAAAGACCCGTTTTACAAATCTTCAGGACCTAAATAATCACAATTTGCAAGTGGTTGGACAGACTACTCAGGATTTGCGAGCCAGGATTGAGGTTCTGGAGGGGCAAGTCCAGGCTCCTGCCGTGGCCCCGAGTTCTGGGATTCCCAAGTTGCCCCCTTTTCGTTTTGGTGGTGAACGTGAAAAATTCAGGGGATTTGTTAATCAATGTAATCTTTTTTTTTCTGCACATGCTTCACAATTTCCTACTGAACGATCTAAGGTGCTTACTATAATTATGTTGCTTACCAACAAGGCTTTGATATGGGCAAACCCTCTGATTGAGACTGAGGATGATTGTTTGAATCACCTTGATGATTTTATTTCAGCCATGGGGCAGGTGTTTGATGACCCCAATCGAGGTGCAACAGCTGAAGCAGCCATGTTAGCTTTGCGCCAAGGTAAGCACTCAGTAGCTGAATATGCCTTGGATTTCAGGAGATGGGCCCTTGATACCACCTGGGACAATTCCGCCAAAAAATCTATTTTTCGAAAGGGTTATCCCCACTAATTAAGGATGAACTTGCTCGTGCCGACCCTCCCACTGCGTTAGGTGACTTTATTAACTACTGCATCCGTATTGATACTCGTTTAACTGAACGCAGGCAAGAGAGATGGTTCGAAAGCAATCGTACTAACCTTTTCCTACCTTCCTCTCCAGCTAAGGAACCTTTGAATAGGATTACACGGGAACCTGAACCTGAACCCATGCAGGTAGACTCTTTACTACGACGGGTTAGTGATGCACGCAAGGAACATCGTTTTAAGGAGAATCTATGTTTTTATTGTGGTAAGTCAGGGCACTTTATTATTAACTGTCCCAGCCGTTCTCGCAAGACTACTGCAGCACTCATTCATTGTGAGTGTTGCGAGAGGGGATCTGTCAGGTCCGAGCCTCAGGCTCCAGAGAGAGCTGCAGCAACAGATCTTGATTTCTCGGACTTAAACTCCGTTACCTCTGAGGACGTTGACTGTGTAAATGCTGCCATCTTTCAAGTTTCCTCAGCGGTGTCCCAGCTGAGTTGTAAGAAAAACAATTCTCACTGTTTTCTTTCCATCAAACTCTGGGTTGACTCAGCCTGGGTGTCTAGCTCTGCCATGATCGACTCAGGTGCAAGTGGAAATTTTATGGATGTCTCCTTTGCTCTAAAACAGGGAATACGTTCAGTGAAGAAGGCTGCTCCAGTACAGATGGAAACTGTGGATGGCTCCCTGCTGACCTCTGGACCAGTGGATCAGGAAACAGAGCCTTTAAAGGTTCTTATGGGTAAAGATCATCAAGAGAAACTGTCCTTTATGCTTATCTCTTCTCCTCACTTTCCCATTATTCTAGGGCTACCATGGCTGCAGGCTCAGAATCCTACCATTAACTGGGAGACCAAGGAATTACACTTTCCAGAGAAACAGATGAGTCAAAAAATTTCAGCTTGCTCTGTTCCTAAAGGAACCATGTCAGTCCCTGAATTACCAGCTGTATACCAGGACTATGTGGATTTATGTGACAAGAAGAACGCTGACCAGCTTCCTCCTCACCGTCCATATGATTGTCCAATTGAATTATTGCCTGGAGCAGAGATACCTTTTGGTAAGATCTACCCCCTGGCGGGGCCCGAGCTGAAGGCTTTAAAAGAGTACATAGACGAAAATCTAGCCAAGGGCTTCATACGCCCCTCTTCATCTCCTGCAGGGCACCCATATTCTTTGTAAAGAAGAAAGATGGATCCCTGAGACCATGCGTAGACTATAGGGAACTTAATAAGGTTACTATTAGAAACCGTTATCCATTGCCTTTAATCCCTGAGTTATTGGAGAGAGTGCGACATGCTAAAATTTTTTCTAAACTAGATCTTCGTGGGGCCTATAACTTAGTCCGTATTAGACCTGGGGATGAATGGAAGACTGCATTCAGGTCACGCTATGGACACTTTGAATATCTGGTTATGCCTTTTGGTCTGAGTACCGCCCCAGCCACTTTCCAACACTTGGTGAATGACATCTTCAGGGATCTCCTAGATACATTCGTGGTAATTTATTTGGATGATATTTTAATTTTTTCTAACTCCACAGAGGAACATCATGGACATGTGAGAATGGTCTTGGAACGTCTAAGACAAAATCATCTTTACATCAAGCTTGAAAAGTGTGAATTCCATAAGACCGAAATTCAATTTCTGGGGTATGTACTGTCTACACAAGGAATTAGTATGGATGGAAGTAAAACCCAAGCCATCAATGATTGGCCAAGTCCTAGAAATGTGAAGGAGGTACAGCGCTTCATCGGGTTTGCAAACTTCTATAGACGTTTCATTAGAAATTTCTCTGAGGTAGTGTCACCTATCACCCAACTTACCCGGAAAGAGTCTAAGTTCTCCTGGACTCCCCAAGCCCAGGAAGCATTTTCCCGTCTAAAAGATAAATTTACCACTGCACCTATCCTAGTACATCCCAACCCAGAGCTTGCCTTCATAATAGAGGTGGATGCTTCAGACTGTGCCGTGGGAGCTATACTCTCTCAGAGAACAGGTGAGAAGAATGTCTTGCATCCCTGTGCCTTCTTTTCCCAGCAGTTGTCTTCGGCTGAGAAGAACTACGATGTGGGCAATAGAGAGTTGTTGGCCATTATTGCCGCCTTCAAAGAATGGAGACACCTTCTTCAAGGAGCTGCACAGCAAATAGTCGTTCTGACAGATCATCGTAATCTTGAGTTTATCAGGTCGGCTAAGTGCCTGACTCCTCGCCAGGCTCGCTGGAATCTTTTCTTAAACCAATTTAATTTTATTATTTCTTATAGACCAGGATCGCGCAATGGAAAGGCTGATGCACTCTCTAGGATTTACTCAGCAGAGACACGTCCAATTACTCCTCCTAAGACTATTCTTCCTGACTCTAGATTCCTAGGAGTGATTCATCATCAAGACCTAATTAAAGACATCAAGGAAGCATACCATGCGGATTCTTTTTTGGCTCAACCCCCAAGGGACGTAAGTCTTGTCTTTAAGAATGGTGTGTGGATTCTGGGACAACGTCTGTATATACCTGAAACAGTCAGATTGAGAGTATTGCAACTCATTCACGATTCCAAAATAGCCGGGCATAGAGGAATTCTAAAGACACAGGAATTTCTTTCTCGTTTCTTTTGGTGGCCCACTTGTAGGAAGGATGTTTTGGACTATGTCACTTCGTGTGAGGTTTGTGCAAGATGCAAAACACCTCGCTCTTCACCAACTGGTCTGTTACAACCTCTTCCCACCCCGTCCCGCCCGTGGGGATCCATTTCTATGGACTTCATTGTGGAATTACCAACCTCTCAAGGGAAGAACACTATTCTAGTGGTGGTTGATCGTTTAACAAAGGCAGCTCATTTTATCCCTTGTGTCGGCTTACCCACTGCAAAACAGACATCAGATTTGATGATTAAAGATGTGTTTCGTTTACATGGAGTACCGGATGAGGTTATTTCGGATCGAGGGTGCAATTCACTTCTAGGTTTTGGCAAAATTTCTGTGCAGCATTGGACATTAAAGTAAACCTTTCTTCTGCTTTTCATCCCCAGACTAATGGACAAACCGAACGAACCAATCAAACCCTGGAGCAGTATCTCCGCTGCTTTATCTGCCACCTACAGGATGATTGGGTGGATCTACTTCCATTGGCTGAGTTCTCTTACAACAACTCTCAGAGTGCCTCCACTAAACAGTCTCCTTTTTACTCTAATTTAGGTTATCATCCTAACATTCTACCACGATTTCCCATAGAGACGCCTTTGCCAGCAGTGGCTGAAAGAGTCACGACTTTACAGAAGAATATGGATCTTCTAAAGGAGAATCTGGAATCGGCTCAGGAAAGGTACAAGAAGGCAGCAGATAAATTTCGTAAACCTGCACCAGCTTTTAAGGTAGGAGACCTGGTCTGGCTGTCAACCAGAAATCTTAAGTTAAGGATTCCATCGTCTAAGTTGGGACATAAGTACATTGGACCCTATAAAATCAGTAAGATTATAAGTGCCGTTGCTTGTCGTCTTCAATTGCCCAGAACTATGAGAATCCACCCTGTCTTTCATGTATCCCTACTAAAGGCTGCGACACCCAATACGTTTCCTGGACGTTCTTCTCCTTGCCCTGACCCAGTGCTAGTCGATGGTCAGGAAGAATTTGTGGTGGAAAGGATTTTAGATTCCAGGTTGTATAGAAATCAGTTACAATATCTGATTAAATGGCAGGGCTACCCAGTGGAGGACAACTCATGGGAGCCAGTCAATAACGTTAATGCTCCTCGCTTGCTCCGTCAGTTTCATCAGAGGTACCCACACAAGCCTGGTCTGAGGTCATCCGGAGGTTGCCCCTAAGGGGGGAGTAATGTAAGGTTCTGTGTATCTGTTTCTGAAACTCAGTTTGTTCGTCGGCCATTTTGCTTTCTGTTTTGCTGCAGCTATCTTGCCCTCAGTTAAAATGGAGTTTTCCAGCTTGCATGTTCCCGCCCTGATTCTCTCCGTTTGCTTCTTAAACAGCCACACCTGAGCAATCAGTGCTTCAGAATCTAGCCTGCAGTGAACCTGTGTTCTGACTCCTGAAGCCTTGGACCTTGTACTCCAGCCATTTCTACTGAGAAACTCTGAAGCACTTGTGGACTCTGAACTCTGCTCTTGAAAGCCTCACGTTTGCATGGACTTGCGGTAACATAGAAGAAGATCTGAATCTGTTGTGGAGAGTTATTGATGAACTTAGATAACTCTGGCCTGCTGTGTCTCCTGCTTCTGTGTTTGCAACCTGTGTGTTTATTTTTGCCAATTTGTATGAAGCAATACAAGACTTTCTTTATCAACCTGTGTCTCAAGTATTTTCATCGCACCCAAGCACAAGACGCTATATGAACTGTACCACATACATTACAGTCATGTTCAGTTTGCAGAGACCCTGATGTGCCTAAACAGTGGAAATCCCCCACAAGTGACCAAATTATGGAAACTAGACCCCCTAAGGAACTTATCTAGATCTGTGGTGAGCACTTTGAACCCCCAAGTGCTTCACACAAATTTATAATGTCCAGGCATGAAAATAAAAAATCCTATTTTTTTCCCACAAAAGTAATATTTAAGTCACCAATTTTTATTTTCCCAAGGGTAACATGAGAAATTGGACCATAACAGTTGTTGTCCAATTTGTCCTGAGTACGCTGATACCCTATATGTGGGGGGGAACCACTGTTTGGGCGCACGGCAGAGCTCGGAAGGGAAGGAGCACCATTTGACTTTTACAAACCAAAATTGGCTGGAATCGAGATTGGACGCCATGTCGCATTTGGGTAGCCCCTGATGTGCCTAAACAGTGGAATCCCTCACAATTGACCCCATTTTAGAAACTAGACCCCCTAAGGAACTTATCTAGATCTGTGATGAGCACTTTGAACCCCCAAGTGCTTCACACAAGTTTATAACAGAGAGCCGTAAAATTAAAAAATCATATTTTTTCCACAAAAATGATCTTTTCACCCCAATTTTTATTTTCCCAAGGGTAACAAGACCTCAAAAATTATTGTACAATTCGTCCTGAGTACGCTGATACCCAATATGTGGTGGTAAACCACTGTTTGTGTGCATGGCAGAGCTCAGAAAGGAAGGAGCGCAGTTTGACTTTTTCAACGCAGAATTGGCTGTATGCCATGTCGCGTTTGGAGAGCCCCTGATGTGCCTAAACAGTGGAAACCCCCACAAGTGACACCATTTTGGAAACTAGACCCCTTAAGGAACTTATCTAGATCTGTTTGGAGCATGTTCAACCCCCAAATGTTTCACTAAAGTTTATAATGCCTGGGTGTGAAAATAAAAAAAAAAAATTCCACAAAAAATGATTTTTAGTGCCCAATTTTCCAATTTTTGATTTTTCACAAGGAAATTGGACCCAAAAATTGTTGTCAAATTTGTTCTGAGTACGCTGATACCCCATATGTGGGGGGGAAATACTGTTTGGGCGCACGGCAGGGCTCGGAAAGGAAGTAATGACATTTTGGAATGCAGACTTTGATGGATGTCATGTCCAGTTTGCAGCGTCACTGATGTGCCTAAACAGTGGAAACCCCCAACAAGTGACCCCATTTTGGAAACTAGACCCCCTAAGGAACTTATCTAGATATGTGGTGAGCACTTTGAACCCCCAAGTACTTCACACAAGTTTATAATGCCCTGGCATGAAATAAAAAATCCAATTTTATCCCACAAAAATGATTTTTAGTCACCAATTTTTTATTTTCCCAAGGGTAAAGGGAGAAATTGGACCCCAAAAGTTGTTGACCAATTTGTACTGAGTACGCTGATACCCTATATGTGGGAGAAAACTACTGTGTGGGCGCATGTTGGGGCTCGGAATAGAAGTAGTGACGTTTAGTAATGCAGACTTTGATGGAATGGTCTGTGGGTGTCATATCGCTTTTGGAGAGCCCCTGATGTGCTTAAACAGTGGAAACCCCCCACAAGTGACCCCATTTTGTAAACTAGACCCCCAATGGAAATTATCTAGATGTGTGGTGAGCACTTTGAACCCCCAAGTGCTTCACAGAAGTTTATAACGCCCGGACATGAAAATAAAAAAAATCATATTTTTTCCACAAACATGATCTTTTAGTCCCCAGTTTTTTATGTTCCCAAGGTAACAGGAGAAATTGGGCCCAAAAAGTTGTTTTCCAATTTGTCCTGAGTACGCTGATACCCTATATGTGGGAGAAAACTACTGTATGGGCACACGTCGGGGCTCGGAAGTGAAGTAGTGACGTTTTGCATTGCAGACTTTGATGGAATGGTCTGCGGGTGTCATGTTGTGTTTGGAGAGCCCCTGATGTGCCTAAACAGTAGAAACACCCCACAAGTGACCCCATTTTGGAAACTAGACTCCCAAAGGAACTTACTTAGATGTGTGGTGAGAACTTTGAACCCCCATAGTGCCGGGTGTCAGCTGTGATAATCAGCTGACACCCGGCGGCGATCAGCTGCGCTCCCCCGGGAGCGCAGCTGATCGCCTTGGACGTACTATTCCGTCCATGGGAATTAAGTACCAGGTCACATGGACGGAATAGTACGTCCAATGGGATTAAGGGGTTAAAAACATCCTAAATCGTCACTGTAAGTGGTTTATACCTTGTGGGAATAAAAGGACAAGAAATTTGAAAAACTCAATGTGGCTAAACAGAGAAGTAAAGGGGCAATTAACAGTAAAAAGAAAGCATTTAAACTACTAAAGCAGGATGGCACAGTTGAAGCTCTAAAAAACTATAGGGAGTAAAATACTTTACCTATAAAACTAATTAAAGCTGCCAGAAAGGAGAGAAGCACATTGCTAAGGAGACTAAAACTAATCCCAAACTGTTCTTCAACTATATCAATAGTAAAAGAATCATAAGTGAAAGTGTAGGCCCCTTAAAAAATTGTGAGGAAAGAATGGTTGTAGATGACGAGGAAAAAGCTAATATATTAAACACCTTCTTCTCCACAGTATTCACAGTGGAAAATAAAATGCTAGGTGATATGTCGAGAGACAAAGGAAACCCTATATTAGGGGTCACCAATCTAACCCAAGAGGAGGTGCGAAACCGTCTAAATAAGGTTAAAATAGATAAATCTCGGGTCCAGATGGCATACACTCACAGTACTAAGAAACAAAGTAATGTAATAGACAAACCATTATTTCTTATATTTAAGGAATCTATAGTGATGAGGTCTTCTCCTCAGGACTGGCGATAGCAATGTGGTACCATATAAAAAAAAGGCTCTAAAAGTGAACCTGGAAAATATAGGCAGTAAGTCTAATTTCTATTGTGTAAAATATTGAAGGGTTTCTGAGGGATGTTATTATAGATTATCTCAATGAGATTAACTGTTTAACTCCATATCAGCATGGGTATATGAGGAGTAGTCTTGTCAAACCAATCTAAGCGTTTTTATGAAGAGGTAATCTATAGACTGGACAAGGTGAGTCATTGGACGTGTATATCTTGATTTTCCAAAGCGTTGTACCATGCATACAAGAGGTTGCTGGGTCTGGGGGAAAATGTGTGCAAATGGGTAAGTAACTGTCTTAGTGATAGAAAGCAGAAGGTGGTTATAAATGGTATATTCTCTAACTGGGTCATTGTGACCAGTGGGGTACCACAGGGTCGGTGTTGGACTTATTCTCTTCAACATATTTATTAACGATCTGGTAGAAGCTTTACACAGTAAAATGTTGATATTTGCAGATGATACAAAGCTATGTCAAGCAGTCAATACAAGAAAAGATAGTATTCTGCTACACATGGATCTGGATAAGTTGGAAACTTGGGCCGAAAGGTGTCAGATGCGGTTTAACAATGATAAATGTAAGGTTATACACATGGGAAGAAGGATTCAATATCACCATTATACACTGAACGGGAAACCACTGGGTAAATCTGACATGGAGAAGGACTTGGGGATCCTAGTTAATGATAAACTTACCTGCAGCAGCCAGTGTCAGGATCATGGGGTGCATTAAAAGAGGTCTGGATCCACATGATGAGAGCATTATACTGCCTCTGTACGAATCCTGCCTCTGTACAAATCCCTGGTTAGACCACACATGGAGTACTGTGTACAGTTTTGGGCACCGATGCTCAGGAAGGATGTAATTGAACTAGAGCAAGTACAAAGGAGGGCAACAAAATTAATAAAGGTGGATGGGGGACCTGCAATACCCAGAGAGATTAGCAAAATTAGGATTATTTAGTCTAGAAAAAAGATGACTGAGGGGCAATCTAATAACCATGTATAAGTATATAAGGGCACAATACAAATATGTCTCCGAGGATCTGTTTATACCAAGGAATGTGACGGTCACAAGGGGACATTCTCTGCGAATGGAGGAGAGAAGGTTTTTCCACCAACATAGAAAAGGATTCTGTACTGTTAAGGCAGTGAGAATCTGGAATTCCTTGCCTGAGGAGGTGTTGATGGCAAACTTAGTAGAGGGGTTCAAAAGAGGCCTGGATGTCTTCCTGGAGCGTAACAATATTGTATCTTACAGTTATTAGGTTCTTTAGAAGGACGTAGATCTGGGGATTTATTCTGATGGAATATAGGCTGAACTGGATGGACAAATGTCTTTTTTTGGCCTTGCTAACTATGTTACTAAGTAATATAAAGGTTTTGTACTTGGGTCCAAAAGCAAAATCTGCAAAATGGACCCCACCGACTATGTGCAATTTAGAATACATATGTCTTCCCATGCCATAAGTATAGCTGCTCCTCTGCTATTCATTTTGGAAGTGTTCTTTGCACATGACTAGTGTTGAGCGATACTTCCCGATATCAAGAAGTATCGGATCGGATTGGATCGGACCGATGCCCAAAAAGTATCGAGCATCGCCGATTCCTATAACGGAAACCAATGCAAGTCAATGGGACAGAAATATCGGAATTAAAATAAACCCTTTCTTTCCTTGTAAACACTAGATATACACACATAGAATACATATATACATATATATATAGACAAAAAAACCTGACTGGCACATCCAGACTAATGTGAACTAGGTTTTTTTGTCTATTGAATGTTAGCTTGCTGACCGAGCACTCCGCCCCCATCAGGTGGTGATTTTAATTACACCAGGTCCCTACTTTACCCATAAATGCAGGCATTGCTGACAGAGGTGCATATTCACCCAGAAATTCAGATATCAGCCTAATAGAGGTATGTTCACATTAGGTCAGGGACTCACCAGTATTGAGACCACCTTGACGATGGTTGGTGGGCTTTAAAATGTTTGGCCAAATGTTTATACTAAGCGTCTCAAATTTTTCCTTATATTCCAAAGCCATATTGCTATTCTAAATTTCATGTATTCCATATTGTCATGCTTTAGTATGCTTGAGTGCAGCCTTTTTTTATACATATATATATATATACATGTCATTGTGACATATATATATACATATATTTATAGTTCATACACTTCTACATAGTAAAATAGCCGCTGATTCAATTGCTGGCTTTTGTGAAATTACAGAACCACCCAACATGAAATGACACAAGGTTTACATACAGTTAGCCATGTTATTTCATGTAGTTTGATATATGGTTTTCACTAACAATTAAATGAGTGTATGTGTGCAAAATTTCATACATGTAGGGGTTAATTAAAGGTGTAAATTCGTTGAAAAAAATGCGTGGGCTCCTGCGCTATTTTCTAAACCTGACAGACAAAGCCAGCGAGTGGGGGCAGATAATAATAGCCGAGGGAGGGTGCATTTATTTTGTACCCCCCTGGCTACTAACATCTGCCCCCAGCCACCCCAGAAAAGGCAAATCTATAATTAGATTCGCCCTTTCTGGCACTTTGCCGGTCTATTCCCATTGCCTTGTAGCGGTGGCAAATGGGTTAATAATGGGTTAAAGCCACCTTGCTATTGAAAGGTGACTTTAAGCCAGGTTAATAATTGACAGTTGTCAATTTGACAACTCTCAATTATTAATCCTATTGAAGGAAATAAAAAAAAACACACACATGAGGAATAAATAATTTTAATGAAATAAGCACACATTTTTTTGATCATCGATTATTTAACTGGTAATCCTTGCTAAGCCCTTGGTCTCCTGTAATAAAGAAAAAATAATAAAACAACATTATTCTTACCTATCCGCCGCTCTGTCAGGTCCCACGCTGTAATCCTTCACAAATGGTTAACTGCCTTACAGCCAAGCAGTGCAGATAATGCTGCCTGCTCCGATGTAATCCCATGAATGAATGAGTTCCTCTCCCGGCGACAGGAGAGGAACTGATTACTGTGGTAAGCTTCATTGATTGCTTCCCACTTTCACGTTAGGTCAGCCAGGATTTCCTCTGACGTCACTGATGCTGTGCGGTGTCCCGGCTGACCTGAAGTGAAAGTGGGAAGCAATTAATTAAGCTTTCCACACTAATCACTTCCTCTCCTGTCAGCTGGGAGAGGAACTCATTCATTCGGGGGTTTACTGCGAGGCTGGCAGCATTAGCTGCGGTCCCTGCAGTAAACAATAACCCTTTCAGAAGGATTACATCGGGGGACCTGACTGAACACCGGATAGGTAAGAATAATGTTGCTTTATTATTTTATTTTTATTACAGGTGAACAAGGGCTTCGAATGGATTTACCTGGAAAATAAAATATGGTCAAAAACTGTTTTATTATTTCATTAAAATTATTTTTAATTAAAGTGTGTGTGTTTTATTTATTATTTCATACAATAGGATTAATAATTAATAGTTGTCTAATTGACAGCTCTCAATTATTAACCTGGCTGAAAGTCACCTTCCAATAGCAAGGTGGCTTTAACCCATTATTAACCCATTCGCCACCGCTCACAGGGCAATGGGAATAGACGGGCAAAGTGCCAGAAAGGGCGAATCTAATTATAGATTTGCCTTTTCTGGGGTGTCTGGGGGCAGATGTTAGTAGCCAGGGGGGCCCAAAAATAATGGTCCCTCTCTGGGCTATTATTATCTGCCCCCACTCGCTGGCTTTGTCTGGTTTTTTTTGAGAAAAAAGTGCGATTGCCCACGCATTTTTTTTCAACGAATTTACACCTTTAATTACACCATGTTTCATTTCATGTCGGGTCTGTATTTCACAAAAGCCGGCCATTGAATTAGCGGCTATTATACTATGTAGAAGTGTATGTACTATAAATATACATATATTTATATATATATATATATATATATATATGTGTGTCACAATGACATGTACAGTACACACCAAAAGTTTGGACACACCTTCTCATTCAACGATTTTTCTGTATTTTCATGACTGTGAAAATTGTAGAATTACGCTGAAGGCATCAAAACTATGAATTAACACATGTAGAATTATACATTACACTTTACAAAAAAGTGTGAAACAACTGAAAATATGTCTTATATTCTAGGTTCTTCAAAGTAGCCACCTTTTGCTTTGATTACAGCTTTGCATGCAGAAAAGGTGAACAGATGGACTCTACAAGCCTGGTTCCCACCGTGAAGCATGGAGGGAACCATGATGTGGGGGTGCTTTGCTGGTGACACTGTTGGGGATTTATTCAAAATTGAATGCATGCTGAAGCAGCATGGCTACCACAGCATTTTGCAGCAGCATGCTATTCCATCTGGTTTGCGTTTAGTTGGACCATCATTTATTTTTCAACAGGACCATGACCCCAAACACACCTCCAGGCTTTGTACGTAAGGGTTATTTGACCAAGAACGAGAGTGTTGGGGTGCTACGCCAGATGACCTGGCCTCCACAGTCACCATACCTGAACCCAATCGAGATGGTTTGGGGTGAGCTGGACCGCTCACCGCTTCAATTTTGAATAATCCCCAACAGTGTAACCAGCAAAGCACCCCCACACCATCACACCACCTCCTCCATGCTTCACGGTGGGAACCAGTCCATCCATTCACCTTTTCTGCATTCAAAGCAGTATTCAAAACAAAAGGTGGCTACTTTGAAGAACCTAGAATATAAGACATATTTTCAGTTGTTTCACACTTTTTTGTAAAGTGTAATGTATAATTCCACATGTTTTAATTCATAGTTTTGATGCCTTCAGTGTGATTCTACAATTTTCATAGTCATGAAAATACAGAAAAATCTTTGAATGAGAAGGTGTGTCCAAACGTTTGGTCTGTACTGTATATATATATATATATATATATATATATATATATATATATGAGGTGTAAAATTGTTGAAAAAAAATGCGTGGGCTCCCGCGCTATTTTCTCAACAAGACAGACAAAGCCAGCGAGTGGGGGCAGATAATAATAGCCTAGGGAGGGTGCATTTATTTAGTCCCCCCCTGGCTACTAACATCTGCCCCCAGCCACCCCAGAAAAGGCAAATCTATAATTAGATTCGCCCTTTCTGGCACTTAGCCTGTCTATTCCCGTTGCCCTGTAGCGGTGGCGAATGGGTTAATAATGGGTTAAAGCCACCTTACTATTGAAAGGTGACTTTAAGCCAGGTTAATAATTGAGAGCTGTCAATTAGAAAACTATCAATTATTAATCCTATTGTATGAAATAAAAATAAAACACACACACTTTAATTAAAAATCATTTTAATGAAATAATGAATCAGTTTTTGACCATATTTTACTTTCCAGGTAAATCCATTCGAAGCCCTTGTTCACCTGTAATAAAAATAAAATAATAAAGCAACATTATTCTTACCTATCCGGTGTTCAGTCAGGTCCCCCTATGTAATCCTTCTGAAAGGGTTAACGTTTACTGCAGGGACCACAGCTAATGCTGCCAGCCTCTCAGTAACCCCCGAGCTCCTCTCCCGGCTGACAGGAGAGGAAGTGATTAGCTGGGAAGCGTAATTGATTGCTTCCCAGGCTAATCAGTTCAGGTCAGCCGGGGACACCGCACAGCATCTGTGACGTCAGAGGGAATTCCGGCTGACCTGAACTGAACTGATTAACAAAAATAGGGGATCCCCTCGAAAAAAAAATGGTGTGGGGTCCCCCTATTTTTGTTAACCAGCCAGATGAAGCAGACTACTGAGGCCTGGTATTTAAGGCTGTTAAGGATCCAAGATCCATGAACCTTGCAAGCCTGATAATACCAGGCCACAGCAGTCTGCTTATCTTTGTTGGTTAACAAAAATAGGGTGTGGGGTCCCCCTATTTTTGTTAACCAGCCAAGTAAAAAGCAGACTGCTGCTGCCTGGTATTAAAAGACTGTCAAGGCCCATGGATTTTGGCCCTCAACAGCCTAAAAATACCAGGCTGAAGCAGCCCCACAATTGGCGCATCCAAAGATGCTCCAATTGTGGCACTTTACCCGGCTCTTCTCACTCCCCTGTAGCGGTGGGATATGGGGTAATAAGGGGTTAATGTCACCTTTGATTGAACGGTGACAATAAGCCCGGTAAATAATGGAGAGGCGTCAATAAGACACCGATCCATTATTAATCATAAAGTTTGTAAATTTTAAAAAAAATACACAGCCAGAATAAAGTCTTTTAATGAAATAATACACAACACAGTTTTCATTAGTTTTATTGTACGCTCATCCTGCGACGCCATCGATCTCCTGTAAAAAAACAAAAATAACAAACCAACACAAATACTCCCTGTCTGACGTAGTCCAAGATTACGAGGGTCCCACGACAAGTCCTGCTCTGCTACATCTGGATTCCAGTCTCAGCCTGACATCCAGACACAGCAGAGCTGCTTACCGGAGGAGATTCCCGGCGGTGACGTCTTCTGGACTTCTTTGCGGCCAGCTGTCACGAGAGTACAGCTGGCCGAGATTACCCAGTACCCGGCAGTCACGTGCAGTTATCACGAGAAGCTGCACGTGACCGCCAGGGAGAGGGTAATGGCCGGCCATCCATAACGTGACCACCGGGGATCTTCTGCCAGGTAAGTGCTGAGTCCTGACTCCTGACAGACCTGACCGACACTGACAGTGACACTTTCGGGAAGTTCCTGTGTCACGTACTTCCTTCTGTGACACAGGAACTCCCCATATACTTTACAGGAAAATTCCGATTCCGGTATCCGATATGCAAAAAATATCGGAACTCAGAATCGGAATTCCGATACCGCAAATATCGGCAGATACCCGATATTTGCGGTATCGGAATGCTCAACACTACACATGACTTTATACAATTCTGAGCAGTCACAGTTTGTTAGATAAATATTTTTTCTATTCAGTCACCTACATAGGACATAACAGTAATTCAAAAGCAAACTAAAGGGAGATTAGAAGGGAAACATTTCACTATTCATTGCTGCTATTTCCTGCAGTACTAAGAATATATTATTTTTAAAACAAATTGCATTCCAGCAATGATGTGATCTATAAGCAAATATATCTATATTGTACCATTTCTCTATCAGGCAAGCATGTAGGTAAAGCTACAATAGAATTGGTGAAGCAATTATAATCTACTGGTGTAAACTTATAAAGTGCAAATTAAAGTGATGTTGTACAGAGGAGATAATTAGATCACAGCTAAACCTTTTCTAGTATATTATAGAAAATTACACTTATATTACTTGAAATCCCAGTCACAGCATCCAACACATGCTCACATTCTGAAGTACTGGTTAAAGGGGTGTCTTCATCACTAGCAAACTTGCAGTTTCTGTAAAAGTAAATATAGGCAATGTGCACATTCTTCTCTTAGAAGAAGTGGCTGGTGGTCAACTCATCAGGATGTTTAGGGTAGAGAAAAAGCATTGTCTTTGACATAGTTGTGGTTTTCAGAAGTACAGTCATGGCCAAAAGTTTTGAGAATGACACAAATATTAATTTTTACAAAGTCTACTGCTTCACTTTTTCTAATGGCAATTTGCATATACTCCAGAATGTTATAAAGAGTGATCAGCTTAACAGCAATTACTTGCAAAGTCAATATTTGGCTAGAAAATGAACTTTATTCCCCAAAACACATTTCAACATCATTGCAGCCCTGCCTTAAAAGGACCAGCTAACCTCTTTTCAGTGATTGCTCCATTAACACAGGTGTGGGTGTTGATGAGGACATGGCTGGAGATCAATCTGTCATGATAAAGTAAGAATGACACCACTGGACACTTTAAAAGGAGGCTGGTGCTTGGCATCATTGTTTCTCTTCTGTTAACCATGGTTATCTCTAAAGAAACACATGCAGTCATCATTGCAATGCACAAAAATGGCCTAACAGGGAAGAGTATCGCAGCTAGAAAGATTGCACCTCAGTCAACAATCTATCGCATCATCAAGAACTTCAAGGAGAGAGGTTCCATTGTTGCCAAAAAGGCTCCAGGGCGCCCAAGAAAGACCAGCAAGCGCCAGGACGGTCTATTAAAAGTGTTTCAGCTGCGGGATCGGGCTACCAGCAGTGCAGAGCTTGCTCAGGAATGGCAGCAGGCAGGTGTGAGTGCATCTGCACGCACTGTGAGGCGGAGACTCTTGGAGCAAGGCCTGGTTGTCATGGGTGTATCGCCACGAGGATCGTCGCGATTACACACTCTGACTTCTCACAGCTGAGTTGCTGTTTCTTTGTGTTTGGTAATGAGGGAGTTAATTTTACCTAGCTCTTTGCTAAGACTAGGTCCAGCCTCGCCCGGCTGCTTTTGATTATGTTCTAATTAGATTCCTTCATATACCTGCCAGTCTGCTTGTTAGATGCCGGTGAAAGCATTCATGTAGTCTAGCAGACTGGATCGGTTCTGAGAATACTTAAGCTAAGAGCTCCTTAGTTGTTTTTACTCTTATAGCTTATAGTTTATCTCTGAGACCTTAGGTGTTCCTACTGTGTGTGAGTGTTGTATGTAAGACTTTATTTACTTTATTTCTTGTCTTTCTTGTATGTCTTTCTGTTCATTAACCGTTACCTGTTCATTCCCTTTGGTGGTAATCAGGGTCCTTCTTAGGACTAGATTACAGTTGGCAGGGATTGATAGGAGACAGGGTTTACGCTGGTGGCCTGGACCTCTGTACCTTTAACAGTACCTCCAGGTAGAGGGATTAGTTAGGACCCCAGTTTAGGGTCAGCATAGACCCCGGTCACCCTCTAGCCGGAGACAGCGTATAACGGATTCCGTATTGACCCACTGGACATTCTGTCAGGTAATTCTATGTTATCATATATCTATGCGCATGTTATATAGTATGTTGCCCTTTTGATATAGATTACTGTCATCACATATATATATCTGCTATACAGCGTGACATTTTCACCGGCCCTACTAAAGATTCTCCCCAGCTGTCATGGATCCAGTAGCCCAGCTGGCCCGGCAGTTGCAGGGGTTGTCCATGGAGTTGGCAGACATTAAGTCCAAGGTTTTGTCCCCCCCGGAGCAAACCAGATCTGAACCTAAGGTTGCTCTCCCGGACAGGTTCACTGGTGGGCGGGACAAATTTTTTACTTTCCGGGAGGCATGTAAATTGTACTTTCGGCTGCGGCCTCGGTCATCTGGGAGTGAAGAGCAGAGGGTGGGAATTGTTATCTCGCTCTTACAAGGGGACCCTCAATCTTGGGCGTTCTCTATTCCTCCAGGCTCCCCAGATCTCCAGTCAGTGGATCGATTTTTTACTGCCCTGGGTCTGGTATATGATGATCCGGATCGAGTTTCCCTTGCTGAAACAAAGTTACGTAAAATACGGCAAGGAAATCGTCCAGCGGAGGAATATTCTTCTGAGTTCCGTAGATGGGCAACAGATACTCAGTGGAATGACCCAGCTCTTAGGAGCCAGTTTTGTCAAGGGTTGTCTGACAAATTAAAAGATGTGTTGGCTCAGTATGGTTCTCCTCCATCACTGGAGGCTGCTATGGCCCTCGCTATTCGCATTGATAGACGAATTCGGGGAAGACGCGAGGTAACTCCGCCTCCCGTGATGACTCCACCTACTACTAAAGTCCCTTATACTGAGGTTCCCCTGGTCTGTTCTGAGGAACCCATGCAGTTGGGAGGGACATCTTTTTGTAGGAGGGAATCGGCGGTGCACCGCAAGACTAGAAGGTGTTTCTTTTGCGGGAGAGAGGGACATTTTGTTGGGGGGTGTCCATCCCGGGCCTCTTTGAGCAAAGGAGTTAACCTGGGAGTGTGTATTTCGTCCCCAAATCCCTCTCAGTTTCTCGTGCCTGCGGAGGTGGTGATTGGTACTAGAACTGAGAGGATTTCTGTTTTTCTTGATAGTGGGTCCGGGGCTAATCTGGTGGACGCTCGGTTTGCCCAGGTGCATGGTATGCAACTGAGTGTATTGGCCAAACCGGTCCCTATAGTATCTATTGATTCTAGACCTCTCGGTCAAGGTAGCTTGGTACAAGCTGTTCATAACATAGATCTTCGAGTAGGGGCAATACATAAAGAGCAATTGTCTTGTTATGTGTTGGAGGGTCTACCCACTCCTATTGTGTTGGGACTTCCTTGGTTGGCTAAACATAACCCAGTGATTGATTGGCAATCCGGAAAGATAAGCCAGTGGGGTGAATTTTGCAGGAATAACTGCATGAGCACGGTCATCGGTGCGGTTGTGCCTAGGACTTTGTCTCCTTTTCTGGAGGACTTTGGGGAGATGTTCTCAGAGGAGGGGTGTAAAGAGTTACCCCCTCATCGCGCATATGACTGCTCAATAAAGTTGCTTCCTGATGCCTTATCTCGTACTTTCCCAGGGGCCGGGAAGACGGATGATCCGGTTCCTATTCCTCAGGAGGGAGTTGTAGTGTCAGCTGTATGCTCTGAGCTTGAGGGGGAGGTATTGGGGGCTCAGGGGGACGCCCCTGGGGGACTTCCAGGGAGACTGATAGTTCCAGATTGGTTAAGACTGAAGGTTACGGGGAACCGTTACAAACGGATGGCTGATAGGGGAGAGTTTCTGGGCTAGATCTGAAGGTGAACGATCTGGTTTGGTTGTCTACCAGGAATATAAAACTTAAAGTTTCCTCCTGGAGGTTGGGTCCCAGATTCATCGGGCCATACAGTATCAGTTCCATAATTAATCCTGTGGCATTTCGTCTGGACCTCCCTCCTACGTTTAAAATTCATAATGTGTTTCACAAGTCATTACTTAAAAGTATGTGGCACCAGTCATACCGTCACCTCTACCTCCTCCTTCAGTGGTGGTCAATGATAACGTGGAATTTCATGGGTCGAAAATCATTGACTCACGTCTCAGTCGCCGATCCCTTCAGTACTTGGTTCATTGGAGGGGTATGGTCCTGCGGAGAGGACGTGGGTCCCTGCGTCTGAAGTTAACGCAGATCGATTGGTTCGGACCTTTCACACAACTCACCGGGCAGACCTGGTCCTGAGGGTTCGGAGTCCCCTCGTAGAGGGGGGGGTACTGTCATGGGTGTATCGCCACGAGGATCGTCGCGATTACACACTCTGACTTCTCACAGCTGAGTTGCTGTTTCTTTGTGTTTGGTAATGAGGGAGTTAATTTTACCTAGCTCTTTGCTAAGACTAGGTCCAGCCTCGCCCGGCTGCTTTTGATTATGTTCTAATTAGATTCCTTCATATACCTGCCAGTCTGCTTGTTAGATGCCGGTGAAAGCATTCATGTAGTCTAGCAGACTGGATCGGTTCTGAGAATACTTAAGCTAAGAGCTCCTTAGTTGTTTTTACTCTTATAGCTTATAGTTTATCTCTGAGACCTTAGGTGTTCCTACTGTGTGTGAGTGTTGTATGTAAGACTTTATTTACTTTATTTCTTGTCTTTCTTGTATGTCTTTCTGTTCATTAACCGTTACCTGTTCATTCCCTTTGGTGGTAATCAGGGTCCTTCTTAGGACTAGATTACAGTTGGCAGGGATTGATAGGAGACAGGGTTTACGCTGGTGGCCTGGACCTCTGTACCTTTAACAGTACCTCCAGGTAGAGGGATTAGTTAGGACCCCAGTTTAGGGTCAGCATAGACCCCGGTCACCCTCTAGCCGGAGACAGCGTATAACGGATTCCGTATTGACCCACTGGACATTCTGTCAGGTAATTCTATGTTATCATATATCTATGCGCATGTTATATAGTATGTTGCCCTTTTGATATAGATTACTGTCATCACATATATATATCTGCTATACAGCGTGACACTGGTCTCAAGGAGGGCAGCAAAGAAGCCACTTCTCTCCAGAAAAAACATCATGGACAGACTGATATTCTGCAAAAGGTACAGGCAGTGGACTGCTAAGGACTGGGGTAAAGTTATTTTCTCTGATGAATCCCCTTTAGATTGTTTGGGACATCAGGAAAACGCCTCATTCGGAGAAGACAAGGTGAGCGCTACCACCATTCTTGTCTCATGCAAACTGTTAAGCATCCTGAAACCATTCATGTGTGGGGTTGCTTCTCAGCCAAGGGAATCGGCTCTCTCACAGTCTTGCCTAAAAACACAGCCATGAATAAAGAATGGTACCAGAATGTCCTCCAAGAGCAACTTCTCCCAACCCTCCAAGAGCAGTTTGGCGATCAACAATGCCTTTTCCAGCATGATGGAGCACCTTGCCATAAAGCAAAGGTGATAACTAAATGGCTCAGGGAACAAAACATAGAGATTTTGGGTCCATGGCCTGGAAGCTCCCCAGATCTTAATCCCATTGAGAACTTGTGGTCAATCATCAAGAGACGGGTGGACAAACAAAAACCTAAAAATTCTGACAAAATGAAAGCATTGATTGTGCAAGAATGGACTGCTATCAGTCAGGATTTGGTCCAGAAGTTGATTGAGAGCATGCCAGGGAGAATTGCAGAGGTCCTGAAGAAGAAGAAGGGTCAACACTGCAAATATTCAAAAAAAAGGCTGCACTCAAGCATACTAAAGCATGACAACATAGAATATATGAAATTTTGAATAGCAATATGGCTTTGGAATATAAGGAAAAATTTGAGACGCTTAGTATAAACATTTGGCCAAACATTTTAAAGCTCAACAACCATCGTCAAGGTGGTCTCAATTCTGTTGAGTCCCTAACCTAATGTGAACATACCTCTATTAGGCTGATATCTGAATTTCTGGGCGAATATGCACCTCTGTCAGTAATGCCTGCATATATGGGTAAAGTAGGGAGCCGGTGTAATTAAAATCACCACCTGGTGGGAGCGGAGTGCTCGGTCAGCAAGCTAACATTCAAAAGACAAAAAACCTGACTGGCACTTCCAGACTAATGTGAACTAGGTGCAAACCAAAGGGAGCTACCCTCATGTAAAACATCCAAAAAAAAGGCTTTGGAATATAAGTATTGAGACCACCTTGACGATGGTTGGTGGGCTTTAAAATGTTTGGCCAAATGTTTATACTAAGCGTCTCAAATTTTTCCTTATATTCCAAAGCCATATTGCTATTCAAAATTTCATATATTCTATGTTGTCATGCTTTAGTATGCTTGAGTGCAGCCTTTTTTTTGGATGTTTTACATGAGGGTAGCTCCCTTTGGTTTGCACCTAGTTCACATTAGTCTGGAAGTGCCAGTCAGGTTTTTTGTCTTTTGAATGTTAGCTTGCTGACCGAGCACTCCGCTCCCACCAAGTGGTGATTTTAATTACACCGGCTCCTACTTTACCCATATATGCAGGCATTACTGACAGAGGTGCATATTCGCCCAGAAATTCAGATATCAGCCTAATAGAGGTATGTTCACATTAGGTTAGGGACTCAACAGAATTGAGACCACCTTGACGATGGTTGTTGAGCTTTAAAATGTTTGGCCAAATGTTTATACTAAGCGTCTCAAATTTTTCCTTATATTCCAAAGCCATATTGCTATTCAAAATTTCATATATTCTATGTTGTCATGCTTTAGTATGCTTGAGTGCAGCCTTTTTTTTGGATGTTTTACATGAGGGTAGCTCCCTTTGGTTTGCACCTAGTTCACATTAGTCTGGAAGTGCCAGTCAGGTTTTTTGTCTTTTTAACACTGCAAATATTGACTTGCTGCATTAACTCATTCTAACTGTCAATATAAGCTTTTGTTACTCATATGTTTGCAATTATATTTCTGTCTGTGATAAAAACATCTGTCAAACACACACATAAAAACCAGAGGGCAGCAGATCATGTGAAAATGTAATATTTGTGTCATTCTCAAAACTTTTGGCCATGACTGTAGAATTTGCATCAACTGGATACCTTCTGTTATACCTTACAGATGTGATACTGAGTCACTTTTCGCGGACAAGTTGTGAGTCGGGGAAGTCAAGTATTTTGAGGTCAAGAGCCAGGAGGGTAACATCATAAACAGAGGGAAGAGACAGAGGCATAGTCAGGAAACGTCCAAGGTCAGAATATCAGGAAGATAGCGGATCAGAGAAAAGGGTCTAGGCAAACGGATGGTCAGAACAAGGTCCAAAGTCTGGCAGCAATATATCTACAAACAAAGCACAGGGCACAGAGAAACAAAGCACACTGATCTGTAGCAATTTGGGTCTGACAGCCAAATTAAGCAGCTGAGTAATCATTAGGAACAGGGAGCATCTGAATGAAACACCTCACAGCCTTAGATTTGATGGCTGAGCTGTCGATCAAAATACAGACAGCTCAGCACACCCACAAAACCAGACTGGATGACTAAGTTGTCAATCACTGCATTCAAGATGTGGAATTGTCACAATACATAAGCCAAAAATATCCTCCTTTATCTGCATAATTTGAAAGACTTACATGATGGCCTCTCATTTATAGATTTATAGTATTGAAAATTACTTAAAAGAATCTGTCAGAACAATTTTGTAACATGAAGTAAAGACATGGCTGTAATGGGACTATAATACAGATTAACCCCAAGATGACTTAGACGTATCCATAAATCCAGGGTGGGATGGACTTCACGACTTTGGACATATAGATAAGTCAGCTGTGCGCACTCGATTGCCGCCGGGTGTTCAGCAAATCTGAAGGCTAACACCCGGCTCTCACTGCCAGGAGTAGAGCCTACGGGTGCAGTGTGGAGTTCCAGTGCATGGAGAAATTGCACACCAGTCGGTGAGCTGGGACTTGCATGCACAGCTGCAGTACTGCAAAGCGGCGGCAGCTGTAGCTGACTTGCGGAAACGGGCACTAATGTGGTGTACATTGACCAGAAGCGCTAGCAAATTTGGGTATGTTTTCAGAAATCACTGAACTACTAAGTTGTGGACATGGGACATGCATGGTACATCTGTGAGCTTGCCAGGCTTCCCAGCCACCAACAGGTTACAGCCATTATCACACATGACCATACCTGCGGTGTGTGGTTTGTCTCCTAGACCAATTAACTTTACAGAGCCTGTTTCCACTTCACTGAGACAGTGCTGCAGAGTTTCCATCTTCCGCTAATGTGGATGATCGATGTGCTCTGGGATAGCACATTGGAGATGGAGGATGAGCAGGATGGGATCGAGGAACTGGTGTAGGACATGGAGGAAACCCCAATAGAGGGCCAGCAATTCTTGGCGTCGGTAGCGCATGTGCCGGGCAAGGGTAGTACATTGGCTCAACCTCCACAATGTTCACCCAGTGTGCTATCAGGGAAATATAGTGTCCCTGACCAAATGCACTTGTCAACATGTCAGTAGTTAAGTGGACAATCACAGTAACTGCATTGGTAAGAGCACGAGTGATGTTCCTGGACACGTGCTGGTACAAGGTGGGGCCACCACACAGGGAGAAATTGTGGCAGCTGGGGGCCTAGTACCCTGGGACCAAATGTGTACACCTGTAGCTGGCCATTTTTTGTATTTATTTCTTACCAACAAATTTCAGACAAACCAAGTTCTACAGTATATATGACAATAGTCAATGTATCTTCAGTTTTATATGCCAGCATAATGTAACAAGAACTGCGGTAAAGTGTTTGGATGAATCATTGAATCTATAAAATTTTCTTAAAGGGTTTTTGGAGTTTTATATACCACCAAAATGTAACAGAAAGCCCCTAATGTTCTATGGATGACTAATTGAATCCAGACAAATGTTTTAATATTCTTTTGTAGTGTTATATACCACCAAAACGTACCACAGAGCACTAATGCAGTATGGATCAGTGATTAAATCTATTTTTCCAGATATCTACAGTTACGCAGAGGCATAGTGTTGCATTTAATTGGCTATCTTTCACCTCAAAATGCAAAAAGTTGATGTGTATCCTGTTGAATTCTCGCACATTTTATAGAGTTTTATTCCAAACATTGTCCTCTTAGATATATTAAATTGCTTTAGTTGCAGTTTTCCTTTGGATTTTAACAGTGACTCATCAATAGAAATGTTTTGTGTTTGGGTGTAGAGCCTTAAGACAATTTCTGTGAACTTTTTGATGACGGGTCTGCTTTTATATAGTCTGTAGTGTTGAGCGATACGATACTGCAAATATCGGATATCGGCCGATATTAGCTGTATCGGCCTTTCGATTCCGAATACCGATATTTTCGTCATATCGAATACCGGAATCGGATTTGTCACTGTCACTGTGAGTGTCTGTCGGTCGGGTCTGTCAGGAGTCAGCGGCACTTACCTGGCAGAAGATCTCCGGCGGTCACGTCCTGGACTGCTTGATGGCCGCCATTATCTTCTCCCTGGCGGTCACATGCAGTTTTTCGCGATAACTGCAGTGACTGCAGGGTAATCCCGGCCGTAAAGCAGTCAGTCCGATGACGTCACCGCCGGGGAAGCAGGTAATCAGCTGTGCTGCGCCGGGATGACAGGCTCTGCCTGTCATTCTGATGTAGCAGAGCTGGATCGTCGTGGGACACTCGTTACTATGGACTGCGTCGGACAGGTGGTATACTGCTGGTTTTTTTTTTTCATTTTTTTTACAGGAGATCGATGGCTTCGCAGGATGAGACTGTAATAAAAGTAATGAAAACTGTGTTGTTGTTTTTTTTATTAAATTAAAAAACTTTTATATGAACATTCACCCGTCCGGGTACATCAACAATTTAACTATTTACATACAGGGACCCTGTCCGGGTTATTTAAATTCTTTGGCAGGGGTGTTCCAGGTACCACCTGGTACTCTTCTGATGCTTGCCAAACATCCGAGACACCAAGGACCACCAGGACCTGATGACGTCGTGTGGCCTGTACAGTCAAGTCGTGACCCGCTATCTGGGTCTCTGTGGCCACCTCTTTCATCTCCCTCCGAGTCTGGACCCCTATGTCCCGGACTGAACGAACCCCAGGGGCCTAACAGGCGCCGGGTACGGGCCAGCTATAGTTATCATGTCCATAGCTGGGGCTGCTGAGGAGACCACTGAGGGAGGCTGGGGAGATTTACGGCGTGGGGTGGGCACTTGTGCAGAGGCCTGGATGTGGGAGGCTGAAGGCTCCGAGGGTCTCACAGGTTCCTGACACTCTGGGGAGTAGGGGTCGCACCTGGTAACATTTAGGGTGTACCATCCATTGTAACCCCAGTGTCGGGTGTAAGTCACCAAGTCTCCTGGCAACAGGTCCCTCCCCGGGTGTCCTTCTGGGAGGTGAGTCTCCACGTCCCGCCGGGTCACAAAGACTTCTAAATAAAGTCCAGGCTCCTGGATGAAGCCCCAACCACCTTTCAATTTAAAGCTCCGTACTGCACCCTTACGCCGCGGCTCCCTCAGGGTACCTTTATCTTTTCTCATCCGGTCCTTATCTGCCCGGTCCTTCTCGATGTGACGTTGGCGAAGCTTCTGGGATTTGCGATGCTCCCTTTGTCGCTCTGCTTCCTTCTCCCAACGTCTCCACTCTTCCTCCTGACGCCGGTTGTAATTCTCCTCCAGCATCTCCATGTCTCCACCATCAAACTGCAGCTTACAATGTCCGGTTTGCGGCAGCTCTCCTGGCGCCCCCCAGTCCTGGCGGCGCTCACCTGCGGAGTAAGCAGCCGGCTCTGGAACAGATGACAGTCGGGGCTCCGGTACAGACAGGTAGACCTCTGGTGCCTGCGCGGCCTCCTCCATGAGGACGGGTGTCACTTCTTCTGTCTCAGCGACGGGGGCAGACAGCGGGATCTGGGGTGCTGCCGGTGCAGAGTTTTTTGCAGGAACGGGTGCCTCCACTGCGACAACGTCAACCGGATCACATTGCAAGGGCTGGGATGCCCGCACGGACTCGTCTACTAGAACGGGTGCCTCACCTTCCGGTACAGACACTTCAGGTAAGAGGGATTGGCGCCGCTCCAAGTTTAGTTTTAGGGCACGCCAGCTGGCTTCCATCCTGGCGACCTCCTCCCGGTGCCGGGCCAGGCCTCTTAGGGTATCCTCCGCTTCTTGCAGCGTAGGAGGGTTTCCAGGCCGGGTGCCCAACGGTGGTTCCGTGGCGATCGGGTCGCTTCCGTGGGGGGAGAGCTCTGACTGCTCCATCCCTTCACACTTCTGCTCGTGTCCATTAGCCATCTCTGCCAAGTCACATGTGTCATTAGCATCTGGAGAGGGCCCCTCTTTTGTAGTGAGGCGGGACCTTCATGTTAGTTTCCGCACACTGAGGAGGATGAGGAGGCGGAACTGAAGAGCTGTGGGGCACGATCTTACATTGCAGTACCATTTAGAGTGGTCGGCCATCGTTTTCACGCCACTGAGTGAGTGTACACCCACGAAGAGCACGCCCTTCTTCTTCACCAGTGCCTCGTCGTGACGCAGATATGGCGGAAAAATGGCAAATACATTCTCTGATGATTTTAGCAATTCTCAAGCACAAAACCAGTTCAATTCAGGCACACAGGACTCGCTTATAGCGAGCTACAGAATCCTGTTCGTGACGCCCAAGTTGAGTCGCACAGAGCCAGAGGTTTTGGGGGTACTCGGCACCGAGCCCGTCGACTTCTATGGGGTATGTCACGGCTTTACCCGGCAATTGAATCAGAGTCTATTTTACTATGTAGAAGTGTATAAACTATAAATATATGTATATATATATGTCACAATGACATGTATATATATATATATGTATTCTATGTGTGTATATTTTGTGTTTACAACGAAAGAAAGGGTTTTTTTGTTGCGATTTTTTGTTCCCATAGACTTACATTGAACTTCCGGTATCGGAATCGGATATCGACGATATTTAGTGATATCGGCGATACCATTTCGATACGATATTTTTAGATATCGAGCAGTATCGCTCAACACTAATAGTCTGTCATGTTCTGGGGCATTTCTGGGCAGGCATTGACTATTGTTATTAAAATGCCAAAATCTCATGAGCATTTCATAGTGGGTCCTAGGAAGACTGACAGAAAATATAGCGGTGACTTGAATAGAGCAATTGGACCAGTAAGACCAAATGCTTGTATTTTTAACAAGCCTCATGGCAAACGCCAGAGGTGTATCTAGGCTTTCTGGCACCCTGGGCAAGAATTTGGTTTGGCGCCCCCCCCCCCCCAAAAGCACACATTCGATTTGCACACTTAGGCCTCTTTCACACATCCGTTTTGCGCCTGACGGCGCCCCCGGCATTTTGCCGGATCGCCGCATCCGGCAACTAGTATGTAAAACTGGATGAGACGCATCCGGTTTTTCGCCGGATCCGTTTCTGTCCTCCTTAAAAAAAACGGATCCGTCTCATCCGGTGTATCCGGTTTTGTATCCGTTTTCGACGGAATGCGCCGGATCCGGTTTTTAAAAACGCCCTTTTTTGGGGTTCCAAACATGATTGGCTACTGTAATCCTATATATACACTGTTCCTACAGCCCATATTTGACAGGTTGTAGAGGAGCAAGTGCAGGTTGGAGAGAAGAGAAAGTAGCAAGTGA
Organism: Oophaga sylvatica; assembly: GCA_033576555.1. NCBI lineage: Eukaryota > Metazoa > Chordata > Amphibia > Anura > Dendrobatidae > Oophaga > Oophaga sylvatica. Next base: position 268,565,230 of record JARQOD010000006.1, read on the forward strand.
CTGGCGAACATGGATGTGATTATTGGCAATATCTTCAAGAATCTTGTTGATTTTACTGCGGAGGCGAATCGCTTGAGGTTTATAGTTATGGAGAAGGAGAGAAAGATCGAGCAGCGCATTATGCGTCAGCGCCAGCGAAGACGACGCCGTAAATGGATCCACCCCATCACAACACAGAGATTAACCCGTGGTGTGTATAGTACACTAAACATGGAGCTGCGAGAAAATCCAGAGAAATTTTTTGCCTATCTTCGGATGAATAAAGAAAATTTTGACTATTTGCTGGAGCGTGTAGGAGACCAAATCAAAAATCGGACACATATTGTCGGTTCTCGATTTCTCCGGCGGAGCGTCTCGTGGTCACTATAAGGTAAGCTATATGTATTGGATCTGTTTGCTTGAGCACACTTCTAATGTTATAATTTTTTAAACATCACAGGACAACAAGGGAACCATTTCAGTACACTAAAACATGTTCAAAAACAGTGTTTTTCCTTGATTTTTATTATTTTTGGTATCTCCAATAGTTATAGCTGAGTTCAGCAATGTTATGCTGTGTTTATGAAATCATTTTTATTTTCTATTTTGTTTTCAGATTTCTGGCAACTGGCGAAACGCTGTCATCGCTGCATTTCCAGTATCGCCTGGGAATTTCAACGCTATCCGGCATAATCAAGTACACTTGTCGTGCTCTGTGGGACTGTTTGGTTGGAGAATTTCTTCCAGAGCCAACTACAGACCGGTGGCTTGAAATAGCGGACCAGTTTCTCTATATCTGCCAGTTCCCCAATTGCCTGGGCACTGTTGATGGCAAACACATCCGCATTCAAAAGCCTTCATGAACCGGATCAGAATTCTTCAACTACAAAAAATATTTTTCTGTCGTCCTGATGGCTATTGCTGATGTGGAGTACAAGTTTATTGCTGTGGACATTGGGTCTTATGGACGGTCAAATGACTCGCAAGTGTTTAAACTTTCTGCTATGGGGCGGAAACTGTACGGAAACACTTTTCAGTTTCCACTCCCTAGGCCACTGCCTCAAACCTCAGGCCCACCGATGACATTCGTGTGTGTAGGTGATGAGGCATTCCAGCTGTCCGAACACCTCTTGAAGCCGTACGCCAGCAGAGGATTAACACATACAAAGCGAATATTTAACTACCGCCTCACAAGAGCCAGACGGATGGTGGATGTGTGCGTTTGGGATTATGACAGCCAAATGGCGTGTCCTTTTGACTGCGATAAACTTGAAGACAGAGACTGTGGATGATGTTGTTAAAGCGTGCGTGGTCCTACATAATTTTGTCATCACCAAGGAACCGATTTCTATGGAGGACCACAATCAAGAAACAACTTTGCACGACTACAACAACATTACCACTCGCAGTACAGTGGCGGTTTCAAGAATGAGGGACCATTTTTCCCAATACTTTGTGTTACCAGAAGGTAGAGTTGACTGGCAGGATGAAAGAGTGTGATAAATTGATTTGTTCTTTTAAAACTTTCTGCACCCACAATAAACCTTTAAAAGTAAGCCTGTCTACCTTCTTGTGTGTTTTCTACTGTCTGTAACCTTTTTGCCATAGTTGTGTCCCTGGCTGTTTTTTTTTACCAAAAGTATTTCACCATTTGTCAAAAAAAGTGTACCTTGTAGGGGATAACCTAACAAAGTACACAATTTTTGGAAAAAGGTAATATACTTTGCATACTACACAAGCCGGGACACAACTTTGGCAAAAAGGTTAAATTTATGAACCTTTTAGCCAAAGTTAGGTGTTTTTTACTAATGGTGTTTGTGTACCCGAATAGGTTTACCTGTTTTACTAAATTTTTAACTTAACATCCTATAAAGAAATGACAGACAACAATGGTAAACCAATGAAAAATTTATTTAAAATATTATTTTTTAATATATTTTTGGTAAAATCTTTTTCAAAATTTATATTTTAAAGATAATTTCTTTATTCAAAACTTTTTTTCAAAATTTTTTTTGGAAGAAAACCAAACAACAAAAACATTACAGTTGGGTGGTAGTGTGGGGTGGAAATAGTGCTGGAGGGGCTGCGGGACACTTCGACCGTGGGAGTGTGGAGGGACCACCGGGATGGTGGTGTGGAAGGAACAGGAAGAGGTGAAGGGGTGGAAAGACTAAAAGAATGGGAAGACAAGGCAGAACAGGTGGGTGGTGGAGTGGAGGGTTGGGCAGGAGGAGCAGGTGACATGGTAGGAAATTGGAAGGGGGAAGGAGATCTGTAAGAACTAGGAGTGTGGTACGGGGTAGGTGGCTGGTAGTGGGGAGGTTGCTGGTACTGGGGAGGTGACTGCAGTTGGGGAGGTGGGTGGTACTGGGGAGGTTGTTGTAATTGGGGAGGTTGATGGAGCTGGTGAGGTGGCTGGTATTGAATAGGAGGGGGAGGAGGGATGGCAGCTGGAGGGGGGGGAGGATGGATGACGGCTGGAGGGGGGGAGGTGGAGGAACGACTGGGGTAGATGGAGGAGGATGGGAGATAGCCTGCACTACAGCAGCATGGCACGTATGCATTACATACATCTGCTGGTCAAGAGATAGCGTATCTATGCGCTCCGCCACAGACCTAAAAAAGCTGTGATTAGGTGATGCTCTTGCTTCCGACTGCATGGTTTGCAGAAGTGTCTTTACCTCCAAAACTGCAGAGGTTATCTGATTAATGCCTGCGGCAAGTTGTTCAGATAATACTTTAAGACAGTTCTGGAAAGATGCATTCAAATGCAAGAACTCGGGCGCATAGTTCCTTTCCTGACCCTCTGACGCTGCCGCTCATTACCCGCAGCTGTACTAGAGGTGGCAGGGTCAGAAGGGTGGGGTAAAGGGAATGCTATATCCTCACCAGCAGCTGCATGTAATGGAGGGGGGGGGGCTGCGGGATCAAATGTGTGGGAAGATGCAGATATACCGGGGCGGTCGAAGTGTCCCTCGGTGTCGGTCTCCTGAGGGATCGCCCTAGAAGGCGCCAACTCTGCGGGCGCCCGAGTGCTGGTCACCGTGCTGTGGAAGAAAGAAAAAACATACAATGAATATACAGATGTGGAATGGCCCTGGCTGCAAAAAAACATTGGATAGATGTTAATATTTTATGGTAATATTTACCTTCTGGTGACCATAGTTTCCCGCAGGAACGCCAGGGCTCGTGCGTACTTGTACTTGCTCTGGCGTCCTGAAGAACCACTCGGGGCCCGCATCTCCTTATTGAACTCCTTCTTAAAGCGATCCCTCACAGACAGCCACCGCTTCACAATTCTCTCCCCTGAAACGAGAAAGCCCACATTGGTTACTATACAACATCAGTGTTTCCCAAACTTCATTCCTCGTGTCCCCCAGAGGTCATGTTTTCAGTATTTCCATAGTGTTGCACAAAAGGAAATCCTGAAAACATGAACCGTGGGGGACACGAGGACTGAAGTTTGGGAAACACAGCTTTACAGTCAGCAACATGAACTATACTTACGGTGTTTAGTCTGGGACCTAACATCGAGGTCCTCCCAGTGGTCCACCATTGCCGATGCCACTTACTCCCAGAGCCGTCGGGTCACAACTTGATCAGAATGCCGGCGGTCCCCCATGTTCCACAGCGGCTCCCTTTCTCTGACCAGATCAATGAGGAGGTCGACATCGATACCCTCCTCGCCGTCCAAATCGGGAGCACGCTGTGAAGCCTGTGAAATTAAAATAGAAAAAAAAAAACATTACCATACACATTAGCATGTGAAAATGAAAAAAGGATACATGTTAAACAAAATCAAATTAAGAAAAAAAATTTAGATATTTAATTTTTTTTTTATAAAAAATATATTAAATCTTACCAAAAAAGGTAAACATTATAAAAAATTAAAGTCAAAGCTAAAAATTAAAATTTAAAAATGCACCCCCAACAAAGAAAAAAAATTGGGTAAAACAAAAAAGAAATGACATTGGAATCCAAAAAAAAAAAAAAACTTACACGTTGGGAACCGCCAACAGTCTTACAACGACGACTCTGGGAGGCGCTGTGAGGACCCCTTTCTTGGCTCCCAGATCCGAGAGACTAAAAAGAAAAAAATTAGGATATAGGCATGTGTTGGCCGCTGTGTCAAGTATGTACTAAATCATTTTCTATGTGTTGTGTGTAGTGTGATGTTGTGTTTATGCGATTGATGCAGGATACTTACGAATTGTGAGCCCACTCCGGGTATCTCTCCACCCCGTCCTTCTTCCTCTAGGAGCTCCTCGTCATCTTGCGATTCCTGTTATTAAAAAAAGACAATCAATACATATATCCCACAGATGGATTGTGTAGAAAAAAAAATTAAGATATTTTTACCGCCAATTGCTGACGATGAGAAGGAGAGCTCCCAGAAAAAGATGTGTCCCGATCACCCTGCAGCTCCACTGACTCTGAGGGAGGAGTTGCTGCTGCTGCTGCTGCTGCCGCCGCCGCTTCCTCCGCTAAAGCTGCCATTGCGGCAGCTGCTGCAGCTGTTTGACGGTCTCTGCTATGGAAGAAAGACACAAAAAGGGCCAGTGAATATATGTATATTCCTTGGCCGTGGCTGAAAGAGAAAAACAAACATTGAATTTTTAGGGAAATGGGGATGTCATATTTACTTTCTGCTGGCTGTCCTCTCGGCCCGTCTATCCTCCTCTCGGCTTGCTGCTGCTGCCGCCGCCGCCTCTCGTTGACGTCTTCTGCTGTTGAGTAAGGACACAAAAAGGGACAGTGAATATACTATTCCTTGGCCCTGGCTGAAAGAAAAACAAACATTTAATTTTTAGCGAAATGGGGGATGTCATAGTTACTTTCTGCTGCCTGTCCTGTCTGCCCGTCTATCCTCCTCTCCCCTTTCTGCTGCTGCTGTCGCCGCCGCCTCTCGTTGACGTCTTCTGCTGTTGAGTAAGGACACAAAAAGGGACAGTGAATATATGTTTATTCCTTGTCCCTGGCTGAAAGAGAAAAAAAAAAGATTAAATATTTTTTGGAAATGCTGGATGTCAGATTTACTTTCTGCTGGCTGTCCTCCTGGCTTCGAGGATGTCAACCACCCTTGCTGCTGCTGCTGCTGCTGCTGCCTCCTCTCTTTCAAATCTTCTGCTGTGGAATAAACAGACAAAAAGGGACTGTGAATATATGTATTCATTGACCCTGTTTGAAAAAATAAAAGTCAAACATGGACAGGAGTGAGCTTTATGGTGTACGGAACACAACATCCCGTCATTTATTGGACCCATAAACAGTAAGGGGTACCCACCCTATCACTGGAAAAAATGCACACTTGATACAGTACCAGGGGGACCAACTTCATCACAGGGAAACCATGCTGACGCACAACATCACTTGCAAAACATGCACATTATAAACATTACCAGGGGATAAACTTCAACACAGTGGAAACATGCACATTTCATACGGTAGCAGAATGACCAACCCCATCACAGGCAAAAAAAAAAAAATACAGTACCAGGAGATCCACATTTTTAATTTAAAACATGCACATTTGATACAGTACCAGGGGGACCAACTTCATCACAGGGAAACCATGGTGATGCACAACATCACTTGCAAAACATGCACATTATAAACATTACCAGGGGATACACTTCAACACAGTGGAAACATACACATTTCATACGGTAGCAGGAGGACCAACTGCTAGTGTTGAGCGATACTGCTCGATATCTAAAAATATCGTATCGGAATGGTATCGCCGATATCACTAAATATCGTCGATATCCGATTACGATACCGGAAGTCCCATGTAAGTCTATGGGAACAAATTATCGCAACAAAAAAAACCCTTTCTTTCGTTGTAAACACAAAATATACACACATAGAATACATATATATATATACACATGTCATTGTGACATATATATATATACATATATTTATAGTTTATACACTTCTACATAGTAAAATAGACTCTGATTCAATTGCCGGGTAAAGCCGTGACATACCCCATAGAAGTCGACGGGCTCGGTGCCGAGTACCCCAAAACCTCTGGCTCTGTGCGACTCAACTTGGGCGTCACGAACAGGATTCTGTAGCTCGCTATAAGCGAGTCCTGTGTGCCTGAATTGAACTGGTTTTGTGCTTGAGAATTGCTAAAATCATCAGAAAAATATTTTAGACTTGAGAGTCCTCAGTGGTTGATACCTTTTAATGGCTAACTGAAAAGATGGTAACAAATTGCAAGCTTTCGAGACTACTCCGGTCTCTTCATCAGGCTAAGACTAAAACAAAAACTGAAGAATCACATTCTTATCTAAAATCATCAGAGAATGTATTTGCCATTTTTCCGCCATATCTGCGTCACGACGAGGCACTGGTGAAGAAGAAGGGCACCCGGCCTGGAAACCCTCCTACGCTGCAAGAAGCGGAGGATACCCTAAGAGGCCTGGCCCGGCACCGGGAGGAGGTCGCCAGGGTGGAAGTCAGCTGGCGTGCCCTAAAACTAAACTTGGAGCAGCGCCAATCCCTCTTACCTGAAGTGTCTGTACCGGAAGGTGAGGCACCCGTTCTAGTAGAGGAGTCCGTGCGGGCATCCCAGCCCTTGCAATGTGATCCGGTTGACGTTGTCGCAGTGGAGGCACCCGTTCCTGCAAAAAACTCTGCACCGGCAGCACCCCAGATCCCGCTGTCTGCCCCCGTCGCTGAGACAGAAGAAGCGACACCCGTCCTCATGGAGGAGGCCGCGCAGGCACCAGAGGTCTACCTGTCTGTACCGGAGCCCCGACTGTCATCTGTTCCAGAGCCGGCTGCTTCCTCCGCAGGTGAGCGCCGCCAGGACTGGGGGGCGCCAGGAGAGCTGCCGCAAACCGGACATCGTAAGCTGCAGTTTGATGGTGGAGACATGGAGATGCTGGTGGAGGAGAATTACAACCGGCGTCAGGAGGAAGAGTGGAGACGTTGGGAGCGGGAAGCAGAGCGACAAAGGGAGCAGCGCGAATCCAGAAGCTTCGCAACGTCACATCGAGAAGGACCGAGCAGATAAGGACCGGATGAGAAAAGATAAAGGAACCCTGTGGGAGCCGCGGCGTAAGGGTGCAGTACGGAGCTTTAAATTGAAAGGTGGTTGGGGCTTCATCCAGGAGCCTGGACTTTATTTAGAAGTCTTTGTGACCCGGCGGGACGTGGAGACTCACCTCCCAGAAGGACACCCGGGGAGGGACCTGTTGCCAGGAGACTTGGTGACTTACACCCGACACTGGGGTTACAATGGATGGTACGCCCTAAATGTTACCAGGTGCGACCCCTACTCCCCAGAGTGTCAGGAACCTGTGAGACCCTCGGAGCCTTCAGCCTCCCACATCCAGGCCTCTGCACAAGTGCCCACCCCACGCCGTAAATCTCCCCAGCCTCCCTCAGTGGTCTCCTCAGCAGCCCCAGCTATGGACATGATAACTATAGCTGGCCCGTACCCGGCGCCTGTTAGGCCCCCTGGGGTTCGTTCAGTCCGGGACATAGGGCTCCAGACCCGGAGGGAGATGAAAGAGGTGGCCACACAGACCCAGATAGCGGGTCACGACTTGACTGTACAGGCCACACGACGTCATCAGGTCCTGGTGGTCCTTGGTGTCTCGGATGTTTGGCAAGCATCAGAAGAGTACCAGGTGGTACCTGGAACACCCCTGCCAAAGAATTATAAATAACCCGGACAGGGTCCCTGTATGTAAATAGTTAAATTGTTGATGTACCCGGACGGGTGAATGTTCATAAAAAAACTTTTTAATTTAATAAAAAACACAACACAGTTTTCATTACTTTTATTACAGTCTCATCCTGCGACGCCGTCGATCTCCTGTAAAAAAATGAAAAAAAAAACCAGCAGTATACCACCTGTCCGACGCAGTCCATAGTAACGAGTGTCCCACAACGATCCAGCTCTGCTACATCAGAATGACAGGCAGAGCCTGTCATCCCGGCGCAGCACAGCTGATTACCTGCTTCCCCGGCGGTGACGTCATCGGACTGCTTTACGGCCGGGATTACCCTGAAGTCACTGCAGTTATCGCGAAAAAACTGCATGTGACCGCCAGGGAGAAGATAATGGCGGCCATCAAGCAGTCCAGGACGTGACCGCCGGAGATCTTCTGCCAGGTAAGTGCCGCTGACTCCTGACAGACCCGACCGACGGACACTCACAGTGACAGTGACAAATCCGATTCCGGTATCAGATATGACGAAAATATCGGTACTCGGAATCGAAAGCCCGATACAGCTAATATCGGCCGATACCCGATATTTGCAGTATCGTATCGCTCAACACTACCAACTGCATCACAGGCAAAAAAAAAACCAGGAGATCCACATTTTTAATTTAAAACATGCACATTTGATACAGTACCAGGGGGACCAACTTCATCACAGGGAAACCATGGTGACGCACAACATCACTTGCAAAACATGCACATTATAAACATAACCAGGGGATACACTTCAACACAGTGGAAACATGCACATTTCATACGGTAGCAAAAGGACCAACCCCATCACAGGCCAAAAAAAAAAAAACAGTACCAGGAGATCCACATTTTTAATTTAAAACATGCACATTTGATACAGTACCAGGGGGACCAACTTCATCACAGGGAAACCATGGTGACGCACAACTTCACTTGCAAAATATGCACATTATAAACATTACCAGGGGATACACTTCAACACAGTGGAAACATGCACATTTCATACGGTAGCAGGAGGACCAACCCCATCACAGGCCAAAAAAAACCCAAAAACAGTACCAGGAGATCCATATTTTTAATTTAAACATGCACATTTGATACAGTACCAGGGGGACCAACTTCATCACAGGGAAACCATGGTGACGCACAGCATCACTTGCAAAACATGCACATTATAAACATTACCAGGGGATAAACTTCAACACAGTGGAAACATGCACATTTCATACAGTAGTAGGAGGACCAACCCATCACAGGCAAAAAAAAAAAAAAAACCAGTACCAGGAGATCCACATTATGAGTGGAAAACATGCACATTTCATACAGTAGCAGGAGGACCAACCCCATCACAGGCAAAATAAAAAAAAAACAGTACCAGTGGATCCACATTATGAATGGAAAACATGCACATTTCATACAGTAGCAGGAGGACCAACCCCATCACAGCAAAAAAATATAAAAAAAGCAGTACCAGGAGATCCACATTATAAATTTAACCATGCACATTATACAGTAGCAGGGGATACACATTATAACTTGAAAAAATGCACATTATAAAGTACCAGGGGATACACATTATCACTTGAAAAACATGCATATTTGAAACAGTACCAGGGGGACCCACCCCATCAGTGGAAAAATATGAACATTTCATACAGTACCAGGGGAACCAACCCCATCACAGCAAAAACATGATTTTGAAACTGTACCAGGGTGCAAACACACTGCAGTAGCTCAGGCAGCATTGGTGACAGATGCGTGGTAAAATTTGGGGCGGGGGGATGTGATATTTACCGTCTGCTGTCCTGGCGCTCCATTGCCGTGCTGCGGAACCTGTTGCTGGTGCTGTGGCTGGTTAATGGTAATGGCCCTCTTGCTCTCTTGTGGTAATGGTCCTCTTGATCTCTAGTGCATGGTATGTCTGAGTGTCCCACTGCATGCTTTTTATATGTTTGCTGTGGGCTGGTATATCAATTGAAAAACTGCATCCGGCCACCGAATCCGGCTTTTGCCGGATCCGCCGCATTGCGGCGTTCATAGACTTTCATTGTAACAAAAGCCGGAAGCGACGGATCCGGCGCTTCCGGCTTTTTCGCCGGAGACAAAAAATGTTACATTGCACGTTTTTGCCAGACGCCGGACTGCGACCAGACACCGGATCCGGAAAAAAACGGACGCGCCACAGGGACATGCGGCGCCATCCGGCAATAATGTTACTCTATGGAAAAAAAAAACGGATCCGGCATTACATTTGACAAAAAAAGGCCGGAACGCCGTCAGGCCCAAAACGGATGTGTGAGAGAGGCCTTAGTCATGTACCGACAAGCTGCTCTTCCTAATGCTCTCGAAGTTCAGTGAAAAACTGAGAAAAGCAGGAAGAGAAGCTCATTGCCACAAGACCATAAGTATGAGAGTCGCATATGAGTGAAGTGTCCATGTGATGACTACTGGAACCTGCAGAGCAGAATCCTGACATTGCAGGCTTCTGAATTCTCACAACGAATACACTGCACACTGTTAGGATTCTCCCTTGCCGGTGGCAATAGTTCACGGTCATGTCAGCACAAGCATGTGATTTGTATACTTCTGGCCACATTCCGACTAGACGCGCCAGGCATCACTCCATTCATTTTCATTGAGTGAGGCCATACATGTCTAGTCAGCACGTGACTGCATGTATGTAAATCGCCGGTATGAGAGAATCCTGACAGCGTGCAGTTTGCACACTGAGAATTCAGAAGTCTGCAGTCACAAAGAATGACTGCAGACTCAGTACAGACCTGGACAACCCCTTTAATGCTCCTAACATAAATAAAAACATGAGAATTAGTCAGTATCACAAATAACATTTACATCCAGGTACCTTTTCTTCATCTTGTACAGACCCCATGGTGAGTTTTCTCATCCACAGCTCAACTCTGCAGACTTCCACCTTCTCCGGTCTTCTGCAGCAAATCTCCACATGATGCCCTTAAAGATAGCAGTGTCATTATATTGCTCCTGAACAAAAATATCCACAGTACGCTGAGCCCCTGAATAAATAATTGCCCCTCACTATATTGTCAGCACAAAATATGACCCCACTCTGTCTCTCTTTTGGTACACTGACCTCCCCTTTACATACCGGTCCCCCCTCTTCACACTGTCCTCTCTCACTGTGTCCTCACTATAGGGCCCAGTCTCTGTACTATACCCTCTCGTCACACTTCCCCTCCTTGGTATACTGTCCCTCCATGCTATGCCCCGACCACTCAGTCTCTACTTTGTGCCCATTCACTTTTCTCCCCATACTGTCAGCTCACACTATTCCCCTCTCTTAATTAAAGGTGTAAATTCGTAGCAAAAAAGTCCGTTTTTTTTACAACGAATTTACACCTTTAATTAACCCCTACAGGTGTGAAATTTTGCACACATAGACTGATTTAATTGTTTGTGCAAATCAGATAGCAAACGACATGAAAAGACATGGTTAACCCTATGTACACCAAGTGTCATTTCATGTCGGGTGCTTCTGTCTTTTCACTGAAGCCGGCTTTACCCGGCAATTGAATCAGAGAGGATATTTTACTATGTAGAAGTGTATAAACTATGCATATATGTATATATATATGTCACAATGACATGTATATATATATATATATGTATTCTATGTGTGTATATTTAGTGTTTACAAGGAAAGAATGGGGTTTTTTTAGTTGCGATATTTTGTTCCCATAGACTTACATGGGACTTCCGGTATCGGTATCGGGTATCGCCGATATTTTAGTGATATCGGCGATACCATTCCGATTCCGATACTTTAGGATATCGGAAAGTATCGCTCAACTCTAGTCTGCACCCATCTCCCATTCTGTTTCCTCATAAATGCCCTCATACATACATGCTCTTCATTTTGCATTAACAAATCTCCCCACACATATTAAATCCCCCATCCCCACTCCAAATCCCCCCACACACATTAAATCCCCCCAACCCCACTCCAAATCCCTCCTCACACATTAAATCCCCCCATCCCCACCTACAAAACCCCCCACATACTTTAAAACCCCTCATCCCCACTCCAAATCTCTCCACACACATTGAATTCCCCCACCCCCACTCCAAATCCCTCCACACACATTGAATCCCCCATCCCCACTCCAAATCCTTCCGCACATATTAAATCCCCCATCCCATGTCAAATCCCCCCCACACATTAAGGACCCCCCCATATTCATGCCAAACCCCCACACACATTAAGTACCCCCATCCACAAGCCAAATCCCCCACACATTAAGTACCCCATCCCCACGACAAATCCCCCACACATTAAGTACCCCCGTGCCAATCCAAATCCACCAAACATTAGGTACCCCCATCCCTACTCTAAATCCCCCACACATTAAGTACCCCAATCCCTATTCCAAATCCCCCACACATTAAGTACCCCCATCCCTACTCCAAATCTCCCTACACATTAAGTACTCCATCCCTACTCCAAATCTCCCTACATATCAAGTACCCCCATCCCTACGCCATATCCCCCCACACATTAAGTACCCCCCATCCCCATGCCAAATACCCCCCAAACATTAAATAACCCCCCATACCCACTCCAAATCCCCCCACACATTAAGTACCCCATGCCAATCCAAATCCCCCACACATTAAATAACCCCCCATCCCCACGGCAAATTCCCCCACACATTAAATAACCCTTATCCCCATGCCAAATCCCCCTCACACATGAAGTAGCCCCCATACCCACTCCATATCCCCCCCACATGAAGTAACCCCCATCCCACTCCAAATCCCCCACTCATTAAATAAACCCCCATCCCCATGCCCCACAAATTAATTACCCCATGCCAATCCAAATCCCCCCACACATTAAATTAACCCCATCCCTACTCCAAATCTCCCCCCCCTTCCTTAATCTTCGGAGGTTTCTGCAGCTCCAGAGTGGAGCACTGACTGACCACCGATGCTCTTTGCGCTTCTGGGCGCCGGTGAGTGACGTCAGCAGCGTGATCACATGACCTGATCACGCTGCTGCCGTCGCTCTGACTCGGTGGTCAGAGCTTCAGTTCTACTTGCGTCTGTACAGACCCGAGGACAATTGATCCCTGGGAGCCAACGCACTGCAGCTTCTCTGTGTCAGCAGTCAGCCTGACAGCTGACTCAGAGAACTGCCGACTCACAGTCCGGGGGTGCAGAATGCAGCCGCCATGGGAGATACTGCGGACTGCTGTATTAGGCGGCCCGATTGCGCCCCCCTGCCGTCTGCGCCTGGGGAACATGCCGCAACTGCCCCCCCTAGATACGCCTCTGGCAAACGAAAGTACTAAAAATGTTTTAATTTTAGGAAGATTAGTTGGCATCCATAAATTGACCTGGAATAATAGGATCGTGGATTCTGACTGATAATTTGGGAAGTTGTCACGATCTCCACTCTGTTTCCGTCTATTTGTTACCTTGTGTTGGGGCTGTCAGTCTGTGCTGCAATCACCTGTGTTCATTCTCCTTAATTAGTCTTCTATTTAAGCATGCTAGCTCCTCCGCCCAGTGTCAATCGTACACTTGCTGCTGCCTGTGTAAGACTGATCCCTCTGTGCTCTGCGCCTGACCCAGTTTGACTTGATTCTCTCCCCGACTTAGACCCTTTGCTTGACCTGACTTCTCTTGTGCCTGCTCCCTGTAAACTGTCTTGTTTTTCTGGCTTTCCTGACCTCGGCTTATGAATTGAATTTCAGCTCTGACTTCCCTTTGTTTTACTGCGCCATTTCCTGGACCTGACCTTGGGTTGGTTTGACCTCCTGTTACTTATTCAGTAAGTAGCATATATTTTTTACTATCTGTTGTTGTAGCCTTGCTCTCCACTTCTGGGACTAATATTTACTACAGTGACTCACGTCACAGAAGCATAAACATTTGCTAAGAGGACAATATGCTCTAGAAACCTATTTGTCATAAACAAATTAAAAAAATTAACTGTTCCAAAATTTTCCACCTTCACATTTGTAATAGGAACGACAATAAAATCAGGGATGACTGCAGTAGCCTAATCGGAAGCCTCCCATCTTGGAAATGCTTCATCAAGTGGCAAAGCCCATTGTACATTGGCATGTGCCAATTGACTAGTACTAGGCAAATCGCTTTTATTGAGCATTGTTCCCTTATTTGCAGATGTTTCTCCAGTAGAGCAATTTGCAGGTCTTGTACTGGTACTTGTCATTTTTGAGGATGGAAAAGAATGACTGCTTATTTCTAAGCTATCACTGTCGCTGAAGTTAAAGCCCTTAAAATCATCATCGCCATCTGACATTATACTTTCTTCACTGTCAGAACAATAAAGGGCATACGCCTCCTCTGCAGAATAACACTGATGTGACATTTTATTACTTTTTATATATAAATGTACACTCCACAGTTTTAGTTATATTTAGTAGAAAATACATTCCTGTCAAATTATGTATATACACTGTGTTCCAAATTATTATGCAAAAATTGTTTAGTAGTGATAAGGTAAGAATTTTTTTGTTTGTCAGTTAAACCCATTGATGGTGATGTGTGTCAGGGCTCTTTATATCACTGTAAGCAATTGCAGACGCCTGTGCTAATTAGTTTGGCAGGTGTGTCCAATGAAAGGCAAGACTACTTAAGAAGGCTGTCCCACATTATTAAGCAGCCTACATTTTCTGCCAAAATGGGAAAGAAAAAGGATGTGTCGGCTGCTGAGAAGCAACAAATTGTGGAGTGTTTAGGTCAAGGCATGACTACAATCAACATTGCCAAGACACTTCATCGTGATCATCGCACAATCAAGAAGTATGTAGCTGATTCACAGTACACACGTGTGCGTGCTGATAAGGGAAAATTGAGGACTCTTTCCTACAGGCAATTACGTCAGGTTAAAAGAGCAGCGGCAAAAAAGCCTTGTCATAGCAGCAGACAAGTTTTTGAAGCTGCTGGTGCCTCCAACGTCCCCCGAACAACAAGATGCAGGGTCCTTCATAGGTTTGCAGCTGTGCCTAAGCCGTCCTGTCAACCTCCTCTATCCACTGCACGCAAGCAGAAACGGCTCCAGTAAATTGATAAGACTAACTGGAAAAGGGGGGAATCTACTGATTTGTGCTTGTATTTTTACAGTGTCACAAGATTTCTCAATGAAAAAGCTCTTGTCACAAGCACTTGTCACACTGTTTCTTCTCTGGTCACTTGTAGGGGTTAATTAAAGGTGTTAATTCGTTGTAAAAAAAACTGTTTTTTGTGCTACGAATTTACACCTTTAATTAACCCCTACATGTGTCAAATTTTGCACACATACACTCATGTAATTGTTAGTGAAAACAATATATCAAACAACATGAAATGACATGGTTAACTCTATGTAAACCATGTGTCATTTCATGTCGGCTTCTCTATTTTCACAAAAGCCGGCAATTGAATTAGCGGCTATTATACTATGTAGAAGTGTATGAACTATAAATATAAATATATATATATATGTGTCACAAATTCACAATTATATATATATATATATATATATATATATTATATATATATATATATAATTGAGGTGTAAAATTGTTGAAAAAAAATGCTTGGGCTCCCGCCCTATTTTCTCAACCAGACAGACAAAGCAGCGAGTGGGGCAGATAATAATAGCCCAGAGAGGGACCATTATTTTTGGCCCCCCCCTGGCTACTAACATCTGCCCCCAGACACCCCAGAAAAGGCAAATCTATAATTAGATTCGCCCTTTCTGGCACTTTGCCCATGTATTCCCATTGCCCTGTAGCGGTGGCGAGTGGGTTAATAAGGGGTTAAAGCCACCTTGCTATTGAAAGGTGAGTTTAAGCCAGGTTAATAATTGAGAGCTGTCAATTAGACAACTATCAATTATTAATCCTATTGTATGAAATAAAAATAAAACACACACACTTTAATTAAAAATCATTTTAATGAAATAAACACAAAGTTTTTGACAATATTTTATTTTACTGCCATTCCTTGCGAAGCCCTTGTTCACCTGTAATAATAATAAAATAATAAAGCAACATTATTCTTACCTATCCGATGTTCAATCAGGTCCCCCGATGTAATCCTTCTGAAAGGGTTAATGTTTACTGCAGAGACTGCAGCTAATGTTGACAGTCTCACAGTAAAGCCCTGACTGAATCATCTCCTCTCCTGACTGACAGGAGAGGAAGTGGTTAGCATAATTGATTGCTTTCCACTTTCACTTCAGGTCAGCCAGGGACACCCACAGCATCAGTGACGTCAGAGGGAATCCCAGCTGACCTGAAGTGAACTGATTAACAAAAATAGGGGATCCCCTCTAAAGAAAAATGGCGTGGGGTCCCCCCAATTTTTGTTAACCAGCCTGATAAAGCAGACTACTGAGGCCTGGTGTAAGGTTCTGTGTACATGTTCCTGAAACTCAGTTTGTTCGTCAGCCATTTTACTTTCTGTCTTGCTGCAGCTATCTTGCCCTCAGTCAAAATGGAGTTTCCAGCTTGCATGTTCCCGCCCTGATTCTCTCCTTTTGCTTCTTAAGCAGCCACAGCTGAGCAATCAGTGCTTCAGAATCTAGCCTGCAGTGAACCTGTGACCTGACTCCTAAAGCCTTGGACCTTGTACTCCAGCTATTCCTACTGAGGAACTCTGAAGCACTTGTGGACTCTGAACCCTGCTCTTTGAAAGACCCACGTTTGCATGGACTTACGGTAACAGAGAAGAAGATCCTGAACCTGTTGTGGAGAGTGATTGCTGAGCTTAGATTACTCTGGCCTGCTGTGTCTCCTGCTTCTGTGTCTGCAAACTGTGTGACTATTTTTGCCAACTTGTATGAAGTAATACAAGACTTTCTATATCAAACCTGTGACTCATGTATTTTCATCGCACCCAAGCACAAGACGCTATATGAACTGTACTACATACATTACAAGATTCTGAAGCCAAAACGTTAGTGTCTGCTGGGTCTGGAAAGGCTGTGTCTGCTGTAACTGTGGATATCAGATGTCCGGGTGAACTTTCTGTGATGATAGTGGTTGTGACTTCTCACAACCATTCCAGTACTCCTGTCTTAAAAGATCTGGAAA
The DNA here is from genome assembly GCA_033576555.1 of Oophaga sylvatica. Lineage (NCBI taxonomy): Eukaryota > Metazoa > Chordata > Amphibia > Anura > Dendrobatidae > Oophaga > Oophaga sylvatica. Next base: position 268,582,010 of record JARQOD010000006.1, read on the forward strand.
ATGGAGGCCCGCATAAAGGAACTTTGCGGAGTGACTGATAATATCCTTGCAGATTTGCAGAATATAAAGACCCGTTTTTCAAGCCTACAGGACCTCACTAATCACAATTTGCAAGTGTTTGGACAGACTGCCCAGGATTTGCGAGCCAGGATTGAGGTTCTAGAAGAGCGAGTCCAGGCTCCTGCCGTAGCCCCGAGTTCTGGGATTCCCAAGTTGCCCCCTTTTCGTTTTGGCGGTGAACGTGAGAAATTCAGGGGATTTATTAATCAACGCAATCTTTTTTTTTCTGCACATTCTTCACAATTTCCCACTGAACGATCCAAAGTGCTTACTATAATTATGTTGCTTACCAACAAGGCTTTGATGTGGGCAAACCCTCTGATTGAGACTGAGGATGATTGTTTGAATCACCTTGATGCTTTTATTTCAGCCATGGGGCAGGTGTTTGATGACCCCAATCGAGGTGCAACAGCTGAAGCAGCCATGTTAGCTTTGCGCCAAGGTAAGCACTCGGTAGCTGAATATGCCTTGGATTTCAGGAGATGCGCCCTTGATACCACCTGGGACAGTTCCGCCAAAAAATCTATTTTTTGAAAGGGGTTATCTCCACTGATTAAGGATGAACTTGCTCGTGCCGACCCTCCCACTGCGTTAGGTGACTTTATTAACTACTGCATCCGTATTGATACTCGTCTGACTGAACGCAGGCAAGAGAGATGGTTCGAAAGCAATCGCACTAACCTTTTCCTACCTTCCTCTCCAGCTAAGGAACCTTTGAGTAGGATTACACGGGAACCTGAACCTGAACCCATGCAGGTAGACTCTTTACAACGACGGGTTAGTGATGCACGCAAGGAACATCGTTTTAAGGAGAATCTATGTTTCTATTGTGGTAAGTCAGGGCACTTCATTTTAAACTGCCCCAGCCGTTCTCGTAAGACTACTGCAGCACTCATTCATTGTGAGTGTTGCGAGAGGGGATCTGTCAGGTCCGAGCCTCAGGCTCCAGAGAGATCTGCAGCAACAGATCTTGATTTCTCGGACTTAAACTCCGTTACCTCTGAGGACGTTGACTGTGTAAACGCTGCCATTTTTCAAGTTTCCTCAGCGGTGTCCCAGCTGAGTTGTAAGAAAAACAATTCTCATTGCTTTCTTTCCATCAAACTCTGGGTTGACTCAGCTTGGGTGTCTAGCTCTGCTATGATCGACTCAGGGGCAAGTGGAAATTTTATGGATGTCTCCTTTGCTCTGAAACAGGGGATACGTTCAGTGAAGAAGGCTACTCCAGTACAGATGGAAACTGTGGATGGCTCCCTGCTGACCTCTGGACCAGTGGATCAGGAAACAGAGCCTTTGAGGGTTCTTATGGGTAAAGATCATCAAGAGAAACTGTCCTTTATGCTTATCTCTTCTCCCCACTTTCCCATTATTCTAGGGCTACCATGGCTGCAGGCTCAGAATCCTACCATTAACTGGGAGACCAAGGAATTACACTTTCCAGAGAAACAGATGAGTCCAAAAGTTTCAGCTTGTTCTGTTCCTAAAGGAACCATGTCAGTCCCTGAACTACCAGCTGTATACCAGGACTATGTGGATTTATGTGACAAGAAGAACGCTGACCAGCTTCCTCCTCACCGTCCATATGATTGTCCAATTGAATTATTGCCTGGAGCAGAGATACCTTTTGGTAAGATCTACCCCCTGGCGGGGCCCGAGCTAAAGGCTTTAAAGGATTACATAGACGAAAATCTAGCCAAGGGCTTCATACGCCCCTCTTCATCTCCTGCAGGTGCACCCATCTTCTTTGTAAAGAAGAAAGATGGATCTCTGAGACCATGCGTAGACTATAGGGAACTCAATAAGGTTACTATTAGAAACCGTTATCCATTGCCTTTAATCCCTGAGTTATTGGAGAGAGTGCGACATGCCAAAATTTTCTCTAAACTAGATCTTCGTGGGGCCTATAACTTAGTCCGTATTAGACCTGGGGATGAATGGAAGACTGCATTCAGGTCACGCTATGGACACTTTGAATATCTAGTTATGCCTTTTGGTCTGAGTACCGCCCCAGCCACTTTCCAACACTTGGTGAATGACATCTTCAGGGATCTCCTAGATACATTCGTGGTAATTTATTTGGATGATATTCTAATTTTTTCTAACTTCACAGAGGAACATCATGGACATGTGAGAATGGTCTTGGAACGTCTAAGACAAAATCATCTTTACATCAAACTTGAAAAGTGTGAATTCCATAGGACCGAAATTCAATTTCTGGGGTATGTACTGTCTACACAAGGAATTAGTATGGATGGAAGCAAAACCCAAGCCATCAAGGATTGGCCAAGTCCTAGAAATGTGAAGGAGGTACAGCGCTTCATCGGGTTTGCCAACTTCTATAGACGTTTCATTAGAAATTTCTCTGAGGTAGTGTCACCTATCACCCAACTTACCCGGAAAGAGTCTAGGTTCTCCTGGACTCCCCAAGCCCAGGAAGCATTTTCCCGTATAAAAGATAAATTTACCACCGCACCTATCTTAGTACATCCCAACCCCAAGCTTGCCTTCATAATAGAGGTGAATGCTTCAGACTGTGCCATTGGAGCTATACTCTCTCAGAGAACAGGTGAGAAGAATGTCTTGCATCCCTGTGCCTTCTTTTCCCAGCAGTTGTCTTCGGCTGAGAGGAACTACGATGTGGGCAATAGAGAGTTGTTGGCCATTATTGCCACCTTCAAAGAATGGAGACACCTTCTTCAGGGAGCTGCACAGCAAATAGTCGTCCTGACAGACCATCGTAACCTTGAGTTTATCAGGTCGGCTAAGTGCCTGACTCCTCGCCAGGCTCGCTGGAATCTTTTCTTAAACCAATTTAATTTTATTATTTCTTATAGACCAGGATCGCGCAATGGAAAGGCTGATGCACTCTCTAGGATTTACTCAGAAGAGACACGTCCAATTACTCCTCCTAAGACTATTCTTCCTGACTCTAGATTCCTAGGAGTAATTCATAATCAAGACCTACTTAAGGACATCAAGGAAGCATACCATGCGGATTCCTTTTTGGCACAACCCCCAAGGGACGTAAGTCTTGTCTTTAAGAATGGTGTGTGGATTCAGGGACAACGCCTGTATATTCCTGAAACAGTCAGATTGAGAGTATTGCAACTCATTCACGATTCCAAGATAGCTGGGCATAGAGGAATTCTAAAGACACAGGAATTTCTCTCTCGTTTCTTTTGGTGGCCCACTTGCAGGAAGGATGTTTTAAACTATGTCACTTCATGTGAAGTCTGTGCAAGATGCAAAACACCTCGCTCCTCACCAACTGGTCTGTTACAGCCTCTTCCCACCCCGTCCAGCCCGTGGGGATCCATTTCTATGGACTTCATTGTGGAGTTACCAACCTCTCAAGGGAAGAACACCATTCTAGTGGTGGTTGACCGTCTAACAAAGGCAGCTCATTTTATCCCTTGTGTCGGCTTACCCACTGCAAAACAGACATCAGATTTGATGATTAAAGATGTGTTTCGCTTACATGGAGTACCGGATGAGGTTATTTCGGATCGAGGGGTGCAATTCACTTCTAGGTTTTGGCAAAATTTCTGTGCAGCATTGGACATTAAAGTAAACCTTTCTTCTGCTTTTCATCCCCAGACTAATGGACAGACCGAACGAACCAATCAAACCCTGGAGCAGTATCTCCGCTGCTTTATCTGCCACCTACAGGATGATTGGGTGGATCTACTTCCATTAGCTGAGTTCTCGTATAACAACTCTCAGAGTGCCTCCACTAAGCAGTCTCCTTTTTACTCTAATCTAGGTTATCATCCTAACATTCTACCACGATTTCCCATAGAAACGCCTTTACCAGCAGTGGCTGAAAGAATCACGTCTTTACAGAAGAATATGGATCTTCTAAAGGAGAATCTGGAATCGGCTCAGGAAAGGTACAAGAAAGCAGCAGATAAATTTCGTAAACCTGCACCAGCTTTCAAGGTAGGAGACTTGGTCTGGCTGTCAACCAGAAATCTTAAGTTAAGGATTCCATCGTCTAAGTTGGGACATAAGTACATTGGACCCTATAAAATCAGTAAAATTATAAGTGCCGTTGCTTGTCGTCTTCAACTGCCCAGAACTATGAGAATTCACCCTGTCTTTCATGTATCCCTACTAAAGGCTGCGACACCCAATACGTTTCCTGGACGTTCTTCTCCTTGCCCTGACCCAGTGCTAGTCGATGGTCAGGAAGAATTTGTGGTGGAAAGGATTTTAGATTCCAGGTTGTATAGAAATCAGTTACAATATCTGATTAAATGGCAAGGCTACCCAGTGGAGGACAACTCATGGGAACCAGTCAATAACGTTAATGCTCCTCGCTTGCTCCGTCAGTTTCATCAGAGGTACCCACACAAGCCTGGCCTGAGGTCATCCGGAGGTTGTCCCTAAGGGGGGAGTAATGTAAGGTTCTGTGTACATGTTCCTGAAACTCAGTTTGTTCGTCAGCCATTTTACTTTCTGTCTTGCTGCAGCTATCTTGCCCTCAGTCAAAATGGAGTTTCCAGCTTGCATGTTCCCGCCCTGATTCTCTCCTTTTGCTTCTTAAGCAGCCACAGCTGAGCAATCAGTGCTTCAGAATCTAGCCTGCAGTGAACCTGTGACCTGACTCCTAAAGCCTTGGACCTTGTACTCCAGCTATTCCTACTGAGGAACTCTGAAGCACTTGTGGACTCTGAACCCTGCTCTTTGAAAGACCCACGTTTGCATGGACTTACGGTAACAGAGAAGAAGATCCTGAACCTGTTGTGGAGAGTGATTGCTGAGCTTAGATTACTCTGGCCTGCTGTGTCTCCTGCTTCTGTGTCTGCAAACTGTGTGACTATTTTTGCCAACTTGTATGAAGTAATACAAGACTTTCTATATCAAACCTGTGTCTCATGTATTTTCATCGCACCCAAGCACAAGACGCTATATGAACTGTACTACATACATTACACCTGGTTTTTCAGGCTGTTAAGGAGCCAATATCCATGGACCTTGCAAGCCTGATAATACCAGGCCACAGCAGTCTGCTTATCTTGGCTGGTTAACAAAAATAGGGGATCCCCTCGAAAAAAAATGGCGCGGGGTCCCCCCTATTTTTGTTAACCAGCCAGATGAAGCAGACTGCTGAGACCTGGTTTTTCAGGCTGGTAAGGATCCAATATCCATGGACCTTGCAAGCCTGATAATACCAGGCCACAGCAGTCTGCTTAGCTTGGCTGGTTAACAAAAATAGGGGATCCCCTCGAAAAATAAATGGCGTGGGGATCCCCCTATTTTTGTTAATCAGTCAAGTAGAAAGCAGACTGCTGCGGCCTGGTATTAAAAGACTGTCAAGGCCCATGGATTTTGGCCCTCAACAGCCTAAAAATACCAGGCTGCAGCAGCCCCACAAATGGCGCATCCAAAGATGCGCCAATTGTGGTACTTTACCCGGCTCTTCCCACTTGCCCTGTAGCGGTGGCAAGCGGGGTAATAAGGCGTTAATGTCACCTTTGATTGATCGGTGACAATAAGCCCGGTTAATAATGGAGAGGCGTCAATAAGACACCGATCCATTATTAATCATGGTTTGTAAATTTAAAAAAAAAACACAGCAAGAAAAAAGTCTTTTAATGAAATAAAATACCACACAGTTTTCATTAATTTTATTACACTCTCATTCCTGCGACGCCATGTAAAAAAACAAAAATAATAAACCAACACAAATACTCCCTGTCCGACGCAGTCCAAAATCACGAGTGTCCCATGACGAGTCCAGCTCTGCTACATCTGGATGACAGGCTGAGCATGACATCCACATAGAGCAGAGCTGCTTACCTGAGCTGCGTCCCCGGCGGTGACATAATCCAGACTGGTTTAACGGCCAGCTGTCGCGAGAGTACAGCTGGCCGAGATTACCCAGTACCCGGCAGTCACTGCAGTTATCGAGAGATTCTGCACGTGACCGCCAGGGACAGGGTAATGGCCGCCATCACGGAGGACGTGACCACCGGGGAAGGCGATCTTCTGCCAGGTAAGTGCGGACTCTGCTGAGTCCTGACTCCTGACAGACCCGACCGACACTGACAGTGACAGTTTTGGGGAGATCCTGTGTCATGTACTTCGTTCTGTGACACCGGAACTCCCCATAGACTTTCTCGGAAAACTCAGATTCCGGTATCCGATATGACAAAAATATCAGAACTCAGAGTCGGAATTCCGATACAGCAAATATCGGCCGATACCCGATATTTGCAGTATCAGAATGCTCAACACTACTCACCACACATCTAAATAAGTTCCTTAAGTGGTCTAGTTTCCAAAATGGTGTCATTTGTGGGGGGTTTCCACTGTTTAGGCGTATCAGGGGCTCTCCAAACGCGACATGGCGTCCAATTTCAATTCCAGCCAATTTTGGTTTGAAAAAGTCAAACGGCGCTCCTTCCCTTCCAAGCCCTGCCATGCGCCCAAACAGTGGTCCCCCCACATATGGGGTATCAGCGTACTCAGGACAAATTGGACAACAACTTTTGTGGTCTAATTTCTCCTGTTACCCTTGGGAAAATAAAAAATTGGGGACTAAACGATCAGGTTTGTGGAAAAAATATGACTTTTTATTTTCATGCCCGGGCGTTATAAACTTCTGTGAAGCACTTGGGGGTTCAAAGTGCTCACCACACATCTATATAAGTTCCTTAGGGGGTCTAGTTTCCAAAATGGGGTCACTTGTGGGGGTTTCCACTGTTTAGACACATCAGGGCCTCTACAAACGCGACATGGCGTCCAGCCAATTCTGCGTTGAAAAAGTCAAACGGCGCTCCTTCCCTTCCAAGCTCTGCCATGCACCCAAACAGTGGTTTACCCCCACATATGGGGTATCAGCATGCTCAGGACAAATTGCACAAAACTTTTGGGGTCTTGTTACCCTTGGGAAAATAAAAATTGGGGTGAACAGATCGTTTTTCTGGAAAAAATATGATTTTTTATTTTCACGGTTCTATGTTATAAACTTCTGTGAAGCACTTGGAGGTTCAAAGTGCTCACCACACATCTAGATAAGTTCCTTAGGGTTCTAGTTTCCAAAATGGGGTCACTTGTGGGGGGTTTCCACTGTTTAGAACACATCAGGGCCTCTACAAACACGACATGACGTCCAGCCAATTCTGCGTTGAAAAAGTCAAATGGCGCTCCTTCGCTTCAAAGCTCTTCCATGCACCCAAACAGTGGTTTACCCCCACAAATGGGGTATCAGCATGCTCAGGACAAATTGCACAAAAACTTTTGGGGTCTTGTTACCCTTGGGAAAATAAAAATTGGGGTGAAAAGATTGTTTTTGTGGAAAAAATATGATTTTTTATTTTCACTGTTCTATGTTATAAACTTCTGTGAAGCACTTGGAGGTTCAAAGTGCTCACCACACATCTAGATAAGTTCCTTAGGGGGTCTAGTTTCCAAAATGGGGTCACTTGTGATGAGTTTCCACTGTTTAGACACATCAGGGCCTCTACAAACGCGACATGGCGTCCAGCCAATTCTGCGTTGAAAAAGTCAAATGGCGCTCCTTCCCTTGCGACCTCTGCCGTGCGCCCAAAAAGTGGTTTACCCCCACATATTGGGTATCGGCTTATTCAGGAGAAATTGCACAACAAATTTTGTGGTTCATTTTTTCTTTTAACACTTGTGAAAATAAAAAAAATTGGTTCCGAATTAAAGTTTTTGCAAAAAAAGTTAAATGTTAATTTTTTCCTTCCACATTTCTTCAGTTCCTGTGAAGCACGTAAACGGTTAATAAACTTCTTGAATGTGGTTTTGAGCACCTCGAGGGGTGCAGTTTTTAGAATGGTGTCACTTTTGGGTATTTTCTATCGTATAGACCCCTCAAAGTAACTTCAAATGTGATGTGGTCCCTAAAAAAAAAATGGTGTTGTAAAAATGAGAAATCGCTGGTCAACTTTTAACCCTTATAACTTCGTAACAAAAAAAAATTTTGTTCCCAAAATTGTGCTGATGTAAAGTAGACATGTGGGTATTGTTATTTATTAAGAAACTTGTGTGACATATCTCTCTGATTTAAGGGCATAAAAATTTAAAGTTTGAAAATTGTTAAATTTTCAAAATTTTTGCCATATATCCGTTTTTTTCATAAATAAACACAAGTCATATCAAAGAAATTTTACCACTAACGTGAAGTACAATATGTCACGAAAAAACAATTTCAGAATCAGCTGGATTCGTTAAAGCGTTCCAGAGTTATAACCTCATAAATTGACAGTGGTCAGAATTGTAAAAATTGGCCCGGTCATTAAGCTGCAAAATGGCTCTGCCACTAAGGTGTTAAATTCCCACATCAAACAGATACCACAATAGATTTTACCGTCTCCCTTAAGGTTTGCTCACACGATAGAGGGCTATGAGACTGTGGGTTAGTGCAGATCTGGCATGAGGAAGCAAGCGCAGCATGCTGCAAGTGGCTCCGATATTCAAATAACGCACACACATACAAGTCTATGGGTGAGTGTGACACATCGGACTGCACTCAGTTGTCATCAGAGTGCAGCCCGTTGTACGCTCACAGAGAAAATGAAGAAGATGGAGAAATTAAGTTCTTCACCTTCTCTGCACCTGTGCTGCAATTCTCTCAAGCGAAACAATCCGATCACAGTAGGTAGGATGACACTCAGATCAACTCTGACAGAGTTTGAGCCGAGTATCATTAGCATAATTGGCCCAGATGAATTGTTGGTGAGTTGTTGACACTGCATGTGACACTGCTGTTCAAAAAACACTGCATAAAATAATTCCAAGAAAGTGGATGGGATTTATAAAAATCTCGTGCCTACTCTGCTTTTTTTATACTTTGTAACAGACCTGAACTACATGTTTAAAATCAGCAAAATGTAAATTCCTCGTGTAGTGTACACGGAGTTTTGTGTACAGTTTTTACCCATAAAATTGCGCTGCATGTGGAAAATCCACAGGCATAATATGCATATTTTTTGTGTGTTTATCTGGAAATACTAAAAAACTCATCTGTGGCAACCCCAGGAGTCCAGTTGCCACAGTGGCATTGCCTCCCTCACAGGGGGTAATGTCATGCCTGGAAGCAATGAGGGGTTCCCTGACCAGATAGCACCAGCATCCAACACTTGTTCTAACTCCAGACCAAAAGGTGCGGAGCTTAAGGCAGTGACAGTTGGTGGGAGGAGTTAGTGCTGAGGTATGTAGATTGTTCTGGAAAAAGTCAGTCAGTCAGTTAGACTAAGGAGAGGGAAGAGAAAGGAGCGGAGACAAGGGCTCTGGGAATTGCAGCTGCGCAAGAGCTGATCCCGGAGCAGAGCACTGCTGAAAAGGACGCCAGAGTCCTGGGCTGTGCGGGTGCTGTACGCCCCGACAGCCGAATCTGGGGGGCAGGGAACTGCAAGCTCCCTGACCACACCGAACACCTGGAGGCACCGCATCAGACCAAGAGCCCAGGGCTGCCAGTGGACAGACAGTGCCTGTGATAGGCTCACGCTGTTTGCCATACAGGTAAAAGCCAACACGCAGGAGAGGGTCGCAGCTTAGCTACAGGCAGCAGGGACCAGAAAAGAGAGGGCAGCAGAAGGCCACTAACCCCACCTGGCAGGGTGGATCCCCTGAATGCTTCCAGGCTAAGCATACTCCTGCTATCATCTGTAACTAGTACCCAGATTGCATATTCTTCTACCAAGAAGTAAAAGGTAGAGAAAGCTGCACTTTTCTATGTCTCTTGCTTATTCTCTGCACCTCAGTGTTCACCATCACCTGAACAGATGGTTATATCTGCCCTGGGGCCCCGATCTACCTGTGGGGAGCTGGACCATCTTTGCTGCTTCACCATCTGCCCCAGTGGATCTGAATCACAGCATCGGCCATCTTATTGCCGAATACCATGGGTGACATCACAACTTAATCCCATAATAACTATTCCCTTCATCATTTAATTGCTTCCACAGGCCGTGGACTGGGTCACCACTGCCGTGACCTCCCCTGAAGTAACAGAACAGGCCCCGTACCTAGTACCCCACGGCCGTTCGGGGTGCGGCACATCCAATCTACACATGACTTTCTCAATAAAGTTTTGTCAAAGCCAAATACCATGAATTATCAAAAACCGAGCAGCTTAGTTTCAAACATCACATACCAAAAAAAGACAAAACTGCAGAGTCAAAAATGAAATAAAACACATGTAAAACACTCTCAAAATCTCAATGAAAAAAAATCCACAAATAAGCTAATTTGACTAAGGCTAATTTCACATTTGCGTCGTTTTGGCAGCGCATCGTGAGCATCTGAAAACGAGTGCAAAAACGCATACAAGCGCATGATTTTTTTAACGCATCAATGTATGCATAACAATAAACAAATGTAGCGTTTGCATGAGTTTATCTAGCGTTTTGCATGCGTTTGCGTTTTTTAGGCGCATGAGTCACACATTTCACAGGAAGGAAAATCCTTGAAACAGACTCCACCAATGGGACAAGAGTGGGCGAGTGTCATGGGACTTCTTTAAATAGACCCTGTCCAGCTGAATTCTTCAGATTTTGCTGCTGTTTCCTGTTTCACCATGGATCTGCGTTGGGAGAGTTTTCACTTCAACTTGGATCTGGACATCGCGCTGTTTCTGGCTTTTGCTTGCAAGCAACAAAGGGAGAGAGAGACAGCGAAGACGACAGAGGCGGCGTTTTTGGAGACATCCCATTATTGAAGTCCGGGAGAGTCGTGGAGCGTACCACACCCTCTTCAGAGAGCTCCAGGCAAACCCGGCAAAATCTTTGGACTATACATGGATGTCCCAAGAAAGTTCCATGTCTTTGCTTGGTCGTGTTGAAGGAGCCATCCGGAGACAGGACACACAGCTCCGTCGTGCGATTCCTCCTGAGGAACGGCTCCTCGTCACATTACGGTAGGTAATATTAAAACAATGCGTGTATTGTTTTTGTTCTGCCATTTAATAAAAGCCTGCAGACTTATAGTTCTGCCATCTACAGATTCATTTTTCATGTCAGTGTTTTGCCAAAGCCTAGACAATCACAATGTCGTGCTGCTGCAATGCAGGCTAGTGTGCGCTCCACCTGTAGGCAACAGAGGGGAGAAGGGATCACACCCCCCAGGGCAGGCCTGCCCTGCAGCAGCTAAAACCACCACCAGGTGGCAGCAAAACGTCCAAAGCTGAGTCAGGAATAAACAGTCATATGAAGTACCAGAGGTCTCAGCAAGCCCGTGGATAGAAACAAGCAAATAGGTCAAAACCAGATGGGAGCTGTCAGGCTACTGCAGTGTAGCGCAACCTCCCCCAGAGGGAGCTAGGGAGGGACATAAGACTGTGTACACAGAGTAAAAAGACAAAAAAACTGACTGGCACATCCAGACTAATGTGAATTAGGTGCAAACCATGGGGAGCTACCCCCATGTACAACATACAAAAAAAGGCTGCACTCTAATATACTAAAGCATAACAATTATTTGCCCACCAACCATCGTCAAGGTGGTCTGACCTATGTGACCCTATGGACCCATCAGACTTGAGACCACCTTGACGATGGTTGGTGGGCAAATAATATTTGGCCAAATGTTATAATAAGCGTCTCAAATTTTTCCTTATATTCCAAAGCGGTATTGCTATAAAAAATTTCACGTATTCCATATTGTCATGCTTTAGTATGTTAGAGTGCAGCCTTTTTTTGTATGTGTTCACAGGGTAGCTCTACAGAGCAGAAGCACAGGCGCCACCAAGTGGCGGGAGCGTGGTCAGGCAAGCCGAGTCAAAACCGTCCGGAGGCAGCAGTACAAAAGGAATAAGCAATACACGTTGTCAGGAGAAAACCAGGAGGTCAGCAATAGTCAGAAGCAGATAAGACAAAGACAGAAAGCAGAAGCGAGTCCGAATACAGGCAGAGTCAAAAAACAGAGAAACAAACCGACAAACAGGGAAATGCAGGGACCAGGGCAGACAGAGGGAGACAACAGACATGGGAAAGTCAGGGATAACAGCAGGACAAATCAAGGGTGGCCAGAGTCAGATTCACACGCCGAAAGTAGCAGTATAGCTCATACCGCTAGCAGGATGTGTGGGAGCTAAATAGCAAACCTGAACCCAGAATGAGGCAGAGCAATGTTAACCCTTGACATGATCCTACCGGACCAAAGGCAGATAGGATTAAACTCTGGCACGGATCATGACACACAATTTTTCTTCATCTGTTTTGCAGATTCCTGGCTTCTGGCGAGACCCTCTCTTCACTACACTTTCAGTACCGGCTTGCAATCTCCACCTTGTCTGGATTAGTTACAGACACCTGCCGGGCTTTGTGGGACGCTCTCTGTCCTGAATTTATGCCCCTGTCCTGAAAAGTGGATGGATATTGCTGAAAAATTCTGGACAGTCTGCAATTTCCGCAACTGTTTGGGAGCGGTGGATGGGAAACATATCAGGATAACCAAACCCCCAAGAAGTGGCTCTGAGTACTATTATTATAAAAAGCACTTTTCTACGATACTCATGGCCATTGCCGATGCAGACTGCAGGTTTATTGCGGTTGACATTGGGGCATTTGGCCAGGGCAATGACTCCCAGACCTTTAAGAACTCGGACATGGGCAGTAAGTTGTATGACAACCATTTTAATTTCCCCCTGCCACGGCCTCTTCCCCACACCGAAGGTCCGCCACTGCCATTTGTAATAGTTGGTGATGAGGCCTTTCAAATGTGTACAAACCTGTTGAAACCGTACTCTAGCCGGGACTTGGACCACAGAAAAAAAATCTTTAATTACAGACTGACCAGGGCCAGAAGAACTGTAGAGTGTGCCTTTGGGATTCTTGTGTCCAGATGGCGCATTCTAGGCACAGCCATTAATCTGAAACTTGAAACTGTGGATAAGGTGGTGAATGCCTGTGTGATTCTTCACAATTTTGTGATGGCTAAAGAGCTCCCTACCTTTGAACTAGATGAACCATCTGTCAACCCATTGCCTGAATTCATTCAGCAGCCTCTCAGGTCATCAGTTGAAGTTGGCCAAATGAGGGACCAATTTGCGGCCTACTTTATATCTGATGTGGGACGTGTAGAATGCCAAAAACAAATGGTGTAATAAAATTGTTTTCTTGTGTTTATGTTAATAACAAACCTGTCTTGATACCTGTACCGAGTGCACTCTGTTTTTAAACACTCAAATACAATAATCACCTGCCCAGGTGTCCCAGTGAAGTCAGGATGCTGTGTTTTGTGCATCATGACTTTTATAGGACTCCTACCAGGTGAGTCTACAGAGAAAAGTTGTATGACCTTCATCATCTCTCCAGTCTGTGTTCAAACAAATTGCAGTGCCGGTGGAGATACTGCAGCGACGGTGGAGATACAACAAACATTTTACACCTGGCCTGATGTTACAAATAGTGATTTTGGGATGCAATAGCATCCTTCACTCTTTGACACCAGACCATAACAGTATAGATATTCTTTGCAGTATCTCCACTGTGGCTTCAGTATGCACACACACTGGAGAGATGATAAAGTATATACAACTTCTACAATCCCCTGGCCTGGTGTCATGCTGAAGTGAGGATGCCAAAAAAAGCATCCTGACTTCAGAATTTAATGACACCTGGGCAGGTGAATACACATATGAGTTAACCACCAGCATCTCTCCAGTCTGCGTGCGATAGATAATGTAGACTGAAGCGACGTTGCAGATGACAACTCATCGGTATAATCACCTGGCCAGGTGTGGTGAATAGTTATACCAGGCCAGGGGATTGTAGATATGACGTGTATTTTCTCCAGCATCTCTTCAGTTTATTTACCACACACTGAATAGAGGATGTGGTTAATTACAAGGTATATCTACAATCCCCTGGCCTTGTGTCACAAAAAATGAAATGTTGATGTGCAAAACACACCATCCTCAATTCACTCTTTATGATACCTGGCAAGGTGAGAATATATATGCCTTGCACTCACCAACATCCTCTATTCAGTCTACTAATATTTGTAGACTGAAGAGACTGGTGGTGAAAATACAAGTCATATATTTGTGTTTTTGACAACACATAGCTCCAGGACTGACACAAGAAGCATGTGTCAGTACTGGAGCTATGTGTTGGCAAAATCACAAAGTGTACGGCGCAGTGTGTGTACGGTGCTGTGTGTGTAGGTGGCGAAAGACACAATTAAACCAAACAGTTGGGGAAAAAAAAGGAACATTTATTAGACAAGACACACTCACAAAAAAAAAATTAATGGGGCCTGTTGTGAATGTGTTAGAAATGAGTTCTGAGCAGAAGCTCCCTCTGGTGGTTGCAGACAGTGCTGAACCATTTAGTGAAGATTGGCAATCAGGAGTTACAGACTGGTCTTATATAAGGGAGGTTCCCTCCCATCAGGGTTGCCGGTGATCAATTGTTCTTGTCTCAACTGTGGTTCCTGGTTCACTTGGAAGCTTGCTGAATCTTGCCTCTTCTCCTGCTCTCAGATAAGACATTTTCTGTTTTTATTTTTGTGCTTGCTTTTTGCATTGTTTTCCTGCACTTTTGTGGAGGTCAGCCAGGTCCCCTCTGGGGGCTTGTGCTCCTCTCAGTTTGTCTGAGCCACTGTTGTTTGTTCATTTGCCTTTTCCAGTTTTTCTTCAGTGGCTGTGGCTTAGTTTTGTTACACCAGAGAACTAATTTAGGTGGTAGAGGTCGTGTGATATCAGGTGTTTTTGCAATTAGTAAAGTTGGTACTTTTTAGGGTTTTTTGGGATTGCAGTAAGTGTCCTTCCTATCCTTTTCTGTCTAGGAAGATTGGGCCCCAACGTTTGCTCATACTATTTTCTGTCTGTGTCTGTATTTCCTCTTGTCTAACCGCCATTACATGTTTGGGGGCTTCCTATGTTCTTTGGGGATCTGCTCCGGGGCAGATAGCTTTTCCTCTTTCTATCTTTAGGTGTAGTTAACCTCTCAGGCTGTGACGAGGCGTCTAGGACCAACATAGGTACGCTCCACGGCTGCCTTTAGTTGTGGTGGTTAGTCAGGGTACTGCAATCCAGTAGATTCCAACCTCTCTGGTGTATTGCCATTTTTGCTTGCTCTCCTCAGCTACCAAATCATAACAGGGGCCAACATTTGGGGGAAGAAGGGGGTAACTTGGGGGTGTGGAGGGACGGGGATTGACTTTGGGTGGGCGACGAAGGGGTTCGAGGGGAAGGGGCGATGAAAGTGGTGAGGGAAGGCAGGGGTCAAACACAGTGAAAGGTGAGGGGGGAGGGAGGACAAAAGTCTTTAGTTTTTTGTGGACTCTTCATCCAATCTTTGTACTTTTTTTGGAGGTCCTGGTGCTTGGCGACCTGGTGCTTGGGGACCTCCTGTGGCTTGGGGACCTCCTGGTGCTTATGGAGCTCCTTTGGCTTGGGGACCAGGTGCTTGGGGACCTCCTGTGGCTTGGGGACCTCCTGGTGCTTGTGGAGCTTTTTTGGCTTGGGGACCTGTTGCTTGGGGACGTCCTGTGGCTTGGGGACCTCCTGTGCTTGTGGAGCTCCTTTGCTTGAGCTCCTAGTGCTTGGGGAACACCGTGTGCTGGGGGACCTCCATGGGCTGGTGGACCTCCATGGGCTGGTGGACCTCCTGCCAGGGTCCGTGGCCCTGAATACAGAATGAGGGTCCCCCAGCTGCTGCTCGGAGGTGGTGGCGTCCCTGGAGGTGGTTGTCATCCAAGCAGGGGTGGAGGGCCAAGCAGGGGGGGAGGAAATCCAAACAGGAGCAGTGCTTGGCATGGTGGTGGCGGGGGAGTGTCCAGCTGCACTGTGACTTTGTGTGGTGTAATGTGGTCCAGCTTGGCTTGGAATGCAGGTGGCCGTGCAGTGGTATGCAGCAGAAGTCAGTACTGAGGTGAAGCGAGTCAGTGGTGGCACGGGTGGGAAAGGCACAACTGGCTGCTGCTGCACGTACCAACTCTGCTGCATAGCCTGCATGTAAGCATTGTTGCAGGCATGCACCACAGTCAGCTGGAGAACAGGACTAAAGTGTTCCGCCATGCCCCATTCAATTTGTTGAAAAAAATGGTGTGCTGGTCTGTAGAGGTTGGCTTCAAGATGGTCAAGGCGATGCTCGACAGACTGGAAGTGTTCCATAAGTGCAAAACCACTATCCACTCTGTCTCCCATCACCTTGAAACGATTTTGGAAAACTGTGCTCAAGTGAATGAACTCGGGCATGAGATTCCTGTCAGAGGCCTTCTGCCGCAGGCGGGAAGTGCCCGCAAAACCAGTGGCAGAGACCTGTGACAGCGAAACACTTGATTGACCAGCTTCCTGTTCTCCAGCTGGCTGTGATGCCAACCCACATGGTGCTCCTTGGCTGGTGGATGGCTGGGACAGGTCCGAGGCAGCTCTCTGAAGGATCACTCCAGGACCAGGTTGCAGGGTGCTGCTCCAGGTGCTGTGAAAAAAAACAAAAAACAAAAAAATTAGGATCATGCATTTAAAAACGCCAACTCCTGTGGAATAGAAAAACACAGAGTAAACACAATACAATACAACAACAAAATACTTACGCTCTGTTGGCAAGGACCGGTCTTAAGAAAGCCAAAGCCCGATTGTAATGGTACTTTTTTGTGGTCTTTGCCGCAGCACCACTGGCAACCCGTTCTCCTGTCTCAGGTCCCTGTTGAAGCGGTCCTTCATCGAGAGCCAATGGGTTCTGACATTGTTCACTGTGGAAAATCAAAAATAAAATTTAGACAATGCACTGTAGGCCAGGATCACACAACTCTGTGTGATGCGAGAAACTCACAGGAGTTACTAGCATCACACACAGTTGTGTGATCCTGGCTAAGGTCACTGCAGCATCACACACCATTGAAATACTTACGAAATTCCTTACGGACCCGGGAGAGGCATTGTCCCAGTCATCCATCAGCGCTGCGGCCACCTCATTCCAGAGCCGCCGGATCACCACGTTGTCACAGTGCATTGTATCACGGCTGTCCCACAACGGGACTCGCTCCTGGACCAACCCTATCAGGCATCATTGTCCAGGGCGAGTTCCTCATCCAGTTGTGAAGCCTAGACAAGAAAGCAAAACATTAATCTTGTAAAGATTTGGAACTGAAAAAGATAGAAAACAAGACAGAATAGAAGAAAGATTGAGAATAGAAGCAAGATTGAATAGGAAAAATAGACAATAAAAAAGTCAGGGGCAAAAAAAGTGTACAATCGGTCAGTCTATACTTACATACCGCCTCCCCGCCTGCACACGGACTGGCTGCTCCCACTCTACCTCCCCTGCCGTGGACGATGTGGACTGAAAAAGAAAAAAAAATTGCCACAAGTGTCAATGCAACAGCAAATACCTGCCAATCAGTATGGAAGGAAGGTACTCACTTCACCCTCTGCTTGGGTCAGTTCACCAGGTCCAGGAACGTACTCGTCTCCTGAAGACATGCTGCAATAAAAAACAGAGACATTAGTACCTAATAAATTGAGAAAAAAGGAGAGAAAAATATTAGGTTTTATACTCACATTATCCAAATTTCCAAGCTCTCCAAGAAAAAAGCTGGAATAGCTGCTGTCTTGCTGCTGTCTTGCTCTGTCTTCATCTGTATCTGGCTGTAGAGTAGTGGACTGAAGTTCCAACACCTTCTTTTATATACACTACCCCCATACAATGTTTCTTTGTTTAGTGGGTGGTTTAAACCAGTGTCTAGACATGTTTATCTCGGACAACTCATGCGTAGCAGAAAGCTGACGTGCGCCTGTCCCAGCGCACGTCAGCGATCACATAGACTGTAATGTATTGTTTTGGTGCATTCCGTGCGCGATGCGAGCGCATGCGCATTTTTAACGACTTTGGGCGGACCCAAAAATGCAACATGGTGCGTTGTGCGCGCCAAGTCGCTCATGTCGAAATAACGCTAGCGCATGAAAACCCTGATGATCACATGATAACGCTAAACCATGCGCCCCCCCCATGTTAAAGATAGGGGCGCATGGCGCATGCGATTGGATGAGCACGATGCGCTGCGCTAAAAAACGCCAATGTGAAACCAGCCTAATAGGTGCAGAAATGCTGCAGTAAATCTACAACATCAAAATTTCTATATAATTAGCATGGAGTGCCATAAAACTTAACTTTTAATGAAAGTACGATTAAAATGTTCACTCAACAACCAGAGATTGGTAATTATAAAAACAATGCATATTCTTGTTCATATGTACTATATAAAACACCATAACTTTAAAGTACCCACGACCACAGCAATGCAAGTAATTAAAAGTGGGAAGATCTCACCCGTATCTTTGGAAATCGTCCCGAGAATATAGCTCAGTGCTGTTGGGGGTAACTACTATTAGGGCTTTACTTGGGTACTGTCCTTGTCACAGCAGGAGTCCTTGCATGGCGCACAACAGGTGATTATAGGTACTGCATACTTACCTTTCCTCTTCCTCAGCTCTGTCTTCTCTGGGAAATTTCCAAAGATATGGGTGAGATCTTTCCAGTTTTAATTACTTGCACTATTGTCATCATGGGCATTTTAAGGTTATGGTGTTACATACAGGGCATATGTGCAAGAATATGCATTGTTTTTATAATTTTCTCTCTGTGGTTGTTGAGTGTATATTTTAATCATACTTTCATTAAAAGTTAGGTTTAATGTTACTCCATGCTATGTATATATAATTTACCATAGAGAGCTTTGGTGAATACTTTTACTGGTTGTCACATTTGCTTTATTTCTAAGATCAAAACCTCACCAAATACTCCTCATGGGAACATAACCTAACAGTAGTCTTCCATGTTAAATAAAAATCTATGGGTATAATGTATACTTTTTTACTGGATGTCGAATGTTTTGTTTAAACTTAGGCTTTAATAAATTGTATAACTAATAGAGGAGGGCAACTATGATATTTTAACAAACGTTTTGGTTACCCAATTTTGTGGCACTAGAGATGAGTATCACCTAGTGTCTGGTGCTGAACTCCGAACTTCGACTTCTCCTGGAAGTCCATTTTCCAGTTAGGGAGTTCGGGGAGATAGAGATAGAGAGATTTTCCAGCTCCAAAGTTTGGATCCCAATTGGTTTCTACAGGGTTCGTGTTCAGGTGCAAGTTCTGGCCCAGTTCTGATACCCGAACTGAAACCGGCCTAAACTTCGGTCAAACCGAAATTTCCACGGGTCCACTCATCCCCAGTGGCCACACTAACTAAAACAGCCATGTATGAATATATACTTGGATGAAAATACAAAGAATTACCACCACACTTGGTTTCAGGATCGCCTGATAGTGAATCGTTTTTCTTTTGTTTCTGTATCTTCAGTAAAGCTAGATAAAATTGTGATATCCCTGAAAAGTCTAGACACTTGAATAATTGTAGTTTGTAGATATATTACTTATTCACAATGTATATACCCCAGCCAAAGCAAGCAGAAACTGATATCTAACACAAACTGCATCATTATGCTGCCTCCATGAATGTTACATTCTGAGAGAAGTGCTGTATCATGTTATCTTAAAATAATACTTTCTAATAATACACATGATTCATTTTAAAAAAGCGAATGTCCTTCCTAGAAGCAGCAGTCAGGACAAATTCTCAGAATCCATGTCAACTGTAGTGCTGTCTGGGTCACATCAGGTACTTTTTTCATCCAGATCATTCATGCAGCAAAAATAACTTTATTATATGCAATTTATTTTGGTCATTTAAACTACTGGAGGTTGTAATAATTTGAAAAAATGTCGATAAAAAGAGATAATGATGATCCATAAAAATATATTTTTTAATCATTACAATCATCAAAACTAATATTTTTTACCAGTTCAAGACCAGGCCTTTTACCCCTTGTTCCTCACCAGGCACATTTTTTTGTTTTTCCAAACATAATTTAAAGAGCCGTCAATGTCAATTTTTTTTTCTTGTTTGAATATTCAAATAATTTTGCATCTTCTGTTTGTGATACATACTGTCTAATTTTTATGTTATTTTCATACCCTTTTTTTTGCTGATATCCTGCTATATTGGTGGGAAAATAAAGGAAATACATGTCTGTTTTTAACAATTTTTTAAATGACTAAACAGGACAAAAAATTAAATTTAAAATTTTGTTTGTCTTTCGGTAACAATTATTGTTATACATTAGACACTTTTTTTTAACAGAGGTAGGGTTAATGACAGCAATTTGGAATAGACTCAACTTTTTTTTATTAATTCTTCCCTGATTTTTATTTACTTAGGTTTAAACCTATTTGTTTAGTATCTATTTCATGCATTGTACCATTGCACATAAGAAAAACTTTTGGGGCATTTCAACAGTTAACTAATATATTTTTTTAATCTGATTTCCACTATTACTGGAAATGGTATACTATCCTTAGTTACAGGGAAAATGTTTCCTCCCGGCTACATAGCAGAGGTGACTGTGTCTTATACCTAGCAGCTACCCCCCGCTACACCCAGCAATCACATGATTACTGAACCAATAGGAGGAATCTCCATATGTGATTCCTATTACGTATACAAACCACTTTTTTAGTCCTAAGAATACAGTGGTAGAAAATGTAGATACATCCTTGCCTTCTCTGTGGGTATGTAAGGTTCTGTGTACATGTTCCTGAAACTCAGTTTGTTCGTCAGCCATTTTACTTTCTGTCTTGCTGCAGCTATCTTGCCCTCAGTCAAAATGGAGTTTCCAGCTTGCATGTTCCCGCCCTGATTATCTCCTTTTGCTTCTTAAGCAGCCACAGCTGAGCAATCAGTGCTTCAGAATCTAGCCTGCAGTGAACCTGTGACCTG
The DNA here is from genome assembly GCA_033576555.1 of Oophaga sylvatica. Classification (NCBI taxonomy): domain Eukaryota; kingdom Metazoa; phylum Chordata; class Amphibia; order Anura; family Dendrobatidae; genus Oophaga; species Oophaga sylvatica. The sequence goes on from JARQOD010000006.1 coordinate 268,602,826, forward strand.
ACTCCTAAAGCCTTGGACCTTGTACTCCAGCTATTCCTACTGAGGAACTCTGAAGCACTTGTGGACTCTGAACCCTGCTCTTTGAAAGACCCACGTTTGCATGGACTTACGGTAACAGAGAAGAAGATCCTGAACCTGTTGTGGAGAGTGATTGCTGAGCTTAGATTACTCTGGCCTGCTGTGTCTCCTGCTTCTGTGTCTGCAAACTGTGTGACTATTTTTGCCAACTTGTATGAAGTAATACAAGACTTTCTATATCAAACCTGTGTCTCATGTATTTTCATCGCACCCAAGCACAAGACACTATATGAACTGTACTACATACATTACAAGATTCTGAAGCCAAGAGTTAGTGTCTGCTGGGTCTGGAAAGGCTGTGTCTGCTGTAACTGTGGATATCGGATGTCCGTTGTACTTTCTGTGATGACAGTGGTTGTGACTTCTCACAACCATTCCAGGTGAGCAATTCCCTTAAGTGTTTTTTTTCTGCAGTGTTACCACAGGTAAACACTATTGTTTTTTTTTCTTTTCTCTTTTTTTGTCTGCTGTAACTGTGGATATCAGATGTCCGGGTGAACTTTCTGTGATGATAGTGGTTGTGACTTCTCACAACCATTCCAGGTGAGCAGTTCCCTTAATTTTTTTTCTCTCTGCAGTGTTACCACAGGTAAACACTATTGTTTTTTTTTTCTCCTCTCCTCTTCTTCCAGTACTCCTGTCTTAAAAGATCTGGAAAATGGAGGCCCGCATAAAGGAACTTTGCGGAGTGACTGATAATATCCTTGCAGATTTGCAGAATATAAAGACCCGCTTTTCAAGCCTACAGGACCTCACTAATCACAATTTGCAAGTGTTTGGACAGACTGCCCAGGATTTGCGAGCCAGGATTGAGGTTCTAGAAGAGCGAGTCCAGGCTCCTGCCGTAGCCCCGAGTTCTGGGATTCCCAAGTTGCCCCCTTTTCGTTTTGGCGGTGAACGTGAGAAATTCAGGGGATTTATTAATCAATGCAATCTTTTTTTTACTGCACATGCTTCACAATTTCCCACTGAACGATCTAAGGTGCTTACTATAATTATGTTGCTTACCAACAAGGCTTTGATGTGGGCAAACCCTCTGATTGAGACTGAGGATGATTGTTTGAATCACCTTGATGCTTTTATTTCAGCCATGGGGCAGGTGTTTGATGACCCCAATCGAGGTGCAACAGCTGAAGCAGCCATGTTAGCTTTGCGCCAAGGTAAGCACTCGGTAGCTGAATATGCCTTGGATTTCAGGAGATGGGCCCTTGATACCACCTGGGACAGTTCCGCCAAAAAATCTATTTTTCGAAAGGGGTTATCTCCACTGATTAAGGATGAACTTGCTCGTGCCGATCCTCCCACTGCGTTAGGTGACTTTATTAACTACTGCATCCGTATTGATACTCGTCTGACTGAACGCAGGCAAGAGAGATGGTTCGAAAACAATCGCACTAACCTTTTCCTACCTTCCTCTCCAGCTAAGGAACCTTTGAGTAGGATTACACGGGAACCTGAACCTGAACCCATGCAGGTAGATTCTTTACAACGACGGGTTAGTGATGCATGCAAGGAACATCGTTTTAAGGAGAATCTAGTTTCTATTGTGGTAAGTCAGGGCACTTCATTATAAACTGCCCCAGCCGTTCTTGTAAGACTACTGCAGCACTCATTCATTGTGAGTGTTGCGAGAGGGGATCTGTCAGGTCCGAGCCTCAGGCTCCAGAGAGATCTGCAGCAACAGATCTTGATTTCTCGGACTTAAACTCCGTTACCTCTGAGGACGTTGACTGTGTAAACGCTGCCATTTTTCAAGTTTCCTCAGCGGTGTCCCAGCTGAGTTGTAAGAAAAACAATTCTCATTGCTTTCTTTCCATCAAACTCTGGGTTGACTCAGCTTGGGTGTCTAGCTCTGCTATGATCGACTCAGGGGCAAGTGGAAATTTTATGGATGTCTCCTTTGCTCTGAAACAGGGGATACGTTCAGTGAAGAAGGCTACTCCAGTACAGATGGAAACTGTGGATGGCTCCCTGCTGACCTCTGGACCAGTGGATCAGGAAACAGAGCCTTTGAGGGTTCTTATGGGTAAAGATCATCAAGAGAAACTGTCCTTTATGCTTATCTCTTCTCCCCACTTTCCCATTATTCTAGGGCTACCATGGCTGCAGGCTCAGAATCCTACCATTAACTGGGAGACCAAGGAATTACACTTTCCAGAGAAACAGATGAGTCCAAAAGTTTCAGCTTGCTCTGTTCCTAAAGGAACCATGTCAGTCCCTGAACTACCAGCTGTATACCAGGACTATGTGGATTTATGTGACAAGAAGAACGCTGACCAGCTTCCTCCTCACCGTCCATATGATTGTCCAATTGAATTATTGCCTGGAGCAGAGATACCTTTTGGTAAGATCTACCCCCTGGCGGGGCCCGAGCTAAAGGCTTTAAAGGATTACATAGACGAAAATCTAGCCAAGGGCTTCATACGCCCCTCTTCATCTCCTGCAGGTGCACCCATCTTCTTTGTAAAGAAGAAAGATGGATCTCTGAGACCATGCGTAGACTATAGGAAACTCAATAAGGTTACTATTAGAAACCGTTATCCATTGCCTTTAATCCCTGAGTTATTGGAGAGAGTGCGACATGCCAAAATTTTCTCTAAACTAGATCTTCGTGGGGCCTATAACTTAGTCCGTATTAGACCTGGGGATGAATGGAAGACTGCATTCAGGTCACGCTATGGACACTTTGAATATCTAGTTATGCCTTTTGGTCTGAGTACCGCCCCAGCCACTTTCCAACACTTGGTGAATGACATCTTCAGGGATCTCCTAGATACATTCGTGGTAATTTATTTGGATGATATTCTAATTTTTTCTAACTCCACAGAGGAACATCATGGACATGTGAGAATGGTCTTGGAACGTCTAAGACAAAATCATCTTTACATCAAACTTGAAAAGTGTGAATTCCATAGGACCGAAATTCAATTTCTGGGGTATGTACTGTCTACACAAGGAATTAGTATGGATGGAAGCAAAACCCAAGCCATCAAGGATTGGCCAAGTCCTAGAAATGTGAAGGAGGTACAGCGCTTCATCGGGTTTGCCAACTTCTATAGACGTTTCATTAGAAATTTCTCTGAGGTAGTGTCACCTATCACCCAACTTACCCGGAAAGAGTCTAGGGTTCTCCTGGACTCCCCAAGCCCAGGAAGCATTTTCCCGTCTAAAAGATAAATTTACCACTGCACCTATCCTAGTACATCCCAACCCCGAGCTTGCCTTCATAATAGAGGTGGATGCTTCAGACTGTGCCGTTGGAGCTATACTCTCTCAGAGAACAGGTGAGAAGAATGTCTTGCATCCCTGTGCCTTCTTTTCCCAGCAGTTGTCTTCGGCTGAGAGGAACTACGATGTGGGCAATAGAGAGTTGTTGGCCATTATTGCCGCCTTCAAAGAATGGAGACACCTTCTTCAGGGAGCTGCACAGCAAATAGTCGTCCTGACAGACCATCGTAACCTTGAGTTTATCAGGTCAGCTAAGTGCCTGACTCCTCGCCAGGCTCGCTGGAATCTTTTCTTAAACCAATTTAATTTTATCATTTCTTATAGACCAGGATCGCGCAATGGAAAGGCTGATGCACTCTCTAGGATTTACTCAGCAGAGACACGTCCAATTACTCCTCCTAAGACTATTCTTCCTGACTCTAGATTCCTAGGAGTAATTCATAATCAAGACCTACTTAAGGACATCAAGGAAGCATATCATGCGGATTCCTTTTTGGCACAACCCCCAAGGGACGTAAGTCTTGTCTTTAAGAATGGTGTGTGATTCAGGGACAACGCCTGTATATTCCTGAAACAGTCAGATTGAGAGTATTGCAACTCATTCACGATTCCAAGATAGCTGGGCATAGAGGAATTCTAAAGACACAGGAATTTCTCTCTCGTTTCTTTTGGTGGCCCACTTGCAGGCAGGATGTTTTAAACTATGTCACTTCATGTGAAGTCTGTGCAAGATGCAAAACACCTCGCTCCTCACCAACTGGTCTGTTACAGCCTCTTCCCACCCCGTCCCGCCCGTGGGGATCCATTTCTATGGACTTCATTGTGGAGTTACCAACCTCTCAAGGGAAGAACACCATTCTTGTGGTGGTTGACCGTCTAACAAAGGCAGCTCATTTTATCCCTTGTGTCGGCTTACCCACTGCAAAACAGACATCAGATTTGATGATTAAAAATGTGTTTCGCTTACATGGAGTACCGGATGAGGTTATTTCAGATCGAGGGTGCAATTCACTTCTAGGTTTTGGCAAAATTTCTGTGCAGCATTGGACATTAAAGTAAACCTTTCTTCTGCTTTTCATCCCCAGACTAATGGACAGACCGAACAAACCAATCAAACCCTGGAGCAGTATCTCCGCTGCTTTATCTGCCACCTACAGGATGATTGGGTGGATCTACTTCCATTAGCTGAGTTCTCGTATAACAACTCTCAGAGTGCCTCCACTAAGCAGTCTCCTTTTTACTCTAATCTGGTTATCATCCTAACATTCTACCACGATTTCCCATAGAAACGCCTTTACCAGCAGTGGCTGAAAGAATCACGTCTTTACAGAAGAATATGGATCTTCTAAAGGAGAATCTGGAATCGGCTCAGGAAAGGTACAAGAAAGCAGCAGATAAATTTCGTAAACCTGCACCAGCTTTCAAGGTAGGAGACTTGGTCTGGCTGTCAACCAGAAATCTTAAGTTAAGGATTCCATCGTCTAAGTTGGGACATAAGTACATTGGACCCTATAAAATCAGTAAAATTATAAGTGCCGTTGCTTGTCGTCTTCAACTGACCAGAACTATGAGAATTCACCCTGTCTTTCATGTATCCCTACTAAAGGCTGCGACACCCAATACGTTTCCTGGACGTTCTTCTCCTTGCCCTGACCCAGTGCTAGTCGATGGTCAGGAAGAATTTGTGGTGGAAAGGATTTTAGATTCCAGGTTGTATAGAAATCAGTTACAATATCTGATTAAATGGCAGGGCTACCCAGTGGAGGACAACTCATGGGAACCAGTCAATAACGTTAATGCTCCTCGCTTGCTCCGTCAGTTTCATCAGAGGTACCCACACAAGCCTGGCCTGAGGTCATCCGGAGGCTGTCCCTAAGGGGGGAGTAATGTAAGGTTCTGTGTACATGTTCCTGAAACTCAGTTTGTTCGTCAGCCATTTTACTTTCTGTCTTGCTGCAGCTATCTTGCCCTCAGTCAAAATGGAGTTTCCAGCTTGCATGTTCCCGCCCTGATTATCTCCTTTTGCTTCTTAAGCAGCCACAGCTGAGCAATCAGTGCTTCAGAATCTAGCCTGCAGTGAACCTGTGACCTGACTCCTAAAGCCTTGGACCTTGTACTCCAGCTATTCCTACTGAGGAACTCTGAAGCACTTGTGGACTCTGAACCCTGCTCTTTGAAAGACCCACGTTTGCATGGACTTACGGCAACAGAGAAGAAGATCCTGAACCTGTTGTGGAGAGTGATTGCTGAGCTTAGATTACTCTGGCCTGCTGTGTCTCCTGCTTCTGTGTCTGCAAACTGTGTGACTATTTTTGCCAACTTGTATGAAGTAATACAAGACTTTCTATATCAAACCTGTGTCTCATGTATTTTCATCGCACCCAAGCACAAGACACTATATGAACTGTACTACATACATTACAGGGTATTCCAGTTATGTCTGACAGTTGGCTTCCCACTTCCACAGCTGCACAATCTCGTACAGCTGCTCTACTTTGTAGTAATATTTTAAAATGTCACTGCAAAAGGGAACATGGGCTTCCCAGGGGTGGACACGGACAACTTGAGGCCCCTGTGCAAGAAATGTGAAATTATGATGACAAATCTACAACTATACATATACAGTATATTCACACACACTTATATCTTACATGGTCTCCTTTATTATGTATATTGCCATCCCTTATTACACAGTGCTCTCTCTTGTTATGTACAGCTCTGTCCCTTACATATCGGATAATATAGAGCTCTGTTATTTATTGCATACCATCCTCTCTTGTTAGATATACAGTGCCCTGTAAAAGTATTTGGCTCCCTGGAAATTTTCAACCTTTTCCCACATATCATGCTTCAAACATAAAGATGAAAAATTTTAATTTTTGGTGAAGAATCAACAACAAGTGGGACACAGTTGTGAAGTTGAGCGAAATTTATTGGTTATTTCAAATTTTTGTGGAAATACAAAAAATGAAAAGTGGGGCGTGCAATATTATTCGGCCCCTTTACTTTCAGTGCAGCAAACTCACTCTAGAAGTTCATTGTGGATCTCTGAATGATCCAATGTTGTCCTAAATGACTAATAATGATAAATATAATCCACTTGTGTGTAATCAAGTCTCCATATAAATGCACCTGCTCTGTGATAGTCTCAGGTTTCTGTTTGAAGCACAAAGAGCATCATAATTGTGTCCCACTTGTTGTTGATTCTTCACCAAAAATTAACATTTGGTATCTTTATGTTTGAAGCATGATATGTGGGAAAAGGTTGAAAAGTTCCAGGGAGCCGAATACTTTCGCAAGGCACTGTATAATGCAATGATGTCTGATGGAGCATGGGAATGCTTCTTTTCTAATGGAGGAACTGATGAACTGGTCTTCTGGTCAGATGCTGCCCATTCAGCAGTCATTTTATATTCTAACAAGAGAGGAGACTATGTAATAAAAGAGGTGCTGTGAACAACAAAAGCAACAAGAATACACTTTGTAAGAGACAGTGGTATACTTATACATTTCTACATTTATATAATAAATGACGGCATTATTTATAACTAGAGAGGATGGTACATAATAAGGCACGATGTAATACATAATATAAGAGGAAACTATGTAACTAAGGATGCCACTATACATAGTAAGTGAGAACACTGTATACTAAGAGACTGTGCTATACATAAGTGAGTACACTATATACTAAGAGACTGTACTATACATAATAAGTGAGTACAATAAGAAACTAGTTCTGAACTAAAAAAGTAAGTTAATGTGTGTGCAAAATGTAAATGCATATTAACACATGACCATTACACAGAGAAAACCAGGCACAAAAAAAACAAATATCCTAAAATAAATAAAAAAAATTTTTGCAACAAATGCATGAAGGTAGTAATAATTATAAGGGTATTTAGTAAACATAATTTTGATCAAAAGAATGTACAAGCCATCCCGCCACGTCAAGGCAACCCTTGTGGGACAGTCCTAACTATAGTATTAACCTTTCCACTTGTCAAGTGACGTAAATGTGAACAAGGGCAGAGGGACTGAACCCACCAGTTAAAGCATAGGCCAGACAGGATGGATGTCTCAGCTCAGAAACAGGGCAGTCACACCCTTATATGCACAAGATCCACTCTGAACAATATAAGAAACTAGTTCTGAACTGAAAAAGTAAGTTAATGTGTATGCAAACTGTAAATGCATATTAACACATGACCATTACACAGAGAAAATCAGGCACAAAAAAACAATTATACTAAAATAAAATAAACAAAATTTTTTTTTTGCAAAACATGCATGAAGGTTGTAATAATTATAAGGGTATTTAGTAAACATAATTTTGATCAAAAGAATGTACAAACCATCCCGCCACGTCAAGGCAACCCTTGTGGGACAGTCCTAACTATAGTATTAACCTTTCCACTTGTCAAGTGACGTAAATGTGAACAAGGGCAGAGGGACTGAACCCACCAGTTAAAGCATAGGCCAGACAGGATGGATTTCTCAGCTCAGAAACAGGACGGTCACACCCTTATATGCACAAGATGCACTCTGAACAAAATAAGAAACTAGTTCTGTCCTTGTTCACATTGACGTCACTTGATAAGTGGAAAGGTTTTTAATACTAGAGTTAGGACTGTCCCACAAGGGTTGCCTTAACGTGGCAGGATGGCTTGTACATTCTTTTGATCAAAATTATGTTTACTAAATACCCTTATAATTATTACAACCTTCATGCATTTTTTTGCAAAAAAAATTTTTATATATTTTATTTTAGGATTTGTTTTTTTGTGCCTGGTTTTCTCATAATAAGTGAGTACACTATATACTAAAGGACTTTGCTATACATAAGTGAGTACACTATATACTAAGGGACTGTGCTATACATATTAAGTGAGTACACTATATACTGAGGGACTGTGCCATACATAATAAGGCTACATTCCTGTATCTGTGTGCAGTGTCAGTGTGCTGCGTTCTTTTTCCAGACCCATTGAGCATGTCTTATTCTGATCCTAAGGCTGGCGTCACACTAAGGAGGAATACGGACGAGTGAGAGGCGTGAAAACCACGCATTACACACGGACCCATATTTCTCTATGGGGCAGCTCTGATCATGCGTGTTTTTCTCGGCTGTATCTTCCGGTGCGAGACACCCGCAGCATGCTGTGATTGTACGCGTATTACGCCCGTTGTACGCCAATGAAAGTCTATGGGTGCGAGAAAACAACGGATTGCACACGGACCAGGCGTGTAACTTGCAAGAAATACGCAAGACTTCTGCAGCTCACAGGAAATGGTGCAACACATGCAGGAGGAAGCTGCCACATGAAAATTAGCTCAAAAAGAGCGCCAGACATCCCGCAAGAACGCCTCCATGGAGTCGGCCATGATGCCTACGCTCAATAATGTGGACATGTTGAGAGTCTTGCTGCAGGAGAGGGCCGAAATTTGCCACAAGAGATGCACATTACGCGGACCGCGCAAGGAATGAGGCGGCATGGAAGCGCATCTGTGGGCAGATGTTTCCCCACTTTGGCGAAAGCCCACGCAAGGAGCAGCAGCGAATCAGTAAGTTACTTGATTTTTTTACAATCTTCTTAACGAACACAGCGTAGTTCTATCGCAGAATTAGCCCCCCATTTTTTTTGTTTTTTCCGCCAAAATGTTAGTATAGTCACATCCTACTAGACCCCATGACTATATAACGTGTCTGTAGAATAATTAGGCTTTGTCCAGCTAGCTAAATGATTACATTATATGTCTCATTGCAGTGGATGATGTTATGAGAAGATGGAGAAGCAGCCACGACCAATACAGGCGCCAATGCCAGCAGAGGGCCAAGAGCGGGTCCGCAGCACCCAGAAAGGGAAAGTACGTTTACTTTGACAGGCTGGGTTTTCTTGCACCTATTCTGGATCTCAAACCGTAAGTACATACATCACACCACATACCACATATGCAGTTTAGGCTCACCTCTCCAACATGTTCTAATCCCTTTTCATTTCTCAACAGATCTGATGATCCTCCTGCACGGGCGCCTACACCTCTACCCATTCCACCATCGAAACAACGTTGGCAACAACAGGGTCAAATGGCTGCCTATAATCCGACTTCCCAATGTGACCACTTGTACAGATCCAGTGTTGGAGGCTGGTCCCAACCTGGATGTGCTCAACATGGTCATATTGGGGGGTATGATTCTCATGGGTATCATCTTACACAGGAATATAATCTCCCTTATCTGTATGGCAATATGCCCACACCACCAACCTGACCATGGCCAGATGTTAGCTCAGGGGCCTGAAAATCGACCCCAACTGGGTGATGGTCAAGGTGGTGATCCAAGCCAACCACAAAGATATGCTTGGAACCCACCAACCCCATCACCCACATACCACCAGCTGTGATTTTGTATGTAACTTATCTTTTAGGATTTAAGAACCAGTTAGTAATGGTTTTATATTTACTTTTACCTCCTATTGTGTCTAACGCATTTGCACTAATATAGATGCCTGTAAACAACATATGCTAGCAATATGCTGTTCAGTAGGCATAGTCAATGTCTATTATTTTTATTATCTGGTCCTATTGAGAGAAATGTTAGTTCTTTGTGATCACTTATTTCACCATGTTGTGTAATGCATATTTGCACTCATACGAATGCCTACAAATACCATATGGGACTTAGCTGGTGGTATATGGGCTATGGGAAAATATTATTATTTCGTTAGATATTATAATTTCTACCAATGTTCGTTATTTTTTCCCCATCCCTGTTAAATATTGTTGGCTAATGCATCATTGCATTAGTCTAGTCTTAGAACCTAACCATATGGGGCAGATATGGTACTCACTAGTGGTAGTGAAAGTTGATTTTTTGGTTAAATTTAATTTCACTCCATATTGGCTACTGCATATTTGAAGTAGTATAATCTTGTCAACCAAACATATGGGTAACATATTGTCTTCACTATACATAGTGAAGGGTTGTATTTTTTGTACATTTATTTTGACTAAGAGTTATCAAATGCATATTTGCACTTGTGTGATGTGATCAAGCCGACATATGGCTCACATATGATCAGCACTACCCATAGTGACTATTGTTTTTTGTCTTTACATACTATTATGTATATAATAATTTGTAATGTTGTCATGCCTTATTTTGGTACTTGTGTAAGAATGTACACTTACACTATTGTGTTCTACATACATATACCATATGAAGCAAATATGGTAGTCACTACCTCAAGTGGCAGTTTGCACATATAAATATCTATTTTTATAAAAAGTTTGGATTCTTTTTTCATTACTTCTTTGTAGTCAAACACCAACACATCGGTTATGACCATTAACAACAGACAGAGACTATGACAATTTGGGAAGTGGCATTGGTCCTCAAATCCCCTGGTAATCCTTTCCAGTCTTCCATCTTTGGCTCAGGCATGACCATTTGATGCAGTCTGTCCCAGAGTTGTGAGCAGGTATCACGCACAATGCCAGAGATGGTGGACCTCCCAATCCAAAACTCCAGATGGAGTGCGCCATAGGATATGCCAGTAGTTAGGAACCTACAAGGAACCAAATGTACACAGAACAATCAAGACACATGCAGAAATCTTGAACAAAGGCACAATACTGAACCCTTACATGATTTCATGTCCAAACAATCATCAGTTGAATTGACCCCAATTAAACATTTTCAATAATTTTCACATAGACATCATTGTTCCGGTACTTCAAGGTGATATATGGCCTATATGTCACGGGTGTGTCGCTACGAAGATCGTCGCGATTGCACAGCCTGACTTCTCACAGCTGAGTTTCTGGTGCTGGGTGTTTTTCGGCAGTGAGGGAGTTAATTCTCCCTCTCTCTTTGCTAGACGAGGCCAGCCTCGCCCAGCTGCAATTAATGTTGCTGTAATGGGATTCCTTCAAATACCTGCCAGTCTGCTAGGGAAGTGTCGGTGAAAGCATTCCTGGCAGACAAAACACAGCGGCTTGTGGTATTTTGGAGTTTGGAGTGAAATGTACTTTGTGTGTGGTTTTTTCCCTTCCTCGCTTTATCATTTATCTCCTTACCCGTTGGTGTTCCCTCTGTTGTTGTGATGTAGTTTTGTATGCAAGGTGGTTGTTGATTTTCCCCTTGTACTGTCTCGTTCGTCTAGTACTGTGTGAGGGCTTATATTATCCCGTTCCCTGTTGTTGTGATCGGGGTCCTTCTCAGGACTAGATCACTGAGGTTCAGGGATCCTCAGGAGGTAGGGATTACGCTGGCGGCCTGGACCTCTGTACCTTTAACAGTACCTCCAGGTAGAGGGATTAGTCAGGGCCCCAGCTTAGGGTCAGCTTAGGCCCCTAACCTCAGGTACGCAGAGACAGCGTGACATTTTAAACCGACCGATAAAAGATTCTCTCCAGCTACCATGGATCCGGTAGCCAGTCTTGCTCGGCAGTTGCAGAGTTTGTCCATGGAGCTGGCGGACGTTAAGTCCAAGGTTTTGTACCCCCCGGAGCAAGCCGGACCAGAACCTAAAGTAGCTCTCCCTGACAGGTTCAGTGGGGGGCGGGACAAGTTTTTTGTTTTTCGGGAGGCATGTAAATTGTACTTTCGGCTGCGGTCACAGTCATCGGGGAGTGATGAGCAAAGGGTGGGAATTGTCATCTCGCTCCTACAAGGGGACCCACAATCATGGGCGTTCTCCCTTCCCTTGGGCTCCCCGGCTCTCCAGTCAGTGGATAGGTTTTTTACAGCTCTGGGTCTTGTATATGATGACCCGGATCGGATCTCCCTTGCTGAATCTAAGTTACGTAGGATCCAGCAGGGAGATCGTCCGGCGGAGGAATTCTGTTCGGAGTTCCGTAGGTGGGCCACGGACACCCAGTGGAATGACCCGGCTCTTAGGAGCCAGTTTTGTCAAGGTTTATCTGACAAATTAAAGGATGTATTGGCACAGTATGACCCTCCCGCGTCACTGGAAGCCGCTATGGCCCTTGCTATTCGTATTGACAGACGGCTTCGGGAGAGGTGTGGGGTAATTCCGCCCCTGTGATGACTCCACCTTCCTCAAGGGTCCCTTATATGGAGGTTCCCCTGGTCAGTCCAGAGGAGCCTATGCAATTAGGAGGGATATCATTTCGGGGGAGGGGACCGGCGGGGCGCCACAAAACAGGAAGTTGTTTCTTCTGTGGGAAAAAGGGACATTTTATTGGGGGGTGTCCATCCCGTCCTTTGCAGAGTAAAGGGTGGTCGGAAAACTATTGATCCCAGGTTGTGTGGTGGACGGCAATCTGGGAGTAAGTATTTCGTCCCTAAGTTCGTCTCAGTTTCTCGTACCGGCGGAGGTGGTGGTGGGTACGAGAACTGAGAGGATATCTGTTCTTCTGGATAGTGGGGCCGGGGCTAATCTGGTGGACGCTCGGTTTGCCCGGGTTCAAGGTATGCAACTGAGTGTGTTGGCTAAACCCATCCCCATATTCTCGATCGACGCCAGACCTCTCGGTCAGGGAGGTTTTTTGCAAGCTGTGCATAACGTAAAACTTCAAGTGGGGGCGATACATAAAGAACTGTTGTCTTGTTACGTGTTGGAGGGTCTTCCCACTCCTATAGTGTTGGGCCTTCCTTGGTTAACTAAGCATAACCCAATTATTGATTGGCAATCCAGAGAGATAAGCCAATGGAGTGAATTCTGTAATAAAAACTGCATGAATACGGTTATCGGTGCGGTCACTCCTAGGGTCTTACCTCCATTTCTGGCGGACTTTGAGGATGTATTCTCGGAGAAAGGGTGTCAGGAACTACCTCCTCATCGCGTATATGACTGTTCTGTAAAACTGCTCCCTGAGGCCAAGTAACCTAAATCTAGGTTGTATAACCTATCTGGTCCTGAGAGGCAGGCCATGAAGGATTATATTGCTGAAAGTCTGGCAAAGGGGCATATTAGACCTTCATCTCCCCCGGTGGCCGCAGGGTTCTTCTTTGTGAAGAAGAAAGATGGAGGCCTACGCCCTTGCCTGGATTTCCGTGAACTTAATCGGATTACGGTCCGAGATCCGTATCCGCTCCCACTTATTCCCGATCTCTTCAATCAGATTGTGGGCGCCAAATGGTTCTCTAAGTTGGATCTCAGGGGGGCGTACAATCTGATTAGGATAAAGGAGGGGGATGAGTGGAAGACGGCGTTTAACACTCCAGAGGGGCATTATGAGAACCTTGTTATGCCATTCGGTCTGACTAATGCCCCGGCGGTGTTCCAACACTTTGTAAATGACATTTTTCGCCACCTGGTGGGACAGATTGTGGTCATATATCTGGATGATATCTTAATTTACTCGCCGGATCTTGTGTCTCATCAGGAGCATGTTAGGCAGGTGTTACAGATCTTGCGGGATAATAAACTGTACGCCAAATGGGAAAAGTGTGTATTCGCCGTACAGGAACTCCAGTTTTTAGGCTTTCTGGTTTCAGCGTCCGGTTTTCGTATGGACCCTGGGAAAGTACGGGCAGTTCTTGAGTGGGATCTGCCAGAGAATCTTAAGGCTCTACAACGTTTCCTGGGGTTTGCTAATTATTACCGGAAATTTATTCGTAATTTCTCGTCCATGGTTAAACCTCTCACAGACATGACAAAAGGCTTGTCAAGCATTCTCCTCCTTGAAAAAATGCTTTGCCTCGGCACCCATACTTATTCAACCTGATGCGTCACATCCGTTCATTGTAGAGGTAGACGCTTCCGAGGTAAGGGTGGGAGCAGTATTGTCACAAGGTTCGTCCCCTGGTAAGTGGCATCCGTGCGCATTTTTCTCTAAAAAACTGTCGTCCGCTGAGAGGAATTACGATGTCGGCAATAGGGAACTCTTGGCCATTAAGTTGGCTTTTGAGGAGTGGCGCCATTTTTTGGAGGGGGCAGTCCATCCGGTCACTGTCATCACCGATCACAAGAACCTGCTATATCTGGAGTCTGCAAAACGTCTGAATCCCAGACAAGCTAGGTGGTCATTATTTTTTTCCAGGTTTAATTTTGTCGTCACATATCGTCCTGGGTCAAAAAATGTAAAGGCGGATGCCTTATCTCGTAGTTTCCCTGGGGCCGGGAATACGGAGGACCCGGTTCCTATCCTTCAGGAGGGGGTGGTGGTGTCGGCAGTATGCTCTGAGCTTGAGGAGAAGGTATTGGAGGCTCAGGGGGACGCCCCTGTAGGACCTCCAGGGAGACTGTTTGTTCCTAATCAGTTGCGACAAAAGGTGATCGAGGCACACCATAATTCAGCTTTGGCAGGACACCCAGGGAGTAAAGCAACTGAGGATCTCCTCTCGCGTCGGTTTTGGTGGCCTAACTTGCATAGGGAGGTGGTAACTTTTGTCACGTCCTGCGAGGTTTGTGCGCGCTCTAAGACCCCTCATACCCGTCCGTCTGGGGCCCTCTTACCTTTGAAGATCCCGGAGCGTCCGTGGACTCATCTGTTTATGGACTTCATTACGGACCTCCCGCCATCTTCGGGTAAAACAGTCATACTTGTTGTAGTGGACAGGTTCAGCAAGATTGCACATTTTATCGCTCTTCCCGCTCTTCCTAATGCTAAAACTCTTGCGCAGGTGTTCATTGGGGAGATTGTAAGGCTTCACGGGGTACCCTCCGATGTGGTGTCGGATCGGGGGTCTCAGTTTGTGTCCAAATTCTGGAAGGCATTTTGTACACGGCGGGGGATGCAGTTGTCATTTTCATCGGCTTTTCATCCGCAGACCAATGGTCAGACAGAGCGTCTGAACCAGAGCTTGGAGACATATCTCCGGTGTTTTGTGTCAGAGAACCAGGAGGACTGGGCTTCTTTCTTGCCTCTGGCGGAGTTTGCTCTAAATAATAGGCGGAGCGAGTCCACTGGTAAGTCCCCGTTTTTTGGGGCATATGGTTTTCACCCCCAGTTTTGTACTTTCAATAGGGGGGGCTCTTCTGGGGTTCCTGAGGAGGAACGATTTTCGTCGTCACTTGCTTCAGTGTGGAGAGGAGTGCTGAATAATCTGAGTACTATGGGGAACGGATACAAACGTATGGCTGATAGGAGGAGAGTGTCTGGTCCGGACCTAAGTGTGAACGATCTGGTATGGTTGTCGACCAAGAATATAAAACTTAAGGTTCCCTCCTGGAAACTGGGTCCCAGGTTTATTGGGCCATACAAGATCAGTTCTATAATTAATCCGGTGGCATTCCGTCTTGACCTCCCTCCTACATTTAAAATTCACAAGGTGTTCCACAGATCGTTTCTTAAGAGGTATGTGGCGCCGGTGATACCTTCACCTTTACCTCCTCCTCCAGTGGTGGTCAATGGTAACTTGGAGTTTCAGGTGTCGAGAATCATCGATTCACGTCTGAATCGCCGGTCCCTTCAGTACCTGGTTCATTGGAGGGGGTTTTTTGGAGTAATACTAACAGTAATTGACAGCTCTCAATTATTAACCTGCCTTAAGGTCACCTTTCAATACTAAGGTGACATTAACGCCTTATTAACCCATTCGCCACCGCTACAGGGCAATGGGAATAGACGGGCAAAGTGCCAGAAAGGGCGAATCTAATTATAGATTTGCCCTTTCTGGGGTGTCTGGGGGCAGATGTTAGTAGCCAGGGGAGGCACAAAAAAAAGGTACCCTCCCTAGGCTATTATTATCTGCCCCCACTCGCTGGCTTTGTCTGTCTGGTGGAGAAAATACAGCGGGAGCCCACGCATTTTTTTTCAACGAATTTACACCTTTAATTAACCCCTACATGTCTGAAATTTTGCACAAATACACTCATGTAATTGTAAGTTCAAACCATATATCAAAATACAGGAAATGACATGGTTAACTGTGTGGAAACAATGTATCATTTCATGTCGGCTTCTGTGATTTCACAAAAGCCGGCAATTGAATTAACGGCTATTACAGTATGTAGAAGTCTAGGAACTATAAATATATGTATATATATATATATCACAATTACATATATATATTGTGAGACAGTGAAGGAATATGTGTCGAATGGGGTGTACATTTCACCTAGGTACTGTGCTGTATGGTATAAGGGAAATGTGTGGCTTTGTAAACCTAGTGGTAGAGAAAGGTCACTACACCTTACATTCAGTACACACTTGCAGCTCAGGGCTGAAACCATTCAGCTGTTAATTAGGAGACCAGAAGTAGGTGTCTGCGAACACAGTCAGAGAGCTCGCTTACAAGGAGTCCAGGCACAAGAAGGAGTCTCCAGGAGTTTGAGCTATCTCAGTCTGGGTGCTCGATGTACCCCGGACACAGGAGTAGTCTCTGTGAGAATCCATGCGGATAGCTGCTGAATAGGAGGGGAGCTCTCTCAAGTCTGGACGTTGAAGGTGCCTTCAGACACAAGGAGGAGACTCTGTGAACCTACATGCTGGTAAATGCTGAACATATGTGTTGTTTTGGGCACAGGCTGTTAGAGTCGGGACCCGGATAGATAGGGAAATCTATCTATGTGTAGTAAGTGGCTAGACAAGCCCAGGTCTTCTGTTTATGATTTGTTTTTATATGTTTGCTGTGGACTTTAAATAAAACTGGTTGCGGCCAGTTGCACCAGTACTGCTGTGAATGAACTGTTTCCGTGCCACTCTGTCTACCCAGACGGCGATCCCAGAGCTATATCCCCTGAAAAGCTTACAATTGGCGGAGAATGCTGGGGCAGCACAGTGGCTGATACAATTGGTGCTGGAATGTGTGTGCAGCACAGTGGCGAGAGACAGCAATAAAGGTGAAGTCTGTTGAAGCAGCAGCAGAGAAAAAAAAAAAAGTGTGTCAGCAAAAACGTCTGATTGGAGCAGTCTTAAAGAGACAGTAGCCCTAATAGACTTTGCAAAGAAAAAAAAAAGTGTGTCAATAAAGGAAAAGTCTGTTGGAGCAGTCTTAAAGAGACAGTGGCCCTAATAGAGTTTGCAGAGAAAAAAAAAAAAAGTGTCTGCACAGCAAAGCTGAATTTTCTGTGGAAAAGACTGTGGAGTGTGTATATCTTGAGTGAAGACTGCCGTTGTTGAGACAGAGAAGTCTGACAGCATGGATGACAGCATGGAGGCGCTGTTTGAACAAATGGCGCAAGTTAATGTGCAACATAAGACTGCCGTGGTTGAGACAGATAAGTCCGGCAGTATGGAGGAGCTCGTTGAGTACCTGGTACAGGCCCAGCAGAGCATGCAACTGCAGTGCCAGCAGCAGTAGCAGGAGAATAACCGGTTGTTGGAGCAGATTGCAGCTCTCAGCACCTCGTCCCAGAGTAATGTTGTGAAGGCACCTGCGTTGTCCGCTGTAAAGAAGGCGGTAAGACGGTCCCTGAAAAAGATGACACCTCGTGATGATGTGGAGGTATATCTCACTAGGTTTGAGGGACTGGCAGAGAAGGAGAATCTGCCCCATCTGAATGGGCCATGATGGTCGCACCCTATCTGATTGGAGAACCCCAAAGGGCCTATGCTGACCTGAGCGATCAGGACAGCCAAGACTATGCCAAGCTGAAAGCGGAGATTCTTACCTGGCTGGGTGTTACGGTGACAGCCCGTGCCAGGGGAGTTTATGACTGGAGATGCAGTTGGGAGTCTGCAGTCAGCAAACCTGATTATGGAGTTGAAAAGGTGATAGTGGAACCGCTACACCCGAGCATGTCCTCCTGAGGTACAGCCAGAGGTCGGACAAGGAGACCACCAGGACGTCAATCGTCTGGTCAGCCTGATGGAGAAGGCCTTCGCCAGCAAAGACTGTCACCGTGACCAGCCGTCTGAGAAGTCGTCACTTCAGAGTTCCCGGACGCTGAACTCTCGCGGTAAGAGCGTTCCAGCTGTTGGGGACATGGGGTATGCTGATAAGCGGGTTCGGGCCCGAGGGGACATGTGGGTGGAAAAGTGTGATGGACAGGGTTGGAGATGTCGTGAAATTACAGCCAACTGTCCAATAGAGGGGGAGCCTATGTATTGTGATGTTGGCAGATCCCTCTCTCCCTGCGCAGAGCCTGTGTGTGTGTCCACCTCAGCCGAAGAGACTGGACCACAGGGGTCCCCGGTGGTTGTAAATGACTGCCCAGCAAGGCCCTCTTGGACTCAGAGAGTCCAGAGACTTCCGTATGTGACAGCCTGATTGATAGGGACTTCTTCCCTGATAAGCACCTGAGTGTGGTGTGCGTCCATGGAGACACCAAAGTCTACCCAGAGACTGCCGTGGACTTGATCCCCAAATGCGGGGAGGTTTCATGTGAAGTGGGGGTAGTGAAGAACCTGGTGCAACCCGTTATATTGGGTAATGACTTTCCCCGATCTAAGGATCTCTGGGGGAAAAGTGTTTCTGATGGACAGTGTGATGAAGCTCCTACTGAGGGTACGCAGTCCCGAGGGGCGGAACACAATGCTAGTGGGCCGTTAAACTTATGTGATAATGATGATGATGAGATGATAATGATAATGATAATGATTGATTGATGATCCAAATGATATAATGATGATGACATGATAGTGATGATGATACTGATCATAATCATGATAATGATATTGATAATAATGATGACTGTGATAGTGATGAAATTCCTTTGCAGGTGATGTTGGGAGACGAGGATGGTGGTTCTCGGGAACCGAGTGTCCCTGACTTACCTTTGTCCTGTGACAATTTTGAGAGTGAGCAGTGGCGAGACCCCTCTCTTAAAACGGCCCAGGAAAATATAAATGTTCTAAATGAGGTTTCCCAAGAGCCTGGCTCTGAGGAGAGGTTACCTCATGTTGCCATAAACACTCACCTGTTGTATAGGGACACTGAAGTCCAGGGAGAGGTCGTGAGCCAGCTCCTAGTACCTGAGCTATATAGAAGTATAGTGCTGGGGTTGTCACATAGTCACATACTTGAGGGACCAGATGGTGAAGTTAATGTTGTGGATGACATGTTAACTAAGGTTCCAGATCAAGATGTGAATGAGAATGAATTGTATAACCCTGACAGTGAGCAGGATGTGAATGAAAATGAAGTGTATAACCCTGAAAGTGAGCAGGATGTGAATGAGAATGAATTGTATAGCCCTGACAGTGAGCCGGATGTGAATGAAAATGAAGTGTAAAACCCTGAAAGTGAGCCAGATGTGGCTGAGAAAAAGGGGTCAGACAGGGATAGTGGTAGTGATAGTGAATCATCTGATGACCATAAAGCAACCAGTGCAAATGAGGAAGGCATGGTAGCAGAGGAGGTTGAGAGTCCTGAGAAGAAAGCTGATGCTGACCTTACAGCCGGACAGAAGATGGCATCTGAAGATGTTTTACAGTTGGCCGGTTCCCTGGCGAAGACTAAGGTGAAAGGAGGAGAGCTGAGCTTTAAAGGCAGGACTCTGAAACTGAACACAGCACAAGTGGATGCTGTTGAAGATGAGAAGTTATCAATGTATGGTATGGAGCTGCATCATGCCCAGGACTCTGAAGGTAATGCTGCAGAGGTGGAAAAAGCCATGGAAGTGGTGGTCACCAAGCCAGATGCCTCATCAGAAGCTGAGGTCTCAAGTGAAGTTGTGAGGAACAAGACTGAAGATATGGGGCTGACTCTGTCCAGGAATCTGTTTTTGCCGAAGACAGCGGCGTGGACAGGTTACGGTCCGGATCAGTAGCTGCAACTCGTGAAGCTCAGGCTGGAAGTTCGGCGCCTGGAGCCCCAGCAGTGTTCCCGAGTGATACCAAGGATCTGGATAAATCACAAGATGAGATTTTGAGACATCAGGCTGGCATTGGTGAGCTCAAGCGCACTTTCATGGAGTCTACATCGGAGCCACGTCCCAACAAATGGGAAAAGCGGTGTGTCACTCCGTTGCCGCTGCAGACACACGGGAGCTCAGATGAGATGCAGAACGTGGTGGAAGAGAAGAATCCGGCGGGTTCTGAGTATACAGATGCAGCTATCAAGGAGAACTTGAGAGCTGGAATAAATGGAGATATTGGAGACCATAAGGATGTGCTAAAGAGGGTTCAAGGGGAACTAGAGAAAAGTAAAAAAAAACCCTATACCTTCTGTGATAGTTGGTGACACATGGTCAGTGCACCAAGGACAGGAGGTACGTGAGTTTCTGAGGAAGAGTCAGCAGAAGTGTTCTGATGTGCCGGGTCGTACTTCTCTGGCCAGGCACTATATCGAAACTGAGCCCGGCCCTAAGGTCAAGATGAAACCGTGCAGGATACCCGAGGCCCGCAGAGAGCATAGGCCTGGGAGGGTACAGGGTAGTGCGGATGCTTCAGATGAAGAGAAAGCTGATGTTGGCTATGGCTCAGGTGAAGATACAGATGACAGTAGTGAAGATGAAGCTGATGAAGGCCATGACTGGTCCAGAGTTCACTGTCTCTTTTGGATTGTTGACCAGCCCTCCGGTCTGGATGACCAGCCCTCCGGTCTGGAGAAGAGGGGGGGGATATGTGAGACAGTGAAGGAATATGTGTCGAATGGGGTGTACATTTCACCTAGGTACTGTGCTGTATGGTATAAGGGAAATGTGTGGCTTTGTAAACCTAGTGGTAGAGAAAGGTCACTACACCTTACATTCAGTACACACTTGCAGCTCAGGCCTGAAACCATTCAGCTGTTAATTAGGAGACCAGAAGTAGGTGTCTGCGAACACAGTCAGAGAGCTCGCTTAGTCTGGACAAGGAGTCCAGGCACAAGAAGGAGTCTCCAGGAGTTTGAGCTATCTCAGTCTGGGTGCTCGATGTACCCCGGACACAGGAGTAGTCTCTGTGAGAATCCATGCGGATAGCTGCTGAATAGGAGTGGAGCTCTCTCAAGTCTGAACGTTGAAGGTGCCTTCAGACACAAGGAGGAGACTCTGTGAACCTACATGCTGGTAAATGCTGAACATATGTGTTGTTTTGGGCACAGGCTGTTAGAGTCGGGACCCGGATAGATAGGGAAATCTATCTATGTGTAGTAAGTGGCTAGACAAGCCCAGGTCTTCTGTTTATGATTTGTTTTTTATCTGTTTGCTGTGGACTTTAAATAAAACTGGTTGCGGCCAGTTGCACCAGTACTGCTGTGAATGAACTGTTTCCGTGCCACTCTGTCTACCCAGACGGCGATCCCAGAGCTATATCCCCTGAAAAGCTTACAATATATATGTATTCTATGTGTGTATATGTATTGTTTCTATTCTTTATTAAAGCTGTCAGTGTGATTTTACAGTAATGCCAGGGATGAATTAGCGGCTATTATACTATGTAGAAGTGTATGACCTATATATATTATATATATATTAGATGTATATATATATATTATATATATAATTATTTGCTTTTTGTGAAAATTTTTTTGTTACAATGTGATTTTTACATGACTTTTTACATAGAGATAACTGCTCTATGTAAAACTTCATGTTAAAATCGCATTGCATACAGATGGAAAACTGATGGAAAACTGACAGAAAACGCATGGTGCGATTTAAAATCGCATCAAAATCGCATGCCTTTTTACAACAAATGTACCGTTTTTTTCCTGCAGAAAACAGACCGATTTTTTTTCCAGCCAGTGAGTATGAGGCCTAAAGATCAAAATCAGGACAGGACATTCTCTGACCCTTACGGATCTCATTTTCATATCTGTGATTTTCATGGATGTGTGAATTGACCTATAAAACTCTATTATTCTGTGTGCCATTTGATAAAAAAAAATCTGGATGCACATGGACATATCACATAAATGTGAGAATGTGGCCTAAGGGATTTTACAGATAACATTATTACTGCATGTCAAACAGTGCAGATAAAGAATAATATTTACATCCAGGCACTTACCGCTGACGTTTTGTCTGATTAGAGCTATGTTCTGCTGTTTATTCTCTATTTGGTCAGACCCTCATGTTGACATCCCCCAGCCACGACTCGTCTTGTCACGATGATCTTCACAACCCTGAAAATAACAATTGTATACATACATGTGTCTACCTCCTGAATACTGATATGTACCCCACCATTAAAAATATTAAGTGATACGCAGAACTGTTCCTCCCATTACCTATAATCTTCACCACCCAATAATATAAATTATTCAGTCTGTGACTCGCCCCAATTAACTTTAAAGCTATGTGCACACAGAAAAAGTGCAACGTTTTACAGTACAAGCAAAGTGAATGAGATTCCTGAAGTCTCATGCACATGTTGCATATTTTTTCCTTGTAGATTTGCAGCAGATTAAAATCTACATAATGCCAATTCTTGTAGCATATTTCACCTGTACTAATGAGTGGGGAAAATACGCAACAAAAGTATGTAAAAAAAGTGACAAAAAAATAAATGTATTTTACACAGCATTTTTCCTGCCAACTAGGGTTGAGCATTCCGATACTGCAAATATCGGGTATCGGCCGATATTGGCTGTATCGGAATTCCGATTCCGAGTTCCGATATTTTCGTCATATCGGATACTGGAATCGGGATTGTCACTGTCACTGTCAGTGTCCGTCGGTCGGGTCTGTCAGGAGTCAGCGGCACTTACCTGGCAGAAGATCTCCGGCGGTCACGTCCTGGACTGCTTCATGGCCGCCATCATCTTTCCCCGGCGGTCACATGCAGTTTCTCGCGATAACTGCAGTGACTGCTGGGTAATCCCGGCCGTAAAGCAGTCAGTCCGATGACGTCACCGCCGGGGAAGCAGGTAATCAGCTGTGCTGCGTCGGGATGACAGGCTCTGCCTGTCATTGCGATGTAGCAGAGCTGGATCTTCGTGGGACTGTCGTTACTATGGACTGCGTCGGACAGGTGGTATACTGTTGGTTTGTTTTTTTTCTTTTTTTACAGGAGATCGATGGCGTCGCAGGAATGAGTGTATAATAAAATTAATGAAAACTGTGTTGTCTCTTTTATTTCATTAAAAGACTTTTTTCTTGCTTTGTCTTTTTTTTATACATTTAATAACTTTGGGATTAATAATGGATCGGTGTCTTATTGACACCTCTCCATTATTAACCGGGCTTATTGTCACCGTGCAATCAACGGTGACATTAACCCCTTATTACCCCACTTGCCACCGCTACAGGGCAGTGGGAAGAGCCGGGTAAAGTGCCACAATTGGCACATCTTTTGATGCGCCAAATGTGGGGCTGCTGTAGCCTGGTATTATCAGGCTGTTGAGGGCCAAAAATCCATGGGCTTGACAGTCTTTTAATACCAGGCCGCAGCAGTCTGCATTTTACTTGGCTGGTTAACAAAAATAGGGGGACCCCTACGCCGTTTTTTTTTCGAGGGGATCCCCTATTTTTGTTAACCAGCCAAGCTAAGCAGACTGCTGTGGCCTGGTATTATCAGGCTTGCAAGGTCCATGGATATTGGATCCTTAACAGCCTGAAAATCCAGGCCTCAGCGGTCTGCTTCATCTGGCTGGTTAACAAAAATAGGGGGGACCCCACGCCAATTTTTTTCGAGGGGATCCCCTATTTTTGTTAATCAGCCAAGATATGCAGACTGCTGTGGCCTGGTATTATCAGGCTGGCAAGGTCCATGGATCTTGGCTCCTTAACAGCCTGAAAATCCAGGCCTCAGCGGTCTGCTTCATCTGGCTGGTTAACAAAAATAGGGGGGACCCCACGCCATTTTTTTTTCAAAGGGAACCCCTATTTTTGTTAATCAGTTCCCTCTGATGTCACTGATGGTGTCCCTGGCTGACCTGAAGTGAAAGTGGAAAGCAATCAATTAAGCTTTCCACTTCCTCTCCTGTCAGCCAGGAGAGGAGCTCATTTATTTGGGGGTTTACTGTGAGGCTGCAGCATTAGCTGCGGTCCCTGCAGTAAACATTAACCCTTTCTGAAGGATTACACCGTGGGATCTGACTGTGCATTGGATAGGTAAGAATAATTTTGCTTTATTATTTTATTTTTATTACAGGAAATGGTTTTAGCAGGTAAATAAAATATGGTCAAAAACTGTGATTATTTCATTAAACTTCTTTTTTATTAAAGTGTGTGTGTTTGATTTTTCTTTCATACAATAGGATTAATAATTGATAGTTTTCTAATTGACAGCTCTCAATTATTAACCTGGCTTAAAGTGACCTTTCAATTGCAAGGTCATTTTAACCCCTTATTAACCCATTCGCCACTGCTACAGGGCAATGGGAATAGACGGGCAAAGTGCCAGAAAGGGCAAATCTAATTAGAGATTTGCCCTTTCTGGGGTGTATGGGGGCAGATTTTAGTAGCCGGGGGGCAAAAATAATGGTCCCTCTCTGGGCTATTATTATCTGCCCCCACTCACTGGCTTTGTCTGTCTGGTTGCGAAAATAGGGCGGGAGCCCACGCATTTTTTTTCAGCAATTTTACACCTCATATATATATATATATATATATATACATGTCATTGAGTTTGTGACACATATATATATATATATATTTATAGTTCATACACTTCTACATAGTATAATAGCCGCTAATTCAATTGCCGGCTTTTGTGAAAATGCAGAACCCGACATGAAATGACACTTGGTTTACATAGAGTTAACCATGTCTTTTCATGTAGTTTGATATCTGATTTGCACAAACAATTACATGAGTGTAAGTGTGCAAAATTTCACACCTGTAGGGTTAATTAAAGGTGTAAATTCGTAGCAAAAAAGTCCGTTTTTTTTACAACGAATTTACACCTTTAATTAACCCCTACAGGTGTGAAATTTTACACTCATGTAATTGTTTGTGCAAATCAGATATCAAACTACATGAAAAGACATGGTTAACTCTATGTAAACCAAGTGTCATTTCATGTCGGGTGCTTCTGTCTTTTCACAAAAGCCGACTTTACCCGGCAATTGAATCAGAGGCTATTTTACTATGTAGAAGTGTATAAACTATAAATATATGTATATATATATATATGTCACAATGACATGTATATATATATATATATATATGTATTCTATGTGTGTATATTTAGTGTTTACAAGGAAAGAAAGAGGTTTTTTTAGTTACGATATTTTGTTCCCATAGACTTACATTGGATTTCCGGTATCGGTATCGGGTATCGCCGATATTTTAATGGTATCGGCGATACCATTCCGATTCCGATACTTTTGGATATCGGAAAGTATCGCTCAACTCTACTGCCAACACATTAGGACATACAGCAGAATTTTCTCCTGCAAATCCTGAAACGTGTGTACATAGCCTTAGTCTCTGTCCTGTGCGCCCCCCCGATTCATTAGAAGTCCTTGATAGCATCATAATGAATTTGGGGGTAGGAGAAGATGCTATCAGGTACTGAACGTCCTCCCAATTCATTACAAGTCCCTAACAGAGTCTTCTCCCACCTTTCAGTTCATTATAAAGTGTCCTATGCTCCTTACCCTCTCCTCTCCCCAATAAATTTTAAGTCCCCGGTAGCATCACAATGAGTTGTGAGATGGGGAGGATGCTATCAGGGACTTACCACCCTCCTCCACCACCTAATTTATTTTACATCCATAGCTAATGTTCTCCTCCCGCACCCCCTGTTTATAAGTCCATTATAAGTCCCCCTTACTACAATCTGAATCCCCCACATGCCTCATTGACCTCCCAACATCCCATCATTTTCCTCTCCACCACCCCATTATTGACTTCTTCCCCACCCACATCATTGCCGTCTCTCCCACTGCATAATTGCCCTCTGCACCACCTCCATCATTGCCCTCTCAACCACCTCCTTCATTGCCCTCACCAGCACCAAAACATTGTAATCTCCACCACTTCCATCATTGTCCTCCTCACCACCTTCATCATTGCCCTCACCCCCAACATTGCCCTCTACACCACTCCCAATATTGCCCCCTCCACCAACCCAACTGTAATGTATGGTGTACAGTTCATATAGCGTCTTGTGCTTGGGTGCGAGGAAAACACATGAGACACAGGTTTGATATAGAAGGACTTGTATTACTTCATACAAGTGGCAAAAATAGTCACACAGTTTGCAGGTACAGAAGCAGGAGACACAGCAGGCCAGAGTAACTTAAGCTCAGCAATAACTCTCCACAACAGGTTCAGGATCTCTTCTCTGTTACCGTAATTCCATGCAAACGTGGATTTATCAAATAGCAGGTTTCCAGAGTCCACAAGTGTTCCAAAGTTCCTCAGTAGGAAATAGCTGGAGTACAAAGTCCAAGGTTTTCCAGGAGTCAGGTCACAGGCTCACTGCAGGCTTGATTCTGAAGCACTGATTGCTCAGCTGAGGCTGCTTAAGAAGCAAGAGGGAGAGAATCAGGGCGGGAACATGAAAGCTGGAAACTCCATATTGACTGAGGGCAAGATAGCTGCAGCAAGACAGAAAGCAAAATGGCTGACGGAAAAACTGAGTTTCAAGAAACATGTACAAAGAACCTTACACCAACATTGCCCTCTCCACCATCTCCATCATTGCCTTCTCCACCACCTCCATAATAATAATAATAATTTATAATAATAATTTTATTTCTATAGTGCCAATATATTCCCCAGCACTTTACATTATAGAGGGGACTTGTACAGACAATAGACATTACAGCATAACAATAAACACAGTTCAAAACAGATACCAAGAGGAATAAGGGCCCTGCTCACAATCATTGTACTCTCTATAATCTCCATCATTATCCTTTCCATCATCTCCATCATTGCCCTCTCCCCACCACCCCCCATCATTTCCCTCTCCCCACCACCTCCATCATTGCCCTCTCCACCACCTCCGTCATTACCCTCTCCATCACTTCCTTAAATACTCTCTCCACCACCTCCATCATTGCCCTCTCCACCACCTCCAACATTGCCCTCTCAACCACCTTCATCATTGCCCTGACCACCACCCCCAACATTTCCCTCTCCACCACTTCCATCATTGCCCTCCTCACCACCTCCATCATTGCCCTCTACACCACACCCAACATTGCCCTCTCCACCACCCCCAACATTGTCCTCTCCACCATCTCCATCATTGCCTTCTCAACCACCTCTATCATAGTAATAATAATAATTTATAATATTAATTTAATTTCTATAGCGCCAACATATTCCGCAGCACTTTACATTATAGAGTGGACTTGTATAGACAATGAATATTACAGCATAACAACACAGATCAAAACAGATACCAAGAGGAATGAGGGCCCCTTCTTGCAATCATTGTCCTCTCCATAATCTCCATCATTACCCTTTCCATCATCTCCATCATTGCCCTCTCCCCTACCGCTCCCTGCCCTCTGCACATGAGGACAACCTGGCGATAAGCCACCTGGAGCCCTGAGGCCAACAAAACAGGCCAGATTTCCTTCATTGTTAGCTGCCCTGCAGGGGCCTCCCTCCACTTCTTGGCCCCAGTGCAGCTGCACTGGTTGCACTGCTGGTATATCGGCCCCAGGGGCTACCATGACATTTGTAAGGTGGTCTAGAAGTAGTTAAAAAAAATTAATGATAGGTCCCTAAGGCCAGTGATTGGTTGCAGTAATCACCTGTATATTGGGAGTATGTTCACCTCAAAATGGACAGGTGGAGAGCACTACAACAATGTTCTTTGATTGATGATGGTGATGGGTTTATAGGGAAGTAATGTGACATAATGGCCTTCACCATTACTTTTTGGATGCATAAACACAGAACTCTCTTAGGCCTCACCAAAGTTGAAAGTCTCAAATCAACGTGAGATGCCCAGGGATTTCAGAGCAAGTGGCGGTGATCTGATGATGTGGCGAAAATGTAGGGGAAATGGTGAGGAGCAGAAGGACCGGAGAGGTAATTAGGTAAGTATAAGGATTTTTTTTTCTATTTTTTTTACATTGTACTCTCTAAAGCTCTGGGCTTTAGAGTGATCCAAGTGCATAATAAAGGTCATTAAATTCAAGGAAAAGAACTTATCCAAAAATTTAATTTCCTTAAAAAATCTTCTCAGAAAGGTAAATTAGAATTTTGCCTGATCATCTCTACCTAATATTTTTATCTTATGGCACATGTAGAAATCTATGTGCTATCAATGCCCAGTAACGCATAAAGAATTTACAATATGTATCTACCATCACTACCAATCTAAAATATTTATACTCACTTTTTCATCTTTCCCTCTTCCTTCAAACACCCTTTCTTAACCCCCTATTAAAAGAGAATCACTTGATCAGAACAATTCTGCTAACTACCAACCTGTCTTTAATAGTGTTGAGCATTCCGATACCGCAAGTATCGGGTATCGGCCGATATTCGCTGTATCGGAATTCCGGTACTGAGTTCCGATACTTTTGCTATATCGTATACCGGAATCGGAAGTTCCCATAATTCTTTGAGAGGCAGTGTGATTTTATTCAGCCAATGAGGAATCCTAAGAAGTGTGGGCACATCCTGTAATGCTGCGGTCATGTTAACTAATGGCATGACTGTGATTGGCTGCTGAAATGATGTCAGAATGCACTATAAAAGGCGCCGCCGCCATTTTGGCTTCACTGTGCTGTGAATTCAGTTAGGGACAGAACGCTGCTCTTCTGACTCTGAGGGACAGTTAGAGATTGCGTTTTTGTGAATTGTTCTGTAGGCAGGCTATTTTAGAAACCGCTGTGTAAATCTTCCTTTTTCCTTGCAGTGCTGTTTTCACAGCTTTGTGCAAGGTCTGTGTGTGAGTGCAGGTGACGCTGCAGTTTGGTCTGCATCTACCGCAGTGTGTAGTCATCTGCACGTGTCAATCACTGCCTCATTTTTTTTTTCTTTTGTGGAATTGGTGCTGCTCCATTCAATTGAAATTAACAGTCATCTATTAGTGTGACGCGCTTCCATCTGTATCCAATACATTGGTTGCAAACACTAATAGAAGTACATAAAGGAGCCTTTCAGAGCTAGTGAACAGTTGTGTGCAGTGTTCACGGCAGTCTGTGAGGTCTCTTTTTTTGAGTGCAGATCACGCTCAAGTTAGTTCTTCAACCACTGCTGGTTGGAGTCTACTAAGAATGTGTCACTGCCTCATCCTTTTAATTTTCGGCTAATTGGTGCTGCTCCATTCTATTTAAAAAACCTCAAATCTATTAGTGTGACGTGCTTCCATCCGTATCCAATACATTGGTTGCAAACACAATATAAGTACATAAAGGAGCCTTTCAGAGCTAGTGAACAGTTGTGTGCAGTGTTCACGGCAGTCTGTGAGGTCTCTTTTTTTTGAGTGCAGATCACGCTCAAGTTAGTTCTTCAACCACTGCTGGTTGTAGTCTGCTGAGCGTGTGTCACTGCCTCATCCTTTACATTTTTGGCTAATTGGTGCTGTTCCATTCTATTTTAAAAAACTCAAATCTATTAGTGTGACGCGCTTTCATCCGTATCCAATACATTGGTTGCAAACACAATAGAAGTACATAAAGGAGCCTTTCAGAGCTAGTGAACAGTTGTCTGCAGTGTTCACGGCAGTCTGTGAGGTCTCTTTTTTTGAGTGCAGATCACGCTCAAGTTAGTTCTTCAACCACTGCTGGTTGGAGTCTGCTAAGCGTGTGTCACTGCCTCATCCTTTTAATTTTTGGCTAATTGGTGCTGCTCCATTCTATTTAAAAAAACTCAAATCTATTAGTGTGACGCGCTTCCATCCGTATCCAATACATTGGTTGCAAACACAATAGAAGTACATAAAGGAGCCTTTCAGAGCTAGTGAACAGTTGTCTGCAGTGTTCACGGCAGTCTGTGAGGTCTCTTTTTTTGAGTGCAGATCACGCTCAAGTTAGTTCTTCAACCACTGCTGGTTGGAGTCTGCTGAGTGTGTGTCACTGCCTCATCCTTTACATTTTTGGCTAATTGGTGCTACTCCATTCTATTTCAAAAACTCAAATCTATTAGTGTGACGCGCTTCCATCCGTATCAAATACATTGGTTGCAAACACAATAGAAGTACATAAAGGAGCCTTTCAGAGCTAGTGAACAGTTGTCTGCAGTGTTCACGACAGTCTGTGAGGTCTCTTTTTTTGAGTGCAGATCACGCTCAAGTTAGTTCTTCAACCACTGCTGGTTGGAGTCTGCTGAGTGTGTGTCACTGCCTCATCCTTTACATTTTTGGCTAATTGGTGCTACTCCATTCTATTTCAAAAACTCAAATCTATTAGTGTGACGTGCTTCCATCCGTATCCAATACATTGGTTGCAAACACAATAGAAGTACATAAAGGAGCCTTTCAGAGCTAGTGAACAGTTGTCTGCAGTGTTCACGGCAGTCTGTGAGGTCTCTTTTTTTTGAGTGCAGATCACGCTCAAGTTAGTTCTTCAACCACTGCTTGTTGGAGTCTGCTGAGCGTGTGTCACTGCCTCATCCTTTACATTTTTGGCTAATTGGTGCTGCTCCATTCTATTTCAAAAACTCAAATCTATTAGTGTGACGCGCTTCCATCCATATCCAATACATTGGTTGCAAACACAATAGAAGTACATAAAGGAGCCTTTCAGAGCTAGTGAACAGTTGTCTGCAGTGTTCACGGCAGTCTGTGAGGTCTCTTTTTTTGAGTGCAGATCACGCTCAAGTTAGTTCTTCAACCACTGCTGGTTGGAGTCTGCTGAGCGTGTGTCACTGCCTCATCCTTTACATTTTTGGCTAATTGGTGCTGCTCCTGTAATGTATGTAGTACAGTTCATATAGCGTCTTGTGCTTGGGTGCGATGAAAACACAGGAGTCACAGGTTTGATATAGAAAAGTCCTGTATTACTTCATACAAGTTGGCAGAAATAGTCACACAGTTTGCAGACACAGAAACAGGAGACACAGCAGGCCAGAGTAATCCAAGCTCAGCAATCACTCTCCAATACAGATTCAGGATCTTCTTCTCTGTTACCGTAAGTCCATGCAAACGTGGGTCTTTCAAAGAGCAGGGTTCAGAGTCCACAAGTGCTTCAGAGTTCCTCAGTAGGAATAGCTGGAGTACAAGGTCCAAGGCTTACAGGAGTCAAGTCACAGGTTCACTGCAGGCTAGATTCTGAAGCACTGATTGCTCAGCTGTGGCTGCTTAAGAAGCAAAGGAGAGAATCAGGGCGGGAACATGCAAGCTGGAAACTCCATTTTGACTGAGGGCAAGATAGCTGCAGCAAGACAGAAAGTAAAATGGCTGACGAACAAACTGAGTTTCAGGAATATATACATAGAACCTTACATTACTCCCCCCTTAAGGACAACCTCCGGATGACCTCAGACAAGGCTTGTGTGGGTACCTCTGATGAAACTGACGGAGCAAGCGAGGAGCATTAACGTTATTGACCGGTTCCCATGAGTTGTCCTCCACTGGGTAGCCCTGCCATTTAATCAGATATTGTAACTGATTTCTATACAACCTGGAATCTAAAATCCTTTCCACCACAAATTCTTCCTGACCATCGACTAGCACTGGGTCAGTGCAAGGAGAGGAACGTCCAGGAAACGAATTGGGTGTCGCAGCCTTTAGTAGGGATACATGAAAGACAGGGTGGATTCTCATAGTTCTGGGCAGTTGAAGACGACAAGCAACGGCACTTATAATTTTACTGATTTTATAGGGTCCAATGTACTTATGTCCCAACTTAGACGATGGAATCCTTAACTTAAGATTTCTGGTTGACAGCCAGACCAAGTCTCCTACCTTGAAAGCTGGTGCAGGTTTACGAAATTTATCTGCTGCTTTCTTGTACCTTTCTTGAGCCGATTCCAGATTTTCCTTTAGAAGATCCATATTCTTCTGTAAAGACGTGATTCTTTCAGCCACTGCTGGTAAAGGCGTTTCTATGGGAAATCGTGGTAGAATGTTAGGATGATAACCTAGATTAGAGTAAAAAGGAGACTGTTTAGTGGAGGCACTCTGAGAGTTGTTATACGAGAACTCAGCTAATGGAAGTAGATCCACCCAATCATCCTGTAGGTGGCAGATAAAGCAGCGGAGATACTGCTCCAGGGTTTGATTGGTTCGTTCGGTCTGTCCATTAGTCTGGGGATGAAAAGCAGAAGAAAGGTTTACTTTAATGTCCAATGCTGCACAGAAATTTTGCCAAAACCTAGAAGTGAATTGCACCCCTCGATCCGAAATAACCTCATCCGGTACTCCATGTAAGCGAAACACATCTTTAATCATCAAATCTGATGTCTGTTTTGCAGTGGGTAAGCCGACACAAGGGATAAAATGAGCTGCCTTTGTTAGACGGTCAACCACCACTAGAATGGTGTTCTTCCCCTGAGAGGTTGGTAACTCCACAATGAAGTCCATAGAAATGGATCCCCACGGGCGGGACGGGGTGGGAAGAGGCTGTAACAGACCAGTTGGTGAGGAGCGAGGTGTTTTGCATCTTGCACAGACCTCACATGAAGTGACATAATTCAAAACATCCTTCCTGCAAGTGGGCCACCAAAAGAAACGAGAAAGAAATTCCTGTGTCTTTAGAATTCCTCTATGCCCAGCTATCTTGGAATCGTGAATGAGTTGCAATACTCTTAATCTGACTGTTTCAAGTATATACCGACGTTGTCCCTGAATCCCACACACCATTCTTAAAGACAAGACTTACGTCCCTTGGGTGTTGTGCCAAAAAGGAATCCGCATGGTATGCTTCCTTGATGTCCTTAAGTAGGTCTTGATTATGAATTACTCCTAGGAATCTAGAGTCAGGAAGAATAGTCTTAGGAGGAGTAATTGGACGTGTCTCTTCTGAGTAAATCCTAGAGAGTGCATCAGCCTTTCCATTGCGCGATCCTGGTCTATAAGAGATGATAAAATTAAATTGGTTTAAGAAAAGATTCCAGCGAGCCTGGCGAGGAGTCAGGCACTTAGCCGACCTGATAAACTCAAGGTTACGATGGTCTGTCAGGACGACTATTTGCTGTGCAGCTCCCTGAAGAAGGTGTCTCCATTCTTTGAAGGCGGCAATAATGGCCAACAACTCTCTATTGCCCACATCGTAGTTCCTCTCAGCCGAAGACAACTGCTGGGAAAAGAAGGCACAGGGATGCAAGACATTCTTCTCACCTGTTCTCTGAGAGAGTATAGCTCCAACGGCACAGTCTGAAGCATCCACCTCTATTATGAAGGCAAGCTCGGGGTTGGGATGTACTAGGATAGGTGCAGTGGTAAATTTATCTTTTAGACGGGAAAATGCTTCCTGGGCTTGGGGAGTCCAGGAAAACCTAGACTCTTTCCGGGTAAGTTGTATGATAGGTGACACTACCTCAGAGAAATTTCTAATGAAACGTCTATAGAAGTCGGCAAACCCGATGAAGCGCTGTACCTCCTTCACATTTCTAGGACTTGGCCAATCCTTGATGGCTTGGGTTTTGCTTCCATCCATACTAATTCCTTGTGTAGACAGTACATACCTCAGAAATTGAATTTCGGTCCTATGGAATTCACACTTTTCAAGTTTGATGTAAAGATGATTTTGTCTTAGACGTTCCAAGACCATTCTCACATGTCCATGATGTTCCTCTGTGGAGTTAGAAAAAATTAGAATATCATCCAAATAAATTACCACGAATGTATCTAGGAGATCCCTGAAGATGTCATTCACCAAGTGTTGGAAAGTGGCTGGGGCGGTACTCAGACCAAAAGGCATAACTAGATATTCAAATTGTCAATAGCGTGACCTGAATGCAGTCTTCCTGTAAGGTTCTGTATATCTGTTTCTGAAACTCAGTTTGTTCGTCGGCCATTTTGCTTTCTGTTTTGCTGCAGCTATCTTGCCCTCAGTTAAAATGGAGTTTTCCAGCTTGTATGTTCCCGCCCTGATTCTCTCCGTTTGCTTCTTAAACAGCCACACCTGAGCAATCAGTGCTTCAGAATCTGGCCTGCAGTGAACCTGTGTTCTGACTCCTGAAGCCTTGGACTTTGTACTCCAGCCATTTCTACTGAGAAACTCTGGAGCTCTTGTGG
Organism: Oophaga sylvatica; assembly: GCA_033576555.1. NCBI lineage: Eukaryota > Metazoa > Chordata > Amphibia > Anura > Dendrobatidae > Oophaga > Oophaga sylvatica. The sequence continues at coordinate 268,636,951 of JARQOD010000006.1, forward strand.
ACTCTGAACTCTGCTCTTGAAAGCCTCACGGTTGCATGGACTTGCGGTAACATAGAAGAAGATCTGAATCTGTTGTGGAGAGTTATTGATGAACTTAGATTACCTTGGCCTGCTGTGTCTCCTGCTTCTGTGTTTGCAACCTGTGTGTTTATTTTTGCCAATTTGTATGAAGCAATACAAGACTTTCTTTTTCAACCTGTGTCTCAAGTATTTTCATCGCACCCAAGCACAAGACGCTATATGAACTGTATCACATACATTACAAGATTCTGAAGCCAAACGTTAGTGTCTGCTGGGTCTGGAAAGGCTTGTCTGCTGTACTGTGGATATCGGATGTCCGGTTGTACTTTCTGTGATAACAGTGGTTGTGACTTCTCACAACCATTCCAGGTGAGCAATTCCCTTAAGTTTTTTTTTCTGCAGAGTTATCACAGGTAAACACTATTGTTTTTTTTTTTTCTCTCTTCTCTTTGTCTGCTGAAACTCTGGATATCAGATGTCGGGTTTGAAAGCTTTCTGTGATGATAGTGGTTGTGACTTCTCACAACCATTCCAGGTGAGCAGTTCCCTTAAAGTTTTTTCTTTCTTCAGTGTTGCCACAGGTGAACACTATTGTTTTTTTTTTTTCTCTCCTCTTCTTCCAGTATCCTGTCTTAAAAGATCTGGAAAATGGAGGCCCGCATAAAGGAACTTTGTGGAGTGACTGATAATATCCTTGCAGATTTGCAGAATATAAAGACCGTCTTACAAATCTTCAGGACCTAAATAATCACAATTTGCAAGTGGTTGGACAGACTACTCAGGATTTGCGAGCCAGGATTGAGGTTCTGGAGGGGCACGTCCAGGCTCCTGCCATGGCCCGAGTTCTGGGATTCCCAAGTTGCCCCCTTTTCGTTTTGGTGGTGAACGTGAAAAATTCAGGGGATTTGTTAATCAATGTAATCTTTTTTTTTCTGCACATGCTTCACAATTTCCTACTGAACGATCTAAGGTGCTTACTATAATTATGTTGCTTACCAACAAGGCTTTGATATGGGCAAACCCTCTGATTGAGACTGAGGATGATTGTTTGAATCACCTTGATGACTTTATTTCAGCCATGGGGCAGGTGTTTGATGACCCCAATCGAGGTGCAACAGCTGAAGCAGCCATGTTAGCTTTGCGCCAAGGTAAGCACTCAGTAGCTGAATATGCCTTGGATTTCAGGAGATGGGCCCTTGATACCACCTGGGACAATTCCGCCAAAAAATCTATTTTTCGAAAGGGGTTATCCCCACTAATTAAGGATGAACTTGCTCGTGCCGACCCTCCACTGCGTTAGGTGACTTTATTAACTACTGCATCCGTATTGATACTCGTTTAACTGAACGCAGGCAAGAGAGATGGTTCGAAAGCAATCGTACTAACCTTTTCCTACCTTCCTCTCCAGCTAAGGAACCTTTGAATAGGATTACACGGAACCTGAACCTGAACCCTGCAGGTAGACTCTTTACTACGACGGGTTAGTGATGCACGCAAGGAACATCGTTTTAAGGAGAATCTATGTTTTTACTGTGGTTAAGTCAGGGCACTTTATTATTAACTGTCCCAGCCGTTCTCGCAAGACTACTGCAGCACTCATTCATTGTGAGTGTTGCGAGAGGGGATCTGTCAGGTCCGAGCCTCAGGCTCCAGAGATAGCTGCCGCAACAGATCTTGATTTCTCGGACTTAAACTCCGTTACCTCTGAGGACGTTGACTGTGTAAATGCTGCCATCTTTCAAGTTTTCCTCAGCGGTGTCCCAGCTGAGTTGTAAGAAAAACAATTCTCACTGTTTTCTTTCCATCAAACTCTGGGTTGACTCAGCCTGGGTGTCTAGCTCTGCCATGATCGACTCAGGTGCAAGTGGAAATTTTATGGATGTCTCCTTTGCTCTAAAACAGGGAATACGTTCAGTGAAGAAGGCTGCTCCCGTACAGATGGAAACTGTGGATGGCTCCCTGCTGACCTCTGGACCAGTGGATCAGGAAACAGAGCCTTTAAAGGTTCTTATGGGTAAAGATCATCAAGAGAAACTGTCCTTTATGCTTATCTCTTCTCCTCACTTCCCATTATTCTAGGGCTACCATGGCTGCAGGCTCAGAATCCTACCATTAATGGGAGACCAAGGAATTACACTTCCCAGAGAAACAGATGAGTCAAAAAATTTCAGCTTGCTCTGTTCCTAAAGGAACCATGTCAGTCCCTGAATTACCAGCTGTATACCAGGACTATGTGGATTTATGTGACAAGAAGAACGCTGACCAGCTTCCTCCTCACCGTCCATATGATTGTCCAATTGAATTATTGCCTGGAGCAGAGATACCTTTTGGTAAGATCTACCCCTGGCGGGGCCCGAGCTGAAGGCTTTAAAAGAGTACATAGACGAAAATCTAGCCAAGGGCTTCATACGCCCCTCTTCATCTCCTGCAGGGGCACCCATATTCTTTGTAAAGAAGAAAGATGGATCCCTGAGACCATGCGTAGACTATAGGGAACTTAATAAGGTTACTATTAGAAACCGTTTCCATTGCCTTTAATCCCTGAGTTATTGGAGAGAGTGCGACATGCTAAAATTTTTTCTAAACTAGATCTTCGTGGGGCCTATAACTTAGTCCGTATTAGACCTGGGGATGAATGGAAGACTGCATTCAGGTCACGCTATGGACACTTTGAATATCTGGTTATGCCTTTTGGTCTGAGTACCGCCCCAGCCACTTTCCAACACTTGGTGAATGACATCTTCAGGGATCTCCTAGATACATTCGTGGTAATTTATTTGGATGATATTTTAATTTTTTCTAACTCCACAGAGGAACATCATGGACATGTGAGAATGGTCTTGGAACGTCTAAGACAAAATCAATCTTTACATCAAGCTTGAAAAGTGTGAATTCCATAAGACCGAAATTCAATTTCTGGGTATGTACTGTCTACACAAGGATTTAGTATGGATGGAAGTAAAACCCAAGCCATCAATGATTGGCCAAGTCTAGAAATGTGAAGGAGGTACAGCGCTTCATCGGTTTGCAAACTTCTATAGACGTTTCATTAGAAATTTCTTGAGGTAGTGTCACCTATCACCCAACTTACCCGGAAAGAGTCTAAGTTCTCCTGGACTCCCCAAGCCCAGGAAGCATTTTCCCGTCTAAAAGATAAATTTACCACTGCACCTATTCTAGTACATCCCAACCCAGAGCTTGCCTTCATAATAGAGGTGGATGCTTCAGACTGTGCCGTGGGAGCTATACTCTCTCAGAGAACAGGTGAGAAGAATGTCTTGCATCCCTGTGCCTTCTTTTCCCAGCAGTTGTCTTCGGCTGAGAAGAACTACGATGTGGGCAATAGAGAGTTGTTGGCCATTATTGCCGCCTTCAAAGAATGGAGACACCTTCTGCAAGGAGCTGCACAGCAAATAGTCGTTCTGACAGATCATCGTAATCTTGAGTTTATCAGGTCGGCTAAGTGCCTGACTCTCGCCAGGCTCGCTGGAATCTTTTCTTAAACCAATTTAATTTTATTATTTCTTATAGACAGGATCGCGCAATGGAAAGGCTGATGCACTCTCTAGGATTTATCAGCAGAGACACGTCCAATTACTCCTCCTAAGACTATTCTTCCTGACTCTAGATTCCTAGGAGTGATTCATCATCAAGACCTAATTAAAGACATCAAGGAAGCATACCATGCGGATTCTTTTTTGGCTCAACCCCCAAGGGACGTAAGTCTTGTCTTTAAGAATGGTGTGTGGATTCTGGGACAACGTCTGTATATACCTGAAACAGTCAGATTGAGAGTATTGCAACTCATTCATGATTCCAAAATAGCCGGGCATAGAGGAATTCTAAAGACACAGGAATTTCTTTCTCGTTTCTTTTGGTGGCCCACTTGTAGGAAGGATGTTTTGGATTATGTCACTTCGTGTGAGGTTTGTGCAAGATGCAAAACACCTCGCTCTTCACCAACTGGTCTGTTACAGCCTCTTCCCACCCGTCCCGCCGTGGGGATCCATTTCTATGGACTTCATTGTCGAATTACCAACCTCTCAAGGGAAGAACACTATTCTAGTGGTGGTTGATCGTTTAACAAAGGCAGCTCATTTTATCCCTTGTGTCGGCTTACCCACTGCAAAACAGACATCAGATTTGATGATTAAAGATGTGTTTCGTTTACATGGAGTACCGGATGAGGTTATTTCGGATCGAGGGGTGCAATTCACTTCTAGGTTTTGGCAAAATTTCTGTGCAGCATTGGACATTAAAGTAAACCTTTCTTCTGCTTTTCATCCCCAGACTAATGGACAAACTGAACGAACCAATCAAACCCTGGAGCAGTATCTCCGCTGTTTTATCTGCACCTACAGGATGATTGGGTGGATCTACTTCCATTGGCTGAGTTCTCTTACAACAACTCTCAGAGTGCCTCCACTAAACAGTCTCCTTTTTTCTCTAATTTAGGTTATCATCCTAATATTCTACCACGATTTCCCATAGAGACGCCTTTGCCAGCAGTGGCTGAAAGAGTCACGACTTACAGAAGAATATGGATCTTCTAAAGGAGAATCTGGAATCGGCTCAGGAAAGGTACAAAAAGGCAGCAGATAAATTTCGTAAACTGCACCAGTTTTTAAGGTAGGAGACCTGGTCTGGCTGTCAACCAGAAATCTTAAGTTAAGGATTCCATCATCTAAGTTGGGACATAAGTACATTGGACCCTATAAAATCAGTAAGATTATAAGTGCCGTTGCTTGTCGTCTTCAATTGCCCAGAACTATGAGAATCCACCCTGTCTTTCATGTATCCCTACTAAAGGCTGCAACACCCAATACGTTTCCTGGACGTTCTTCTCCTTGCCCTGACCCAGTGCTAGTCGATGGTCAGGAAGAATTTGTGGTGGAAAGGATTTTAGATTCCAGGTTGTATAGAAATCAGTTACAATATCTGATCAAATGGCAGGGCTACCCAGTGGAGGACAACTCATGGGAGCCAGTCAATAACGTTAATGCTCCTCGCTTGCTCCGTCAGTTTCATCAGAGGTACCCACATAAGCCTGGTCTGAGGTCATCGGAGGTTGCCCTAAGGGGGAGTAATGTAAGGTTCTGTATATCTGTTTCTGAAACTCAGTTTGTTCGTCGGCCATTTTGCTTTCTGTTTTGCTGCAGCTATCTTGCCCTCAGTTAAAATGGAGTTTTCCAGCTTGTATGTTCCCGCCCTGATTCTCTCCGTTTGCTTCTTAAACAGCCACACCTGAGCAATCAGTGCTTCAGAATCTGGCCTGCAGTGAACCTGTGTTCTGACTCCTGAAGCCTTGGACTTTGTACTCCAGCCATTTCTACTGAGAAACTCTGGAGCTCTTGTGGACTCTGAACTCTGCTCTTGAAAGCCTCACGGTTGCATGGACTTGCGGTAACATAGAAGAAGATCTGAATCTGTTGTGGAGAGTTATTGATGAACTTAGATTACCTTGGCCTGCTGTGTCTCCTGCTTCTGTGTTTGCAACCTGTGTGTTTATTTTTGCCAATTTGTATGAAGCAATACAAGACTTTCTTTTTCAACCTGTGTCTCAAGTATTTTCATCGCACCCAAGCACAAGACGCTATATGAACTGTATCAATACATTACACTTCCATTCATCCCCAGGTCTAATACGGACTAAGTTATAGGCCCCACGAAGATCTAGTTTAGAAAAATTTTGGCATGTCGCACTCTCTCCAATAACTCAGGGATTAAAGGCAATGGATAACGGTTTCTAATAGTAACCTTATTGAGTTCCCTATAGTCTACGCATGGTCTCAGAGATCCATCTTTCTTCTTTACAAAGAAGATGGGTGCACCTGCAGGAGATGAAGAGGGGCGTATGAAGCCCTTGGCTAGATTTTCATCTATGTAATCCTTTAAAGCCTTTAGCTCGGGCCCGCCAGGGGGTAGATCTTACCAAAAGGTATCTCTGCTCCAGGCAATAATTCAATTGGACAATCATATGGACGGTGAGGAGGAAGCTGGTCAGCGTTCTTCTTGTCACATAAATCCACATAGTCCTGGTATACAGCTGGTAGTTCAGGGACTGTCATGATTCCTTTAGGAACAGAGCAAGCTGAAACTTTTGGACTCATCTGTTTCTCTGGAAAGTGTAATTCCTTGGTCTCCCAGTTAATGGTAGGATTCTGAGCCTGCAGCCATGGTAGCCCTAGAATAATGGGAAAGTGGGGAGAAGAGATAAGCATAAAGGACAGTTTCTCTTGATGATCTTTACCCATAAGAACCCTCAAAGGCTCTGTTTCCTGATCCACTGGTCCAGAGGTCAGCAGGGAGCCATCCACAGTTTCCATCTGTACTGGAGTAGCCTTCTTCACTGAACGTATCCCCTGTTTCAGAGCAAAGGAGACATCCATAAAATTTCCACTTGCCCCTGAGTCGATCATAGCAGAGCTAGACACCCAAGCTGAGTCAACCCAGAGTTTGATGGAAAGAAAGCAATGAGAATTGTTTTTCTTACAACTCAGCTGGGACACCGCTGAGGAAACTTGAAAAATGGCAGCGTTTACACAGTCAACGTCCTCAGAGGTAACGGAGTTTAAGTCCGAGAAATCAAGATCTGTTGCTGCAGATCTCTCTGGAGCCTGAGGCTCGGACCTGACAGATCCCCTCTCGCAACACTCACAATGAATGAGTGCTGCAGTAGTCTTACGAGAACGGCTGGGGCAGTTTATAATGAAGTGCCCTGACTTACCACAATAGAAACATAGATTCTCCTTAAAACGATGTTCCTTGCGTGCATCACTAACCGTCGTTGTAAAGAGTCTACCTGCATGGGTTCAGGTTCAGGTTCCCGTGTAATCCTACTCAAAGGTTCCTTAGCTGGAGAGGAAGGTAGGAAAAGGTTAGTACGATTGCTTTCGAACCATCTCTCTTGCCTGCGTTCAGTCAGACGAGTATCAATACGGATGCAGTAGTTAATAAAGTCACCTAACGCAGTGGGAGGGTCGGCACGAGCAAGTTCATCCTTAATCAGTGGAATAACCCCTTTCGAAAAATAGATTTTTTGGCGGAACTGTCCCAGGTGGTATCAAGGGCCCATCTCCTGAAATCCAAGGCATATTCAGCTACCGAGTGCTTACCTTGGCGCAAAGCTAACATGGCTGCTTCAGCTGTTGCACCTCGATTGGGGTCATCAAACACCTGCCCCATGGCTGAAATAAAATCATCAAGGTGATTCAAACAATCATCCTCAGTCTCAATCAGAGGGTTTGCCCACATTAAAGCCTTGTTGGTAAGCAACATAATTATAGTAAGCACCTTAGATCGTTCAGTGGGAAATTGTGAAGCATGTGCAGAAAAAAAAGATTGCATTGATTAATAAATCCCCTGAATTTCTCACGTTCACCGCCAAAACGAAAAGGGGGCAACTTGGGAATCCCAGCACTCGGGGCTACGGCAGGAGCCTGGACTCGCCCCTCTAGAACCTCAATCCTGGCTCGCAAATCCTGGGTAGTCTGTCCAACCACTTGCAAATTGTGATTATTGAGGTCCTGTAGATTTGTAAAACGGGTCTTTATATTCTGCAAATCTGCAAGGATATTATCAGTCACTCCGTAAAGTTCCTTTATGCGGGCCTCCATTTTCCAGATCTTTTAAGACAGGATTACTGGAAGAAGAGGAGAGAAAAAAAAAAACAATAGTGTTCACCTGTGGCAACACTGCAGAGAGAAAAAAAATTAAGGGAACTGCTCACCTGGAATGGTTGTGAGGAGTCACAACCACTATCATCACAGAAAGTTTCAACCAGACATCTGATATCCAGAGTTACAGCAGACAAAAAAGAGAAAAGAAAGGAAAAAAAAACAATAGTGTTTACCTGTGGTAACACTGCAAAAAGAAAAAACTTAAGGGAATTGCTCACCTGGAATGGTTGTGAGAAGTCACAACCACTGTCATCACAGAAAGTACAACCGGACGTCTGATATTCACAGTACAGCAGACACAGCCTTCCAGACCCAGCAGACACTAACGTTTTGGCTTCAGAATCTTGTAATGTATGTAGTACAGTTCATATAGCGTCTTGTGCTTGGGTGCGATGAAAACACAGGAGTCACAGGTTTGATATAGAAAAGTCCTGTATTACTTCATACAAGTTGGCAGAAATAGTCACACAGTTTGCAGACACAGAAACAGGAGACACAGCAGGCCAGAGTAATCCAAGCTCAGCAATCACTCTCCAATACAGATTCAGGATCTTCTTCTCTGTTACCGTAAGTCCATGCAAACGTGGGTCTTTCAAAGAGCAGGGTTCAGAGTCCACAAGTGCTTCAGAGTTCCTCAGTAGGAATAGCTGGAGTACAAGGTCCAAGGCTTACAGGAGTCAAGTCACAGGTTCACTGCAGGCTAGATTCTGAAGCACAGATTGCTCAGCTGTGGCTGCTTAAGAAGCAAAGGAGAGAATCAGGGCGGGAACATGCAAGCTGGAAACTCCATTTTGACTGAGGGCAAGATAGCTGCAGCAAGACAGAAAGTAAAATGGCTGACGAACAAACTGAGTTTCAGGAATATATACATAGAACCTTACAGCTCCATTCTATTTCAAAAACTCAAATCTATTAGTGTGACGCGCTTCCATCCGTATCCAATACATTGGTTGCAAACACAATAGAAGTACATAAAGGAGCCTTTCAGAGCTAGTGAACAGTTGTCTGCAGTGTTCACGGCAGTCTGTGAGGTCTCTTTTTTTAAGAGCAGATCACGCTCAAGTTAGTTCTTCAACCACTGCTGGTTGGAGTCTGCTAAGCGTGTGTCACTGCCTCATCCTTTTAATTTTTGGCTAATTGGTGCTGCTCCATTCTAATTAAAAAAACTCTAATCTATTAGTGTGACGCGCTTCCATCCGTATCCAATACCTTGGTTGCAAACACAATAGAAGTACATAAAGTAGCCTTTCAGAGCTAGTGAACAGTTGTCTGCAGTGTTCACGGCAGTCTATGAGGTCTCTTTTTTTTAATTCAGATCACGCTCAAGTTAGTTCTTCAACCACTGCTTGTTGGAGTCTGCTAAGTGTGTGTCACTGCCTCATCCTTTTAATTTTAGGCTAATTGGTGCTGCTCCATTGTAATTCCAAAAACTCAAATCTATTAGTGTGACGCGCTTCCATCCGTATCCAATACCTTGGTTGCAAACACTATAGAAGTACATAAAGCATAAAGGAGACTTTTAGCTTGTTTGCGGCCTGCAGGAACAGACAGATTAGTATTACCCCCTTTTTTTTTGGTGCCTTAGCTATTGCATTCTAGTTTCGTGCATTGTAATAGCTCAAAAAAATTTGTGAGTGATACTATCCATTGTACATTGTTTTTTGTCTGAATCACAACCTTTGGTTTTAGGTTGAAAAAAAGGGAAAAGTTAATAAAGTTCAGCAAACAGTACACTTGACACTTGATAGGCCACATTAGCTGATATTAAAGTGTAGTCCACACTTTGTAAACTTTGTGTTTCTTATACCTGTTAGCAGCTGTTCAGGAATAAGCACACTTAGGCCTTATTACTTTTCTGCCTATCTTTATCAATCTACCAAGATGAAGAAGGCAGGGAGTAAGGCACGTGGTCATGGGCAAGGAGTTTCAGCAGGGAGAGGACATGGGGATTCTGTGGCTGCTGCCGCCCCCAGTGACACAGCTTCCACCAGTTTTCCCCGTGAGCGTTCCTTTATGCGCAGTTTTGTAGGAGCTCGGTGTACCCCCCTGCTGCGGGAAGAACAAATTGAAGCCGTTGTCGGTTGGATGGCAGCCAACGCATCGACTTCAATTGCTTCCACCTCCTCTCAGGACCAGAGTACTGTTGAGCAACCATCTGACTCTTCACCGCCTGCCAAATTGCCCAGGCAGTCAGAGAGCTCTGTACAGGAGCCAGCTGAGTCTCTACTTCTGTTCTCTGAATCTGTTGGCTTGGAAAGAGGGGGCCAGCCAAGCAGCATTCTAGAATGTGAAGAAGAGGGAGTATGCAGTGATGCGCAACAGCTTTGTCTCTCTGAATCTGAAGAGGCAGGTGAGCCAGTGCCGATGGTCAGCACACCGCAGAACGCATCTGATGATGATGAGACTCAGGTGCCAGTTTCTGTTGCGCATGGTGCTGGCCAGACCACCCAACAGCAGCAGGTGTTGGAATAGGGTAGTGGAGATGATGAGGTCCTTGACCCAACATGGCGTTAGGAACAGGAAGATGGTGAGAGCAGCTCTGAGGAAGAGATTCCCCCAACGGTCCAAACAGGAGTTTGGTGCTTGGAAGTGCTGTGTGCACAGTCAACACTTGCTCCTGTGTTACTGGGGTTCAGTAATGTCAGCTGTTCCCCTGCTGTGTGTACGGCAAAAAGTCCTGCTGCCTCCACCATGTTCTCCTCTCATCCCTGGTCTCCAACACTGCCAGTTGCTGCTCAGAAGTGCTGTGTGCACAGTCAACACTTGCTCCTGTATTACTGGGGTTCAGTAATGTCAGCTGTTCCCCTGCTGTGTGTACGGCAAGAAGTCCTGCTGCTTCCACCATGTTCTCCTCTCATCCCTGGGCTCCAACACTGCCAGTTGCTGCTCAGAAGTGCTGTGTGCACAGTCAACACTTGCTCCTGTGTTACTGGGGTTCAGTAATGTCAGCTGTTCCCCTGCTGTGTGTACGGCAAGAAGTCTTGCTGCCTCCAATTTAAAGTTACAAAGTTGCTCATACTAGGCCTCAGCCTACACCTGACTGACCCTGGGCTCCAACACCGCCAGTTGGTGCTCGGAAGTGCTGTGTGCACAGTCAACACTTGCTCCTGTGTTACTGGGGTTCAGTAATGTCAGCTGTTCCCCTGCTGTGTGTACGGCAAGAAGTCCTGCTGCCTCCACCAGGTTCTCCTCTCATCCCTGGGCTCCAACACCGCCAGTTGGTGCTCGGAAGTGCTGTGTGCACAGTCAACACTTGCTCCTGTGTTACTGGGGTTCAGTAATGTCAGCTGTTCCCCTGCTCTGTGTACGGCAAAAAGTCCTGCTGCCTCCACCATGTACTCCTCTCATCCCTGGGCTCCAACACCGCCAGTTGGTGCTCGGAAGTGCTGTGTGCACAGTCAACACTTGCTCCTGTGTTACTGGGGTTCAGTAATGTCAGCTGTTCCCCTGCTGTGTGTAAGGCAAGTAGTCCTGCTGCCTCCACCATGTTCTCCTCTCATCCCTGGGCTCCAACACTGCCAGTTGCTGCTCGGAAGTGCTGTTTGCACAGTCAACACTTGCTCCTGTGTTACTGGGTTCAGTAATGTCAGCTGTTCCCCTGCTGTGTGTGCGGCAAGAAGTCCTGCTGCTCCGCCATGTTCTCCTCTCATACCTGGGCTCCAACACTGCCAGTTGCTGCTCAGAAGTGCTGTGTGCACAGTCAACACTTGCTCCTGTGTTACTGGGGTTCAGTAATGTCAGCTGTTCCCCTGCTGTGTGTACGGCAAAAAGTCCTGTTGCCTCCACCATGTTCTCCTCTCATCCCTGGGCTCCAACACCGCCAGTTGGTGCTCGGAAGTGCTGTGTGCACAGTCAACACTTGCTCCTGTGTTACTGGGGTTCTGTAATGTGAGCTGTTCACCTGCTGTGTGTACGGCAAAAAGTCCTGCTGCCTCCACCATGTTCTCCTCTCATCCCTGGGCTCCAACACTGCCAGTTGGTGCTTGGAAGTGCTGTGTGCACAGTCAACACTTGCTCCTGTTTTACTGGGGTTCTGTAATGTCAGCTGTTCCCCTGCTGTGTGTACGGCAAGTAGTCCTGCTGCCTCCACCATGTTCTCCTCTCATCCCTGGGCTCCAACACCGCCAGTTGGTGCTCGGAAGTGCTGTGTGCACAGTCAACACTTGCTCCTGTGTTACTGGGGTTCAGTAATGTCAGCTGTTCCCCTGCTCTGTGTACGGCAAAAAGTCCTGCTGCCTCCACCATGTACTCCTCTCATCCTTGGGCTCCAACACCGCCAGTTGGTGCTCGGAAGTGCTGTGTGCACAGTCAACACTTGCTCCTGTGTTACTGGGGTTCAGTAATGTCAGCTGTTCCCCTGCTGTGTGTACGGCAAGTAGTCCTGCTGCCTCCACCATGTTCTCCTCTCATCCCTGGGCTCCAACACTGCCAGTTGCTGCTCGGAAGTGCTGTTTGCACAGTCAACACTTGCTCCTGTGTTACTGGGGTTCAGTAATGTCAGCTGTTCCCCTGCTGTGTGTGCGGCAAGAAGTCCTGCTGTCTCCACCATGTTCTCCTCTCATCCCTGGGCTCCAACACTGCCAGTTGCTGCTCGGAAGTGCTGTGTGCACAGTCAACACTTGCTCCTGTGTTACTGGGGTTCAGCAATGTCAGCTGTTCCCCTGCTGTGTGTACGGCAAAAAGTCCTGCTGCCTCCGCCATGTTCTCCTCTCATACCTGGGCTCCAACACTGCCAGTTGCTGCTCAGAAGTGCTGTGTGCACAGTCAACACTTGCTCCTGTGTTACTGGGGTTCAGCAATGTCAGCTGTTCCCCTGCTGTGTGTACGGCAAAAAGTCCTGCTGCCTTCACCATGTTCTCCTCTCATCCCTGGGCTCCAACACCGCCAGTTGGTGCTTGGAAGTGCTGTGTGCACAGTCAACACTTGCTCCTGTGTTACTGGGGTTCAGTAATGTCAGCTGTTCCCCTGCTGTGTGTACGGCAAAAAGTCCTGTTGCCTCCACCATGTTCTCCTCTCATCCCTGGGCTCCAACACCGCCAGTTGGTGCTCGGAAGTGCTGTGTGCACAGTCAACACTTGCTCCTGTGTTACTGGGGTTCTGTAATGTGAGCTGTTCACCTGCTGTGTGTACGGCAAAAAGTCCTGCTGCCTCCACCATGTTCTCCTCTCATCCCTGGGCTCCAACACTGTCAGTTGGTGCTCGGAAGTGCTGTGTGCACAGTCAACACTTGCTCCTGTGTTACTGGGGTTCTGTAATGTCAGCTGTTCCCCTGCTGTGTGTACGGCAAGTAGTCCTGCTGCCTCCACCATGTTCTCCTCTCATCCCTGGGCTCCAACACCGCCAGTTGGTGCTCGGAAGTGCTGTGTGCACAGTCAACACTTGCTCCTGTGTTACTGGGGTTCAGTACTGTCAGCTGTTCCCCTGCTGTGTGTACGGCAAGAAGTCCTGCTGCCTACAATTTAAAGTTACAAAGTTGCTCATACCAGGCGTCAGCCTACACCCTGACTGACCCTGGGCGCCAACACCACCAGTTGCTGCTCGGAAGTGTCATTGGCACGGGTTCTCACTTCTGCCCAGCCTGTTTACAGCACGCCAGCTGTTTCCTGGCAGTGTCAATGTCACTTTGCCTCCAATAAGTTGTCCTGTCGTGTTGCGTTCGGGTTAGCCGACTCTATGGTGCCTGCAGTTTAGGTGCTTCCTATGTGGGCTGCGGGATATGTAAATAAAGGCTGTTTCCGTTGTGACAATAGGACAAGCACCCACTGTAGGACTGTGGGATTCGGTAACTGCGGCCGGCTCGCAGCCTTTCAACTTGAATTTTCATGGGTACCTTATGCTACCCGTCCGGGTTCCAGTACCGTCAGCTGGTTCTCGGCAGTGCCTTTGGCCTAGGTGCCTCCATCTCGGTATCCGAGTTCCAGCAACGTCTGCTGGTCCTTGGTAGTGCTTTGGAGCACAGGTACCTTCTGCTTAGTAACCGTGTCCCAGTAACGTCAGCTGGTCCTCGGTTGTGCCATTGGCTTTGTTCCTTCTGCTGCCCCTCCGGGTTCCAGCACAGTCAGCTGGTCCTCGCTACTTCCATTGGCTCTTGTACCTTCTGCTACCCATCCGGGTTCCAGTACCGTCAGCTGGTTCTCCGGCAGTCCCTTTTGCCTAGGTGCCTCCATCTCGGTATCCGAGTTCCAGCAACGTCTGCTGGTCCTTGGTAGTGCTTTGGAGCACAGGTACCTCCTGCTTAGTAACCGTGTCCCAGTACCATCAGCTGGTCCTCGGTTGTGCCATTGGCTCTGTTCCTTCTGCTGCCCCTCCGGGTTCCAGCACAGTCAGCTGGTCCTCGTTACTTCCATTGTCTCTTGTACCATCTGCTACCCGTCCGGGTTCCAGTACCGTCAACTGGTTCTCGGAAGTTACTCAGCCTTCTTGTACCTTCAGCTACATTTCCAAGTTGAAGATTTTTTAAACGATTTTTTGGGTAATCACTCTGGATCTCCAACACTGAAGACGATGACCCTGAAGACCACCCCGAAGAAGACGACGACCCCGAAGACGAGGAGCCTGAAGACGACGACGACCCTGAAGACCACCCGGAAGAAGACGACGACCCCCAGGACGACGACCATCAAGACGACGAGCCTGAACACCATCACAAAGAAGAAATAAAAGATTACCCAGAAGAAGATCACCAACAGGACAAAGAAGATTAAGACAAACGACAAGATACAGAACAAGAGACAGAAGAACAAGAAGCAGAAGAACAAAAAGCAGAAGAACAAAAAGCAGAAGAACATTAAGTAAAAGACCAAAATTCAGAGCAAAATATATGCTCTAAATTATAAGCAGAAGAAGACTAAGCAGTGTATGGGGGTGAGTCCATTCCTCCTCGTGGTGCCCCTGGAAAATGCCTGCTGCTGCAGGCAAAACTGAACACGGACAAATACTGTTGTAATTTAAATCTTTTGTGACAGCAAGAACGGAAGGATGAAATCTTCAAACTTTTACAGATTACAACTACAGGAATGTCTGTCACAAATAAGAATATGATGAAGAAGATGAATAGGAAGAAGATGAAGAAGTAGAATATGAAGAAGAATAATAGTTGAATAAGAATAATATGAGTAATGTTACCAAAAAGATGAATAGGAAGAAGTTTAAGAAGATAAATAAGGTGAAGAATAAGTTGATGAAAAAGATGCTGCTGCTGAGGATCATGAAGGAGAAAGTGTGGCAGAAGTAAAAAAGGTGAAGAGCATGGAAGTAGTGAAACATACATATGTGCCAAAATAGAAAAAAGGTTAACAACATAGTAAATTTCTTCATAACTCCGAACGTCTTAAAAAAAAAAAGTATTCCTGCTATTCCATTTGATTGGGTTAAACATCTATGTGTCATGACCCAGGACGGGGTTTTGTCTTTGCCCCGTCCTGGTCAGACTGGGGTTAATGGTTTCAGCCTCTCTCTGGCAGAGGGCGGCTATTTAGTTGCCAATTGACCTAGGTCTGGTGTCAGTTATACTCCTGCCCTCGGCTGAGTTAGTTGACCTCCTGTGTGCCTGTGCCTTGTGCCTGATCTTGTTGCTTGTTTGGTTTTGACCTGGTCCGTCTCTTCGTTGTGAGTTTGTTCTACTGTCTTGGTACTGTGTATTTGCCCGTTCTGGTTTTCTGATCCCTTGGCTACGTTCTGGTTATTCTCTGCCTGCTCCACTTGTACTGCGTTGCTCCCTCTGTGTATGACCTGGCTATCCTGACTATCCGTTTTGTCTATGCCCCTTGGTAACTCTGTCCCGTAGTTACCCTTCTAGGAGTTTTCCTTCTGCTCATAGCTCTCTGGAGCTTAGGCCACGCCCATCAGCAGTCACGTGCTTAAGGTCCTCTGGCCTGAAACAATCTCTGTCTGTTACTGCCTTCTCTGAGAGACCTGTGGCCGGCGCCGCCCCTTGGCAGTCACGTGCTTAGGGTCCTGTTAGTCTGAAGCATGCATCTTCACCGCTACTGCCCCGCTCCACAGGTATCTTTGAGTGCAGTCTGTCTTATTCAGGACACGCGCACTGGCTCAGTGAGCAAGTGCAGTGCGGTGTTCGTGATACTATGCCTTTAATGTCTCCTCCACCTCCCCCAATACATTCTACATTACTCTTTGTTGTTTTCCTTCATGTACAGTTAACCTACAAGGAAATAAAGGTTTTTTTTAATTCCGATATTTTTGTCCCATTGACTTGCATTGATCTCCGGTATCGGAATCGGCGATATCCGATACTTTTTCAGTATCGGGCCGATCCAATCCGATCCAATATTTTGCAATATCGGAAAGTATCGCTCAACCCTAGTCTTTAATCTACCCTTCATCACTTAACTCCTGGAATCTTAGGTATATTCTCATTTTATATGCTATATTTCAGATAACTCTCTTTTAGACCCTGTATAATCTGTTTTCTCACTCTTTGCATTTTACAAAAACCACCTTTATTAA
The DNA here is from genome assembly GCA_033576555.1 of Oophaga sylvatica. Lineage (NCBI taxonomy): Eukaryota > Metazoa > Chordata > Amphibia > Anura > Dendrobatidae > Oophaga > Oophaga sylvatica. Next base: position 268,653,117 of record JARQOD010000006.1, read on the forward strand.
AGTTGCTAACAATCTACAAGTAGCTAAATCAAATGCTCACTAACCCCTTCTGATTCTACTAGATATCTCTTTTGCATTTGACACCATAGATCACCAGGTCCTCCTCACTGTGTTCCACTCGATCAATCACAAGGATACCGCTCTCTTTTTTTATACTTCTCCTACCTTTCTAAGCATTTCCTTAGGATATCATTTGCTTGTTCTTATCCTGCTCCTTTTCCCCTTACTTACTTCAATTAGGGTTCAGTACTAAGTTCAATTTTCTTTTCTCTAAACACCACCCTTGTTTTACAAATCATCAGCAGATTGGATTTTCAGTAACATTTGCATGCTGATGACACCTATTTCTCCACATCTTTTTGTAACATGAGTCATCTCAGTTTTGCCAGAAAACATCTTGATGATTCCTAAGACTTTTGAGAGAATACTCTGTGATGAGACAAAAGTTGAACTTTTTGGTAGGTGTATGTCCCATTACATCTGGCATAGAAGTAGCACAGCATTTCAAAAAAGGAACATCATACCAACAGTAAAATGTGGTAGTGGTAGTTTGATGGTCTAGGGCTGTTTTGCTGTTTAAGGACCTGGAAGAAGTGCTGTGGTAAATGTAACCATGAACTCTGCTGTCGAAAAATATAGAAGGAGAATGTCAGGTCAATAGTTCGTGACCTCACGCTGAAGAGCACTTGGGTTATTCAGCAGGATAATGATCTAAAGCACACCAGCAAGTCCACTTCTGAATGGCTTAAGAAAAACAAAATTAAGACTTTGGAGTGACCTTGTCAAAATCCTGACATAGTCCGATTGAGATGCTGTGGCATGACCTTAAAAGGGCAGTTCATGCTCAAAAACCCTCCAATGTGGCTAAATTAAAACAATTCTGCAAAAATTAGTGGACCAAAAATCCTCAAGTGAGTTGTAAAATACACATTGCCAGCTATCGCAAATACTTGATTGCAGTTGTTGCTGTTAAAGGTGGCCCAACCAGTTATAAGTTTTAGGGGCAATCACTTTTTCACAAATGGCCCTGTGTTTGGAATATCTTGTTCCCTTAATAATAAAGACTTTCATTTAGAAACTGCATTTCATGTTTACTTGTGTTATCTTTGTCTAATATTTAAATTTGTTTTGGTGATCTGAAACGTATATGTCAGGAGTCGAACCCAGTACCTCTTTGTCCACTGGCCAGCAGCTCTACCATCTGAGCTATTCTGCTGGCTGCAAAGTTCCTTGCTGAACCCAGATACCATTGACTGTTCTTCCTGATTGGCTACACCTAGTGCTCTCTTGATTGGGCCTCTGATTGCCAATTACACACCCTATATAAACCTGGCCCTGTGGGTGTGTCATTGCGAGATTATTGAGCTCCAAGCCTTTAGTCAAGCGTTTCCTGCTGATCCATTGCTACAAACACTGCTCTCCTGTGAACCGACCTCGGCCTGCCTTCTGACTACACTCTCCGCCTGATCCATTGCTACAAACACTGCTCTCCTGTGAACCGACCTCGGCCTGCCTTCTGACTACGCTCTCCGCCTGATCCATTGCTACAAACACTGCTCTCCTGTGAACCGACCTCGGCCTGCCTTCTGACTACGCTCTCCGCCTGATCCATTGCTACAAACACTGCTCTCCTGTGAACCGACCTCGGCCTGCCTTCTGACTACGCTCTCCGCCTGATCCATTGCTACAAACACTGTTCTCCTGTGTACTGACCTCCGGCTGCCACCTGACTACGTTATCTGCCTGCTCCTCTGTTACCGAACTACCTTTCCTGTGTACCGACCTCCGGCTGCCACCTGACTACGCTACCTGCCTCTGCTTCCCCTAGTGTTTGCAGTAACATCGGCTCCAACCCAGACGGGATCTTGACAGAATAATCTCGCGCCAAAATGGAGTCCGCTGTGAACACCCTGAGGCGGCAAGTTACGGAGCTTCAAAGTTTTTGTACTGACTCTCAAGGAAAATATGCCAAGTTACAAACTGATTTCACGGCGATACAACAGGAAGTAATTGAGCTACAAAACCAACTTCTGGACGTGCGCAATTCAGGGTCCGAATCAAACGCGCGGCTGCCGCTGCCTGCAAAGTTCAGTGGGGATCGCAAGCAGTACCGAGGATTCCTCAATCAATGCCGCATATACTTCCAGATGCAACCTGCTCCCTTTACCAGTGAGAGGAAGAAAGTTTTTTTCATGATAAATCTCCTGACGGATGAAGCTCTTGCTTGGGCTTCACCTTATGTAGAAAAGGACTATGCCCTCCTTAATGACCTGGAAGCTTTCATCGCAGCTATGAATCAAGTTTTTGATGACCCAAACCGCTGTGCCACAGCAGAAACCAAATTACATAATTTGCACCAAGGTTGTTGCTCTGTTGCGGAATATACATCGGAGTTCCGTCGCTGGGTGGCCGACACCACCTGGAATCCAGCGGCCCAGAGAAGTAAATTTCGACGAGGGTTATCAGAACCAGTGAAAGACGAGCTTGCCAGGGTTGAGACCCTGACCAGTTGGAGGACTTTATTCAACTATGTATCCGGATTGACCAGAGACTTACTGAAAGGAGAAAGGAGAGACTGCGAGCACTTGGGAATAGCCCTGTCTTCTCATTTTCAGCATCGGACCACCAAGAAAAGACGCAAGGCGTGTCTGAACCGATGCAGATCGACGTCATCCGAAGACCACTCTCTGCACAGGAGAAGGAGAGGCGACGTGCAGAACATCTCTGCCTCTATTGTGGGGACCCTGGACACTATGCCATCAACTGTCCTAACAAAAGGACTATAGCCTTTACCAACAACAGGTCTGCCAGCAATATGGACCTTTCTCAGCAGTCGGATTCCATCTTGCAGACTATCTCATCAGTAACGCCAGAAATAGACAAAATACATAATACATCATCTCATTTTGTAATCCCCATTCAGGTTGTAATGGGCACCCAAAAATACAATGCTCTGCCCTGTTGGATTCGGGAGCAGGAGGAAATTTTATGGACTTAAAATTTACACGTGATAATAATATTTCCAGTAGGACCAAATCCACACCAATTGAAATGGAAACTGTGGATGGATCACCCTTGTCTTCTGGACCTGTCACGCATGAGACAATCGAACTGGATCATCATGAAGCTGTCAGTTTCCACCTTATTTCATCTCTGAAATTTCCGTTTATTCTAGGGATCCCTGGTTTTCAGTCCATAACCCTTCTATCAACTGGGCATCAAGGACCATCACATTTCCATCTGACTACTGTAAGAATAATTGTCATAAGGAACCCCCTGTTCTCCAACAAGTCCAAATCTCTGAGATTTCGCATGAGAAGGAAGAGAAACTACCACCTCAATATCAGCAGTTCTCTGATGTCTGCAGTAAGAATAAAGCAGATCAATTACCTCCTCACCGTCCTTACGACTGTCCCATTGAATTGCTGCCAGGAGCAACCATTCCATTTGGACGGATTTACAATCTTTCCGAACCTGAATTGAAGGTATTAAGAAAGTTCCTGGATGAAAATTTAGAGAAAGGCTTTATTCGACCTTCCACATCTCCAGCTGGGGCACCCCTGTTCTTTGTTGAAAAGAAAGACTCCACTCTGCGGCCATGTATTGACTACAGAGAGATGAATAATATCACTGTCAAGAATCGCTACCCGCTACCCTTGATTCCTGAACTATTTGAGAGACTCCGTTCTGCGAAAATCTTTACGAAGCTGGATCTTAGAGGGGCTTACAACCTCATAGGATTCACCAAGGAGATGAGTGGAAGACCGCCTTCAGAACGAGATATGGACATTTTGAATCTCTGGTTATGACCTTTGGTCTTAGCAATGCCCCAGCCACCTTTCAACATTTTATTAATGATGTATTTCGAGATTTCTTGGACCAATTCGTTGTGGCTTATCTCGATGACATTCTTATATTTTCAGACACCTTGGAAGAGCATCGCAGGCACGTCCAGTTAGTCTTGGAACGACTACAGGAGAACCATCTCTACATTAAACTTGAAAAATGTGAGTTTGAACAAACCAGTATCCAATTTCTGGGATATATCATCTCCCCAGAAGGTCTGAGCATGGATCCCGGCAAAATCAATGCTGTAGTGGACTGGCCTGTTCCAAGAAATTTAAAAGACGTCCAGCGTTTCATAGGATTTGCAAATTTTTACCGAAAATTTATAAAGAACTTTTCACAGATCATACTACCAATTACTACACTAACAAAAAAGACCAAAGCATTTTTCTGGTCTACGGAGGCACAGGAGGCTTTTGACAAATTGAAAACTCTTTTTACGTCTGCTCTATTGTTAGTACACCCAAATCCTGAATTGCCATTTACTGTCGAAGTGGACGCCTCGGACTCTGCAGTGGGAGTCATTCTGTCTCAGCGAGTTGGGGACAAAATGCAACTTCACCCATGTGCGTTTCTTTCCCACACCATGTCATCTGCAGAAAAGAACTACGATATCGGTAATAAAGAACTGTTAGCCATTAAAGTTTCCTTCTCCGAATGGAGACATATTTTGGAAGGTGCCAATCACCCTGTGACTGTCCTCACGGACCACAAGAATCTTGAATTCCTCCGTACAGCAAAAAGATTGTCTGCAAGACAAGCACGATGGGCCTTTTTTTTCTCAAGATTCAATTTTATAATTTCTTACCGGCCTGGTTCAAGAAATGGCAAGGCTGACACCCTGTCCAGGATGTGTTCGGAACCTCAGGAGAGGTCTAGTAATGACGATACAATTCTAGGCCCTAAAAATTTTTTGGGAATATTGCACTCTAAAGGACTATGTAATAGAATTAAAGATGGATATCAAGAGGACTCTTTCCTTAACCATCCTTCGGAAGACGTTGATCTTTCATTCAAAGAGGGGTTTTGGATGCAGAAACACAAAATATATGTACCTGAATCTTCTCGCCTTGAAGTCCTCAAAAGTGTCCATGATTCTAAACTGGCAGGACATCCTGGAGTTGCAAAAACACAAGACTTACTACTTCGTTTCTTTTGGTGGCCTAATTGTAGGAAGGACGTGAGGAAATATGTTTCAACCTGTTTAACATGCGCACGAAACAAGACCCCACGATCGTCTCCTCTAGGACTCTTGCAACCACTTCCAGTTCCATCCAGGCCTTGGGGATCTATTTCCATGGATTTTATTGTGGAACTACCCCCTTCCAAACAGATGACCGTCATCTTTGTCATAGTGGACCGACTCACAAAAATGGCCCACTTTATTCCAACTGAAGGAATTCCTACTGCTGAAAAAACTGCAGAACTGATAATCAAAGAGGTATTCAGGTTACATGGAATTCCTGACAGCGTGGTGTCTGACAGAGGCGTTCAGTTTACGTCAAAATTTTGGAAGAGTTTCTGTACAGCCTTGGGAGTCACGGTGAATCTTTCTACCGCTTTCCATCCTCAGTCCAATGGCCAGACGGAGAGAACGAACCAGACTTTGGAGCAATACCTCCGTTGCTTCATTTCCTATCTTCAGGATGACTGGGTGGACTATTTACCAACAGCAGAGTTTGCCTACAACAACTCCATACATAGCGCTACATCTCAAACCCCATTTTTGCTAATTATGGAGTACATCCAGTATTTATTCCTAATCTGCCAGTGAACACTCCCATTCCTGCTGTAAATGACAAGCTTGCAAAATTACAGGAATCCCAGAAGGAATTATCAGAGATATTACTCAAGACCCAGGAAGTATATAAGGAAGCAGCAGATAAACATCGGAGAGTGCCCCCTGCTCTTCAGGTTGGAGACAAAGTTTGGCTGTCCACTAAAAACCTTAAGACACATGTGCCATCCTCCAAATTGGGTCAGAAATTCATTGGACCTTTTCAAATTTCTGCAAAAATTAACTAGGTTGCTTTTCGTTTAAAACTTCCCAACAATCTAAAGATTCATCCAGTGTTTCACATATCCTTGCTCAAACCCTTCTGTGAAAACCCGTTTCCAGGAAGAATTCAGCCACCTCCTCCACCAGAAAGGATCCGTGGTGAAGAAGAATACATTGTGGATAAGATTCTGGACTCCCGAAAATTCAGAGGTAAACTGCAGTATCTGGTGCAGTGGAAGGGTTACGGACCAGAGGAAAATTCATGGGAACCAAGGGACAACGTCCATGCTCCTAGACTAACAAGAGCCTTTCATCAGAGGTACCCGGATAAGCCAGCTCCTGAGATGTCCAGAGGCCATCCTGGAAGGAGGGGAGTACTGTCAGGAGTCGAACCCAGTACCTCTTGTCCACTGGCCAGCAGCTCTACCATCTGAGCTATTCTGCTGGCTGCAAAGTTCCTTGCTGAACCCAGATACCATTGACTGTTCTTCTTGATTGGCTACACCTAGTGCTCTCTTGATTGGGCCTCTGATTGCCAATTACACACCCTATATAAACCTGGCCCTGTGGGTGTGTCATTGCGAGATTATTGAGCTCCAAGCCTTTAGTCAAGCGTTTCCTGCTGATCCATTGCTACAAACACTGCTCTCCTGTGAACCGACCTCGGCCTGCTTCTGACTACGCTCTCCGCCTGATCCATTGCTACAAACACTGCTCTCCTGTGAACCGACCTCGGCCTGCCTTCTGACTACGCTCTCCGCCTGATCCATTGCTACAAACACTGCTCTCCTGTGAACCGACCTCGGCCTGCCTTCTGACTACGCTCTCCGCCTGATCCATTGCTACAAACACTGCTCTCCTGTGTACCGACCTCCGGCTGCCACCTGACTACGTTATCTGCCTGCTCCTCTGTTACCGAACTGCCTTTCCTATGTACCGACCTCCGGCTGCCACCTGACTACGCTACCTGCCTCTGCTTCCCTAGTGTTTGCAGTAACATCGGCTCCAACCCAGACGGGATCTTGACAGTATAAGTGTGACAAACATGCAAAATAATAGGAAGCCAGGACCAGGGCAAACACTTGTTCACACAACTGTATATTGCAAAGAACTGTACCAAAGAAGATGTAATACCCTATGGATGAGCAATGTAATACCAATACATTTTTCATCAAGTTTCTTGAGGGCTATATACCAACGAAAGTACTCCAGACCACAGAACCGTCAATAGATGAGCAAAATAATACCAATACATTTTTCAACAAGTTTTTTTAAGATTATATAGCAACGACATGTACTCAAGAAGATGCAATACCCTATGGTTGAGCAATATAATAACAATAAAATTTTGAAAAAGTTTTTTTAATATTATATACCAACAAAATGTACCCAAAAACCCGTAATACTATATAGCTGAAAAATGTAACCTGGCAAAATTTTTAAACTTTTTTGGAGTGTTATAAATCACAAAAATGTATCCCGGAAACTGGAATAGTGTATGGGTAAAAAAATCAATCAAGCAAATTTTGAAATGCTTTTTTGTACTATTATATACCACCAACATGTGACAGAAAGCACGTAATACTCTATGGATGAGTAATCTAATCTGAAATATTTTTATACATATTTTTTAAGTTTTACACACCACCATAATGCAACAATAACCATGTAAAACTGTATGGAAGAGTCAATGAATTCATAAAAACATTTTGAATCAAAATATTTGAAAGTCTCCTTGATATGGTCATACAGTCGTAAAATCTGCACATAAAGTCCAGGCTTTGCACATTTTTATGAACGAGAGCCTGTCTGCATTCTCTGTCAGGCGAAAGTGCATATCTATTATGACACCCTCCCAGCAGCACTAAAAATCCACTCAGACAAGATACTAGTGGCAGGACACCTCCAAGGCAAAAGAGGGAAAGCTCATGCCAGGTGTCAAGCTTTGAGACCCTAGAATTGAAAGTCGCAGAGGAATTAGGGAGTACCCTGGTTTGGTCAACCAGGTATTGCTTAGCTATCTTTAAAAACTTTCCATTCCTTGTTGAAAATTACTGGTCTTCAGGACCTGGGCGCAGGGCTTGTGAAATTGGCCCATGAAATTGGCTCATGCCTTTGACTGTATACCCCAGCCTCTGCTGTGTGTCTCCTTGGCCTCTCCTATTTGATTGGACAAGGAGTTAGCCCCTGCTGCTAGCGTTGCCTGATGGGAATTTTGCCAGCATGTTTTTCACAATGGCCTTTTGGTATAGCACCATTGTAGAAGACCACTCCACCTTAGGAAGAAGAGATGCAAAGTTCTCCTTGTAGCGTGGGTCTAGCAGGCTGAACAACCAGTACTCTTTTTTGGCCAAGATGAACGTAACGCAATGGTTAATGGAAAGGCAGCTGCACATAAAATCGGCCATATGTGCCAAGCTCCATACAGCCAACACTTCCATTTCTCCACCATGATGATGGCTCTACATCTCCTTCTCCTCCTCCCTCAAAAAAATTGGTCACCTGCAGCAATCAAAGTGGTTTTGGGGAGTTTCCTCTACCATAATGTAACAGAAAGAATGCAAAAGTGTATGGGGACAAACAAATTAAATCCAGAAAAATGTTTCTGTGCTTTTTGTTTAAGTTTTAGAAATCAAAGAAATATTCACAGATCATGTAGCACTCTATGACTGAGAAATGGAAGCCTACAAAATTTTTAAAATATTTTTCTTAGTTTTAAAGATCACATAGTCACAAACCACGTAACACTGCATGACTGAGAAATGGAAGACTGCAAAATTTTTAAAAGCTTTTTCTCAGTTTTATAGATCACAGACATGTACTCCACGCTATGGAATAGTGTATAGCGGAGAAATGTAGCCAAGGAAAATGTTTAAACAATTTTTGGATGTGTTATATAACACAAAAAAGATCCTCAAAGCACGTAATACTTGATTGATCAAAATATATTCAATTTTTTCAGCCCTCACAAAAAACTGCAGCTATATATTTGCCAACGGACTACACAGGCCTAATCCCTGTCTACAGACTGGATTCTGTCACTCTCCTGCGACTCTCTTGCCCTCCCTGGCTAAATGCATATTGTATGTGATACAAATACCCAAGCAAATGATTAACCCTTAGAAGGGCTGTTAGTATGATGGTTCAGCTTCTTTACCAGTATCAAGACTTCAAGCCTCTGATTCGTTGTACTGTGCACACAGGCCTAGACAAGCAATCTCTCCCTCCAAAACAAAGTGTCACAGAACTGTTCAGTGGCATCACTGTGGCCAGCCGGTTGGCTCCTGACCTTTTTTAATCCCTGATGATATCTGATGGCCAGCCAATAGCAGTAATACCACAACCAAAATGGCTACATCATTACAGTGACTCACAGGCAATCTATGCATGCTTATTGGTTGCGTAACTGGCATTAAAGATGTGAGGCAGGGATTCGAGTTTTATATCGAGCACCACTCAGTGCTCACTGACTAACGAGCACATCTGAGCACCGTGATACTTGAGTGATAACCGAGTATCACCGAGCGCGTTCGCTCATCCCTAGCTGGAACTCCTAAACCCAAGTCCACCTAGAGGTATAGCCAGAAAAGAAGTTCAGAGAAGGGTGCACATATAAAATCCAACCCAGAATGTGATGGGGCAGACCAAAACAGGAAAATTGAAAAGAACTGGAGAGGACCAAACCATCAGCATTTGGACAAAGAAGAAAAGGCAACAGCTCAGCAAACGGGGGAACTGAACACAAAGCAACAGGTCAGCTGATCGAATCCCCAAATCGAGCCATGATAGATACTACAATATCTTCCAAGTCGGTTAAAGTGACAAATACTTTGGACAATTGAGCGGACCAGTCCCTAGAGAACCTTACTCTTTTTCCCCATTCACACAAAATACAGCTCTGGCAAAAATTAAGAGTACCTAAAGTACTTATATACACACACATGTAATTTCAGTAGGTGGTAAACCCAGAAATTAGCATAAAATACAATGCTTTCATCATTATTCATATACAATATACAACTCTGTCAAAAATTAAGAGACCACCACATCAAAACCCTGTCATGGGCAGCCCATTCTCCAGACCTGAACCCCATTGAAAACTTCTGGAATGTAATCAAGAGGATGATGAATAGTCACAAGCCATCAAACAAAGAAGAACTGCTTACATTTTTGCGCCAGAAGTACAGTCATGGCCAAAAGTTTTGAGAATGACACAAATATTAATTTTTACAAAGTCTACTGCTTCACTTTTTCTAATGGCAATTTACATATACTCCAGAATGTTATAAAGAGTGATCAGCTTAACAGCAATTACTTGCAAAGTCAATATTTGGTTAGAAAAGGAACTTTATCCTCCAAAACACATTTCAACATCATTGCAGCCCTGCCTTAAAAGGACCAGCTAACCTCTTTTCAGTGATTGCTCCATTAACACAGGTGTGGGTGTTGATGAGGACATGGCTGGAGAGCAATCTGTCATGATTAAGTAAGAATGACACCACTGGACACTTTAAAAGGAGGCTGGTGCTTGGCATCATTGTTTCTCTTCTGTTAACCATGGTTATCTCTAAAGAAACACGTGCAGTCACCATTGCAATGCACAACAATGGCCTAACAGGGAAGAGTATCGCAGCTAGAAAGATTGCACCTCAGTCAACAATATATTGCATCATCAAGAACTTCAAGGAGAGAGGTTCCATTGTTGCCAAAAAGGCTCCAGGGCGCCAAAGAAAGACCAGCAAGCGCCAGGACCGTCTCTTAAAAGTGTTTCAGCTGTGGGATCGGACTACCAGCAGTGCAGAGCTTGCTCAGGAATGGCAGCAGGCAGGTGTGAGTGCATCTGCACGCACTGTGAGGCGGAGACTCTTGGAGCAAGGCCTGGTCTCAAAGAGGGCAGCAAAGAAGCCACTTCTCTCCAGAAAAAACATCATGGACAGACTGATATTCTGCAAAAGGTACAGGCAGTGGACTGCTGAGTACTGGGGTAAAGTTATTTTCTCTGATGAATCCCCTTTTCGATTGTTTGGGACATCAGGAAAACGCCTCATTCGGAGAAGACAAGGTGAGCGCTACCACCAGTCTTGTCTCATGCCAACTGTTAAGCATCCTGAAACCATTCATGTGTGGGGTTGCTTCTCAGCCAAGGGAATCGGCTCTCTCACAGTCTTGCCTAAAAACACAGCCATGAATAAAGAATGGTACCAGAATGTCCTCCAAGTGCAACTTCTCCCAACCCTCCAAGAGCAGTTTGGCAAACAACAATGCCTTTTCCAGCATGATGGAGCACCTTGCCATAAAGCAAAGGTGATAACTAAATGGCTCAGGGAACAAAACATAGAGATTTTGGGTCCATGGCCTGGAAACTCCCCAGATCTTAATCCCATTGAGAACTTGTGCTCAATCATCAAGAGACGAGTGGACAAACAAAAACCTAAAAATTCAGACAAAATGAAAGCATTGATTGTGCAAGAATGGACTGCTATCAGTCAGGATTTGGTCCAGAAGTTGATTGAGAGCATGCCAGGGAGAATTGCAGAGGTCCTGAAGAAGGGTCAACACTGCAAATATTGACTTGCTGCATTAACTCATTCTAACTGTCAATATAAGCTTTTGTTACTCATATGATTGCAATTATTATATTTCTGTCTGTGATAAAAACATCTGTCAAACACAAACATAAAACCAGAGGGCAGCAGATCATGTGAAAATATAATATTTCTGTCATTCTCAAAACTTTTGGCCATGACTGTAGTGTGAAAGACTGGTGGTAAGCATGCAAAGACACATGAAAGCTGTTTTTAAAAATCATGGTTATTCCACAAAATATTGATTTATAAACTCTTCCTGAGTTAAAACATTAGTATTGTTGTTTCTATATGATTATGAACTTGTTTTCTTTCATTATTTGAGATCTGAAAGCACTGTTTTTTTTTAATTTTGACCATTTTTGTTTGGCAGAAAAATAAAATTTATTGCTTGGAAATTTGGAAACATGTCAGAAGTTTATAGACTAAAAGAACAATTTACATTTTACTCAACAATATACCTATAAAGAGAAAAGTCAGACAAACTGAACAGTTGAAAGTGGTCTCATATCTGGGATAAAGGACTGGTTTTGTCTTATGTCCTTAACAACCATCTCCAGCTGAGTTTATATTGCTCAGCCTGACTTCAATTCAGTTGGGCAGTCAGTCTTTTGGTCCTCCTGCAAATCAGAAACAGTCTATTCTGAAGATAAATGAGACTGCTGAATTTCTCTGTCAAAGAGTAAAGTGTTCTCCAATCTGGGACTCTGGGTGTCACGGGTGTGTCGCCATGAAGATCGTCGCGATTGCACAGCCTGACTTCTCGCAGCTGAGTTTTTGGTGCTTGGTGTTTTTCGGCAGTGAGGGAGTTAATCCTCTCTCTCTGTGCTAGACGAGGCCCAGCCTCACCCAGCTGCAGTTAATTCTGCAGTATTGGGACTCCTTCAAATACCTGCCGGTCTGATAGGGTAGTTGTCGGTGAAAGCATTTCATACAGACCATCAGAGCGGATCGTGGTATTGAAGAGTTTGGAGCGAAGTGTACTCGGTGTGGTTTTTTTCCCTTCCTCGCTTTATCATTTATATCCTTACCCGTTTGTATTCCCTCTGTTATTGTGGTGTGAGTTTTTGTATGCAAGGTGGTTTTTGGTTTTCCCCTACTGTTGTGATCGGGGTCCTTCTCAGGACTAGATTACTGAGGTTCAGGGATTCTCAGGAGGTAGGGTTACGCTGGCGTCCTTGACCTCTGTACCATTAACAGTACCTCCAGGTAGAGGGATTAGTCAGAGCCCCAGCTTAGGGTCAGCATAGGACCCTGACCTCTTGTACGCAGTGACAGCGTGACATTTTCACCGACCGACAAAAGATTCTCTCCAGCCTCCATGGATCCAGTAGCCAGTCTAGCTCGGCAGTTGCAGAGTTTGTCCATGGAGCTGGCGGACGTTAAGTCCAAGGTTTTGTATCCCCCGGAGCAAGCCGGACCAGAACCTAAAGTAGCTCTCCCAGACAGGTTTACTGGGGGGCGGGACAAGGTTTTTGTTTTCCGAGAGGCATGTAAGTTGTACTTTCGGCTGCGGCCACGGTCATCGGGGAGTGAAGAACAAAGGGTGGGAATTGTCATCTCGCTCCTACAAGGGGACCCACAATCATGGGCGTTCTCTCTTCCCCCGGGCTCCCCGGCTCTCCAGTCAGTGGATAGGTTTTTCGCAGCTCTGGGTCGCGTATATGATGACCCGGATCGGATCTCCCTCGCTGAATCTAAGTTACGTAGGATCCAGCAGAGAGATCGTCCGGCGGAGGAATTCTGTTCGGAGTTCCGTAGGTGGGCCAAGGACACCCAGTGGAATGACCCGGCTCTTAGGAGCCAGTTTTGTCAAGGTTTATCTGACAAATTAAAGGATGTATTGGCACAGTATGACCCTCCCGCGTCACTGGAAGTCGCTATGGCCCTTGCTATTCGCATTGACAGACGGCTTCGGGAGAGGTGCGGGGTAACTCCGCCCCTGTGATGACTCCACCTTCTACAAGGGCCCCTTATATGGAGGTTCCCCTGGTCAGTCCAGAGGAGCCTATGCATTTAGGAGGGACATCATTTCGGGGGAGGGGACCGGCGGTGCGCCACAAGACAGGAAGGTGTTTCTTCTGGGGGATAAAGGGACATTTTATTGGGGGGTGTCCATCCCGTCCTTTGCAGAGTAAATGGTCATCGGAAAACTATTGATCCCAGGTTGTGTGGTGGACGGCAATCTGGGAGTAGGTATTTCATCCCTAGGTTCGTCTCAGTTTCTCGTACCGGCGGAGGTGGTGGTGGGTACGAGAACTGAGGGGATATCTGTTCTTCTGGATAGTGGGGCCGGGGTAATCTGGTGGACGCTCGGTTTGCCCGGGTTCAAGGTATGCGATTGAGTGTGTTGGCTAAACCCATCCCCATATTCTCGATCGACGCCAGGCCTCTCGGTCAGGGAAGTTTTTTGCAAGCAGTGCATAACGTAAATCTTCAAGTGGGGGCGATACATAAAGAACTGTTGTCTTGTTACGTGTTGGAGAGTCTTCCCACTCCTATAGTGTTGGGCCTTCCTTGGTTAACTAAGCATAACCGGTTATTAATTGGCAATCCAGAGGGATAAGCCAATGGAGTGAATTCTGTAATAAAAACTGCATGAATACGGTCATCGGTGCGGTCGCTCCTAGAGTCTTACCTCCATTTCTGGCGGATTTTGAGGATGTATTCTCGGAGAAAGGGTGTCAGGAACTACCTCCTCATCGCGTGTATGACTGTTCTGTAAAACTGCTCCCTGGGGCCAAGTTACCTAAATCTAGGTTGTATAACCTATCTGGTCCTGAGAGGCAGGCCATGAAGGATTATATTTCAGAGAGTTTGGCTAAGGGGCATATTAGACCTTCATCTTCCCCGGTGGCCGCGGGGTTCTTCTTTGTGAAGAAGAAAGATGGAGGCCTACGCCCTTGCCTGGATTTCCGTGAACTTAATCGGATTACGGTCCGAGATCCGTATCCGCTCCCACTTATCCCCGATCTCTTCAATCAGATCGTGGGCGCCAAATGGTTCTCTAAGTTGGATCTCAGGGGGCGTACAATCTGATTAGGATGAGGGAGGGGTATGAGTGGAAGACGGCGTTTAACACTCCGGAAGGGCATTATGAGAACCTTATCATGCCATTCGGTCTGACTAATGCTCCGGCGGTGTTCCAACACTTTGTTAATGACATTTTTTGCCGCCTGGTGGGACAGTTTGTTGTCATATATCTGGATGATATCTTAATTTACTCGCCAGATCTTGTGTCTCATCAGGAGCATGTTAGGCAGGTGTTACAGATCTTGCGGGATAATAAACTGTACGCCAAATGGGAAAAGTGTGTGTTCGCCGTACAGGAACTCCAGTTTTTAGGCTTCCTGGTGTCAGCATCCGGTTTTCGTATGGACCCTGGGAAAGTGCGGGCAGTTCTTCAGTGGGATCTGCCAGAGAATCTTAAGGCACTACAACGTTTCCTGGGGTTTGCTAATTATTACCGGAAATTTATTCGTAATTTCTCGTCCATGGTTAAACCTCTCACAGACATGACAAAAAAAGGGACGGATTTTTCTAGGTGGTCTGACAAGGCTTGTCAAGCATTCTCCTCCTTGAAAAAATGTTTTGCCTCGGCACCCATACTCATTCAACCTGATGCGTCACAGCCGTTCATTGTAGAGGTAGACGCTTCTGAGGTAGGGGTGGGAGCAGTATTATCACAAGGTTCGTTCCCTGGTAAGTGGCATCCGTGCGCTTTTTTCTCTAAAAAATTGTCGTCCGCTGAGAGGAATTACGATGTCGACAATAGGGAACTCTTGGCCATTAAGTTAGCTTTTGAGGAGTGGCGCCATTTTTTGGAGGCGGCAATCCATCCGGTCACCGTCATCACCGATCACAAGAACCTGCTATATTTAGAGTCCGCAAAACGTCTGAATCCCAGACAAGCTGTGTGGTCGTTATTTTTTACCAGGTTTAATTTTGTCGTCACATACCGTCCGGGGTCAAAAAATGTAAAGGCGGATGCCTTATCTCGTAGTTTCCCTGGGGCCGGGAATACGGATGACCCAGTTCCTATCCTTCAGGAGGGGGTGGTGGTGTCGGCAGTATGCTCTGAGCTTGAGGAGGAGGTATTGGAGGCTCAGGGGGACGCCCCTGTTGGACCTCCAGGGAGACTGTTTATTCCAGATCAGTTGCGACAAAAGGTGATCGAGGCACACCATAACTCAGCTTTGTCAGGACACCCAGGGAGTAAAGCAACTGTGGATCTCCTCTCGCGTCGGTTTTGGTGGCCTAACTTACATAGGGAGGTGGTAACTTTTGTTGCGTCCTGTGGGGTTTGTGCGCGCTCTAAGACCCCACATACCCGTCCGTCTGGGGCCCTCTTACCTTTGAAGATCCCGGAGCGTCCTTGGACTCATCTGTCTATGGACTTTATTACGGACCTCCCGCCATCTTCGGGTAAAACGGTCATACTCGTTGTAGTGGACAGGTTCAGCAAGATGGCACATTTTATCGCTCTTCCTGCTCTTCATAATGCTAAAACTCTTGCGCAGGTGTTCATTGGGGAGATTGTGAGGCTTCACGGGATACCCTCCGATGTGGTGTCGGATCGGGGGTCTCAGTTTGTGTTCAAATTCTGGAAGGCATTTTGTACACGGCGGGGGATGCATTTATCGTTTTCATCGGCTTTTCATCCTCAGACCAATGGTCAGACGGAACGTCTGAACCAGAGCTTGGAGACATATCTCCGGTGTTTTGTGTCAGAGAACCAGGAGGACTGGGCTTCTTTCTTACCTCTGGCGGAGTTTGCTCTTAATAATAGGCGGAGCGAGTCCACTGGTAAGTCCCCTTTTTTTGGGGCATATGGTTTTCACCCCCAGTTTTGTACTTTCAGTAGGGGGGCTCTTCGGGGGTTCCTGAGGAGGAACGATTTTCGTCATCACTCGCTTCTGTGTGGACAGGGGTGCTGAATAATCTGAGTACTATGGGGAACCGATACAAACATATGGCTGATAGGAGGAGAGTGTCTGGTCCGGACCTAAGTGTGAACGATCGGGTATGGTTGTCTACCAAGAATATAAAACTTAAGGTTCCCTCCTGGAAACTGGGTCCCAGGTTCATCGGGCCGTACAGGATCAGTTCTATAATTAATCCGGTGGCATTCCGTCTTGACCTCCCCCCTACGTTTAAAATTCACAACGTGTTCCACAGATCTTTGCTTAAGAGGTATGTGGCGCCGGGTACCGTCACCTTTACCTCCTCCTCCAGTGGTGGTCAATGGTAACTTGGAGTTTCAGGTATCGAAAGTCGTCGATTCACGTTTTAATCGCCGGTCCCTTCAGTACCTGGTTCATTGGAAGGGGTATGGTCCTGAGGAGAGGATGTGGGTTCCTGCGTCGGATATTAACGCAGACCGATTAATTCGGGCCTTCCACACGACTCACCCGGATAAACCTGGCCCTGAGGGTCCGGAGGCCTCTCGTAGAAGGGGGGGTACTGTCACTGGTGTGTCGCCACGAAGATCGTCGCGATTGCACAGCCTGACTTCTCGCAGCTGAGTTTTTGGTGCTTGGTGTTTTTCGGCAGTGAGGGAGTTAATCCTCTCTCTTGTGCTAGACGAGGCCCAGCCTCACCCAGCTGCAGTTAATTCTGCAGTATTGGGACTCCTTCAAATACCTGCCGGTCTGATAGGGTAGTTGTCGGTGAAAGCATTTCATACAGACCATCAGAGCGGATCGTGGTATTGAAGAGTTTGGAGCGAAGTGTACTCGGTGTGTTTTTTTCCCTTCCTCGCTTTATCATTTATATCCTTACCTGTTTGTGTTCCCTCTGTTATTGTGGTGTGAGTTTTTGTATGCAAGGTGGTTTTTGGTTTTCCCCTACTGTTGTGATCGGGGTCCTTCTCAGGACTAGATTACTGAGGTTCAGGGATTCTCAGGAGGTAGGGTTACGCTGGCGACCTGGACCTCTGTACCATTAACAGTACCTCCAGGTAGAGGGATTAGTCAGGGCCCCAGCTTAGGGTCAGCATAGGACCCTGACCTCTTGTACGCAGTGACAGCGTGACACTGGGAAAGAGAGTTCTGAGACCAAAAAATGGTCATTTGCAACCTGTGCCATGCCAAAATAATCAGGGTCCTGATCACTAAGAGCCTAACCACTACCAGGATGATCATGAACATGTCATCTAAGCAACCAACTCTGTGGCCAGAATGCCTGGGACCACAATTGATGCCAGCACTGGCAGCGGGTGACATCACTTCTTCTTCCATTGTGTTAGATGCTTCCCAATCCCCTGTCCATGACAGTGGTGCAGATGCCTCAGCCCTGCACCTGTCCTTACACATTTTGGCACACCATCATCATGCACTTCCAAACCCTTATCCCATCACAGCATTCAGCTGTCCCTATCCCAGGGATTAGACATTTCCAGTCACCCACCCACAGACCCAAATTCTAAACGAGCACATTTCCAAGCTCCTTGCAGTGGGAAAGTTGCCGTTTAGTCTTGTTGACATGGAGAACTCATAGTGATCCATGGCAGTAGCTGTCCATCAGTCCTCGGTTCCCAGCCACCACTTTTACTCCCAGTGTGGTGTCTTTGGTTTGTTCAAGCCTATGTCCAGGATCATCACCCCTACACTTACCAACGTGGTTACTGGGATTGTCCACTTAGCGACCGACACATGGACAAGCGTTTGTGGCCAGGAATGCTACTTTTCCCTGACAGCACATTGGATAAACATTGGGGAGGCTGGAGTTGAGTCACACCCTGGCAACACATTTGCATGCAATGCTGAGGATTGCTGGCCGTATTTCTATCAGGGTTTCCTCCACCTTATACACCAGTTCCCGCACACACTCCTGCACCTCCTCATTTTCCATCTCCCATATATCATCACCGAGCATGTCGTTCACATTAGCCGGACGCTGGACATTTTGCAGCACCGTCTCAGTGAAGCGACGACAGGCTCTGCTGTGTCTAATTTATCTAGGAGAGAAACTGCACACCATGACCAGCGTTACTTAAAGAAATAACAGATCAGAGAGATCTGTAGCTTTTTCCGCAGAACCTCCAACCAGGCATGGTCAGGTGTGATAATGGGCATAACCTGGAGGCTTGCACACGTAGAATGCTTGGCACACTTGCTCAACTTGGTAGTTAAGTAATTTTTGAAAACATACCCAGGTTTTCCAGAGCTTCTGGTCAAGGTACGCTGCGTCAGCGCCCATTTCCGAAAATCAGCTACAACTGCTGCTGCTTTGGCAGTGCTGCAATAGCACATGTGAGTACCAGATCAAAGACTGAGGATGTGGAGGCTGAGGAGATGGAGGAAAAGGAACTGTTGGCTAGCTCAACAGAGGAAAATACCCACACAACCTTCCTATGGTCTCTCCTACATCGATGGGCTGAGTATGAGAATGAGGAGGAAACGAGGGAGGAGGAGGAGATGGAGAGTCATCATCATGGTGGAGACAGGAAAGTGTTGGCTGTAGGGAACTTGCCACATATAGGCAAATTTATGTACCTCTGCCTTTCCTGTGACCCTCGATTTACATTCATCTTGGTCAAAAAAAAGTACTGGTTGTTCACTCTGCTACACCCGCGCTATAAGAAGGAGAACTTGGCATCTCTCCTTCCTGAGGCAGAGAGGTCTTCTAAAATGGTGCTATACAAAAAGGTCACTATTGAAAATATGTTGACAAAATTCTCATCAGACAACACTAGCAGCAGGGGGCAAGCTTTGTTGCCCAACCAAGGAGGAAAGGTGAGGAAGACACATAGCAGAGGCAGAAACTGTCAAAGGCGTCTGCAAATTTCATGACACCATCCTAGTGTACAGGACCTGATGTCTGAAATTTTTGACAAGGAGGGAAAGTTTTTAAAGATAGTCAAGCAATAGCTGGTTGACCAAAGCAGCGTACTTCTTAATTCCTCTGAAAATTTCAACTATTGGGTCTCAAAGCTGGACATCTGGCATGAACTGTGTTGTGTTGCCCTACCACTAGAATATTCTCTGAACAGGTTTTTAGTGCTGCAGGGGGGTCATATCATGCAGACAGGCTCACGCTCATAAAAATTAATGAAGCCTGCCCCCACTTGTCCACCTCAACAGATAACAGCAGCACATAAAGTGTTTTAATATTCAATTTTTGAATGAAACCCTCCAGTTGTTGCCTTCAAGGGTGTATGGATGACTCTCCATATAATTTTTTCCTGGCTTTGTACTTTCTGTAAAGCCTTTATGAATGTAGAAGTATATGAACTATACATATTTACCTTCCAAATTTTTTTCAGGATTTAATTAGTCATCCATACAGTGTTTGGTTATTTCTGTGACATTTCAGTCGCATATAAGACGCCAAAAAAGCTTTTAAAAATGTATCTGCATTCAATTAGTGAACCATACATTATTAGGTGCTTTCTGTTAAAATTTGGTAGTATATAAGATTTCACAAAAGCATTTAAAAATTTGTCTGTATTCAATTAGTCAACCATAAAGCATTAGGTGCTTTCAGTGACAATTCGGTGATATACAAGATTCCAAAAAAGCATTAAAAAGCTTGTCTGTTTTCAATTAGTCATCCATATAGTATTTGGTGCGTTTTGTGATATTTCTGCAGTATATAAGACTCCAAAAAGCATTGAAAAATTTGCCTAGATTCAATTACACATACATTGAGCATTACGTGCTCTGGAGTGCAATTCAGTGGTATATAGGACTTAAAAAAAAAATTCTGTATTCGATTATTCATCCATAGAATATTACGTGCTCTAGGGCACAATTCAGTGCTATATAACAATCCAAAAAAGCTTTACATTTCTTTTCTGTATTCAATTATTCATCCATAGAGTATTATGTGCTCTTGGTTAAATTTTGGTGGTATATAACACTAAATAACGCATTGAAATATTTTGGCAAAGCAAATAAGAAAAAAAAATTTTTTTTAATAAACTGGTGTGTGTTATAATCCACTTCTCTGATAGCTTACCTGGGAGTGATAGAGTTCTGTCCCAAGTGGCATGAACTTTACTGGCGGATCTGCTGAGGGCTCCAGGCACGTACTATGGGGTTTTCGTTGGCAGCAGGAGTTGGGCAATGGCTGCGGGTAAGAAACTGGTATGACAAGCTTTTCTAGTGGTGCGGGAGCTCAGCCGACATTTTGTGAATACCTGGAGCCCCACACCTTCCATATTTTGCAATGTGGTGGACATGTGACAATGGTCGACAGAGGCGGCAAAAAACGCAACTGAGATTTCAGAAGCGAAGATCTCAATTTTCGCATGCGCCGCCTCCAGCTGCCATTTTCCTGGAGTCCACTGCATAGAAGAGTATGTGAAGTGTGGGGCTACAGGCACTACCGAACATCTTGTTGTACCAGCATGGGGCCTGCAGCCATCACTAGATTCCTGTCAGAAACTTTTGGCAGCAGCAACCCTGGGACCCTGCTCCACTGCAACCAGTAAACTCCATTGCAGCTACAATTTGGATTGTTAGACACACCCCCATTTTCCAAAAATTTTTTGGGAAAAAAGTGTGTTTTATACTCTGGAAAACAAGGTATATTATTCATCAATAGAATATTATGAGCTTTCTGTTACAATATGGTGGTATATACAGTGCCTTGCGAAAGTATTCGGCTCCCTGGAACTTTTCAACCTTTTCCAACATATCATGCCTCAAACATAAAGATACCAAATGTAAATTTTTGGTGAAGAATCAACAACAAGTGGGACACAATTGTGAAGTTGAATGAAATTTATTGGTTATTTTAAATTTTTGTGGAAATACAAAAACTGAAAAGTAGGGCATGCAATATTATTCTGCCCCTTTACTTTCAGTGCAGCAAACTCACTCCAGAAGATCATTGTGGATCTCAGATTGATCCAATGTTTTCCTAAATGACTAATGATGATAAATATAATCCACCTGTGTGTAATCAAGTCTCCGTATAAATGCACCTGCTCCGTGATAGTCTCAGGGTTCTGTTTGCAGCACAGAGAGCATCATGAAGACCAAGGAACACAACAGGCAGGTCCGTAATACTGTTGTGGAGAAGTTTAAAGCCGGATTTGGATACAAAATGATTTCCAAAACTTTAAATATCCCAAGGAGCACTGTGCCAGCAATCAAATTGAAATGTTAGGAGTATCATACCACTGCAAATCTACCACGACTCGGCCGTCCCGCTAAACTTTCATCTCAAACAAGGAGAAGACTGATCAGAGATGAAGCCAAGAGGCCCATGATCACTGTGGATGAACTGCAGAGATCTACAGCAGAGGTGGGACAGTCTGTCCATAGGACAACAATCAGTCGTACACTGCACAAATCTGGCTTTTAAGAAAGAGTGGCAAAAAGAAAGCCATTTCTCAAAGATATCCATGAAAAGTGTCATTTAAAGTTTGCAACAAGCCACCTGGGAGACATACCAAACATGTGGAAGAAAGTGCTCTGGTCAGATGAAACAAAAATCTAACTTTTTGGCAACAATGCCAAACGATAAGTTTGGCGTAAAGGCAACACAGCTCACCACCCTGAACACACCATCCCCTCTGTCAAACATGGTGGTGGCAGCATCATAGTTTGGGCCTGATTTTCTTCAGCAGGGACAGGGAAGATGGTTAAAATTGATGGGAAGATGGATGGAGCCAAATACAGGACCATTCTTGAAGAAAACCTGTTGGAGTCTGCAAAAGACCTGAGACTAGGACGGAGATTTGTCTTCAACAAGACAATGATCCCAAACATAAAGCAAAATCTACAATAGAATGGTTCACAAATAGTGTTGAGTGATACGATACTGCAAATATCGGATATCGGCCGATATTAGCTGTATCGGCCTTTCGATTCCGAATACCGATATTTTCGTCATATCGAATACCGGAATCGGATTTGTCACTGTCACTGTCTGTGTCCGTCGGTCGGGTCTGTCACTGTCAGTGTCCGTCGGTCGGGTCTGTCAGGAGTCAGCGGCACTTACCTGGCAGAAGATCTCCGGCGGTCACGTCCTGGACTGCTTCATGGCCGCCATCCTCTTCTCCCTGGTGGTCACATGCAGTTTCTCGCGATAACTGCAGTGACTGCTGGGTAATCCCGGCCGTAAAGCAGTCAGTCCGATGACGTCACCGCCGGGGAAGCAGGTAATCAGCTGTGCTGCGTCGCGATGACAGGCTCTGCCTGTCATTGCGATGTAGCAGAGCTGGATCGTCGTGGGACTGTCGTTACTATGGACTGCGTCGGACAGGTGGTATACTGTTGGTTTGGTTTTTTTCTTTTTTTACAGGAGATCGATGGCGTCGCAGGAATGAGAGTACAATAAAAGAAATGAAAACTGTGTTGTCTCTTTTATTTCATTAAAATACTTTTTTCTTGCTTTGTCTTTTTTTTATGCATTTAATAACTTTGGGATTAATAATGGATCGGTGTCTTATTGACGCCTCTCCATTATTAACCGGGCTTATTGTCACCGTGCAATCAACGGTGACATTAACCCCTTATTACCCCGCTTGCCACCGCTACAGGGCAAGTGGGAAGAGCCGGGTAAAGTGCCACAATTGGCACATCTTTTGATGCGCCAAATGTGGGGCTGCTGTAGCCTGGTATTATCAGGCTGTTGAGGGCCAAAATCCATGGGCCTTGACAGTCTTTTAATACCAGGCCGCAGCAGTCTGCATTTTACTTGGCTGGTTAACAAAAATAGGGGCACCCCTACGCCGTTTTTTTTTTTTCGAGGGGATCCCCTATTTTTGTTAACCAGCCAAGCTAAGCAGACTGCTGTGGCCTGGTATTATCAGGCTTGCAAGGTCCATGGATATTGGATCCTTACCAGCCTGAAAAACCAGGCCTCAGCGGTCTGCTTCATCTGGCTGGTTAACAAAAATAGGGGGGACCCCACGCCAATTTTTTCGAGGGGATCCCCTATTTTTGTTAATCAGCCAAGATATGCAGACTGCTGTGGCCTGGTATTATCAGGCTGGCAAGGTCCATGGATCTTGGCTCCTTAACAGCCTGAAAATCCAGGCCTCAGCGGTCTGCTTCATCTGGCTGGTTAACAAAAATAGGGGGGACCCCACGCCATTTTTTTTCGAGGGGATCCCTATTTTTGTTAACCAGTTCCCTCTGACGTCACTGATTGTATCCCTGGCTGACCTGAAGTGAAAGTGGAAAGCAATCAATTAAGCTTTCCACTTCCTCTCCTGTCAGCCAGGAGAGGAACTCATTCATTTGGGGGTTTACTGTGAGGCTGCAGCATTAGCTGCGGTCCCTGCAGTAAACATTAACCCTTTCTGATGGATTACACCGTGGGACCTGACTGTACATCGGATTGGTAAGAATAATTTTGCTTTATTATTTTATTTTTATTACAGGAAATGGTTTTATCAGGTAAATAAAATATGGTCAAAAACTGTGTGATTATTTCATTAAACTTCTTTTTTATTAAAGTGTGTGTGTTTGATTATTCTTTCATACAATAGGATTAATAATTGATAGTTGTCTGATTGACAGCTCTCAATTATTAACCTGGCTTAAAGTGACCTTTCAATTGCAAGGTCATTTTAACCCCTTATTAACCCATTCGCCACCGCTACAGGGCAATGGGAATAGACGGGCAAAGTGCCAGAAAGGGCAAATCTAATTAGAGATTTGCCCTTTCTGGGGTGTTTGGGGGCAGATGTTAGTAGCCGGGGGGGGCAAAAATATTGGTCCCTCTCTGGGCTATTATTATCTGCCCCCACTCACTGGCTTTGTCTGTCTGGTTGCGAAAATAGGGCGGGAGCCCACGCATTTTTTTTCAGCAATTTTACACCTCATATATATATATATACATGTCATTGAATTTGTGACACATATATATATATTTATATTTATAGTTCATACACTTCTACATAGTATAATAGCCGCTAATTCAATTGACGGCTTTTGTGAAAATGCAGAACCCGACATGAAATGACACTTGGTTTACATAGAGTTAACCATGTCTTTTCATGTAGTTTGATATCTGATTTGCACAAACAATTACATGAGTGTAAGTGTGCAAAATTTCACACCTGTAGGGGTTAATTAAAGGTGTAAATTCGTAGCAAAAAAGTCCGTTTTTTTTACAACGAATTTACACCTTTAATTAACCCCTACAGGTGTGAAATTTTGCACACATAGACTGATGGAATTGTTTGTGCAAATCAGATTGCAAACGACATGAAAAGACATGGTTAACCCTATGTACACCAAGTGTCATTTCATGTCGGGTGCTTCTGTCTTTTCACAGAAGCCGGCTTTACCCGGCAATTGAATCAGAGGATATTTTACTATGTAGAAGTGTATAAACTATACATATATGTATATATATATGTCACAATGACATGTATATATATATATTATATGTATTCTATGTGTGTATATTTAGTGTTTACAAGGAAATAAAGTTTTTTTTTAGTTGCGATATTTTGTTCCCATAGACTTACATTGGACTTCCGGTATCGAAATCGGATATCGACGATATTTAGTGATATCGGCGATACCATTTCGATACGATATTTTTAGATATCGAGCAGTATCGCTCAACACTATTCACAAATAAACACATCCAGGTGTTAGAATGGACAAGTCAAAGTCCAGCCCGAATGCATTCGAGAATCTGTGGAAAGAGCTGAAAACTGCTGTTCACAAATGATCTCCATCCAACCTCGCTGAGCTCGAGCTGTTTGCCAAGGAAGAATGGGCAAGAATTTCAGTCTCTCGATGTACAAAACTGATAGTGACATACCCCAAGCGACTTTCAGCTGTAATCGCAGCAAAAGGTGTTGCAGCAAAGTATTAAGTTAAAGGGGCCGAATAATATTGCACACCCCACTTTTCAGTTTTTGTATTTCCACAAAAATTTAAAATAACCTATAAATTTCATTCAAATTCACAATTGTGTCCCACTTGTTGTAGATTCTTCACCAAAAATTTACATTTGGTATCTTTATGTTTGAAGCATGATATGTGGGAAAAGGTTGAAAAGTTCCAGGGAGCCGAAAAATTTATCAAGGCAATGTAACACTCTAAAATAGCATTCAAAATTATTTTGTTATTATATTTTTTATCCATAGAAGTATTACATGCTCTGGGGTACATATCAGTGGTATAAAACAACTGGTGATTAGTGTTGAGCGATAGTGCTCGATATCTAAAAATATCGTATCGAAATTGTATCGCCGATAGCACTAAATATCGTCGATATCCGATTTCGATACCGGAAGTCCCATGTAAGTCTATGGGAACAAAATATCGCAACTAAAAAAAACCTTTATTTCCTTGTAAACACTAAATATACACACATAGAATACATATATATATATATATATATATATACATGTCATTGTGACATATATATATACATATATGTATAGTTTATACACTTCTACATAGTAAAATATCCTCTGATTCAATTGCTGGGTAAAGCCAGCTTCTGTGAAAAGACAGAAGCACCCGACATGAAATGACACTTGGTGTACATAGGGTTAACCATGTCTTTTCATGTCGTTTGCAATCTGATTTGCACAAACAATTACATCAGTCTATGTGTGCAAAATTTCACACCTGTAGGGGTTAATTAAAGGTGTAAATTTGTTGTAAAAAAAACGGACTTTTTTGCTACGAATTTACACCTTTAATTAACCCCTACAGGTGTGAAATTTTGCACACTTACACTCATGTAATTGTTTGTGCAAATCAGATATCAAACTTCATGAAAAGACATGGTTAACTCTATGTAAACCAAGTGTCATTTCATGTCGGGTTCTGCATTTTCACAAAAGCCGGCAATTGAATTAGCGGCTATTATACTATGTAGAAGTGTATGAACTATAAATATAAATATATATATATATGTGTCACAAATTCAATGACATGTATATATATTATGAGGTGTAAAATTGCTGAAAAAAAATGCGTGGGCTCCCGCCCTATTTTCGCAACCAGACAGACAAAGCCAGTGAGTGGGGGCAGATAATAATAGCCCAGAGAGGGACATTATTTTTGGCCCCCCCGGCTACTAACATCTGCCCCCAGACACCCCAGAAAGGGCAAATCTCTAATTAGATTTGCCCTTTCTGGCACTTTGCCCGTCTATTCCCATTGCCCTGTAGCGGTGGCGAATGGGTTAATAAGGGGTTAAAATGACCTTGCAATTGAAAGGTCACTTTAAGCCAGGTTAATAATTGAGAGCTGTCAATCAGACAACTATCAATTATTAATCCTATTGTATGAAAGAAAAATCAAACACACACACACTTTAATAAAAAAGAAGTTTAATGAAATAATCACACAGTTTTTGACCATATTTTATTTACCTGCTAAAACCATTTCCTGTAATAAAAACAAAATAATAAAGCTAAATTATTCTTACCAATCCGATGTACAGTCAGGTCCCACGGTGTAATCCATCAGAAAGGGTTAATGTTTACTGCAGGGACCGCAGCTAATGCTGCAGCCTCACAGTAAACCCCCAAATGAATGAGTTCCTCTCCTGGCTGACAGGAGAGGAAGTGGAAAGCTTAATTGATTGCTTTCCACTTTCACTTCAGGTCAGCCAGGGACACAATCAGTGACGTCAGAGGGAACTGGTTAACAAAAATAGGGGATCCCCTCGAAAAAAAATGGCGTGGGGTCCCCCTATTTTTGTTAACCAGCCAGATGAAGCAGACCGCTGAGGCCTGGTTTTTCAGGCTGTTAAGGATCCAATATCCATGGACCTTGCAAGCCTGATAATACCAGGCCACAGCAGTCTGCTTAGCTTGGCTGGTTAACAAAAATAGGGGATCCCCTCGAAAAAAAAAACAGCGTAGGGGTCCCCCTATTTTTGTTAACCAGCCAAGTAAAATGCAGACTGCTGCGGCCTGGTATTAAAAGACTGTCAAGGCCCATGGATTTTGGCCCTCAACAGCCTGATAATACCAGGCTACAGCAGCCCCACATTTGGCGCATCAAAAGATGTGCCAATTGTGGCACTTTACCCGGCTCTTCCCACTGCCCTGTAGCGGTGGCAAGTGGGGTAATAAGGGGTTAATGTCACCGTTGATTGCACGGTGACAATAAGCCCGGTTAATAATGGAGAGGCTTCAATAAGACACCGATCCATTATTAATCCCAAAGTTATTAAATGTTTAAAAAAAAGACACAGCAAGAAAAAAGTATTTTAATGAAATAAAAGAGACAACACAGTTTTCATTTCTTTTATTGTACTCTCATTCCTGCGACGCCATCGATCTCCTGTAAAAAAAGAAAAAAAACAAACCAACAGTATACCACCTGTCCGACGCAGTCCATAGTAACGACAGTCCCACGACGATCCAGCTCTGCTACATCGCAATGACAGGCAGAGCCTGTCATCGCGACGCAGCACAGCTGATTACCTGCTTCCCCGGCGGTGACGTCATCGGACTGACTGCTTTACGGCCGGATTACCCAGCAGTCACTGCAGTTATCGCGAGAAACTGCATGTGACCGCCGGGGAGAAGAGGATGGCGGCCATGAAGCAGTCCAGGACGTGACCGCCGGAGATCTTCTGCCAGGTAAGTGCCGCTGACTCCTGACAGACCCGACCGACGGACACTGACAGTGACAGACCCGACCGACGGACACAGACAGTGACAGTGACAAATCCGATTCCGGTATTCGATAAGACGAAAATATCGAAACAAATTATCGAAAGGCTGATAGAGCTAATATCGGCCGATAGCCGATATTTGCATTATCGTATCGCTCAACACTACTGGTGATATATAACTTTCCAAAGCGTGTAAAAAATGTTCGGTATTCAATTACTCATCCATAATGTATTATGTCCTCTGGGATACATTTTGGTGGTATATAACCTTCCAAAAAAGTATTATAAAAATTATCTAGATTCAATTACTCATCCACAGAGTATTACAAGCTTTCTGTTACACTTCATTAGTAGTTAACCCTCTAAAAAAGCGTTCAACATTTTTTCTGTATACAATTATTCATCCATATATACAGCTCTGGCAAAAATTAAGAGACCACTTTCAAATGTTCAGTTTGTCTGATTTTTCTCTTTATAGGTATATTTTTGAGTTAAATGTAAATAGTTCTTTTAGTCTATAAACTTCTGACAACATGTCTCACCCACGCCCCGGAAGAAGCTAGAACAGCGAGACGGTGCCCGTCGGGCACTTGGAATAGAGCCCTGCTGATCGCCACCCTTTCACAGCCCCTCAGCCTGTCCTCAGCATTCTATGTGCTAGTAAGTATCACATATCTTTTTGCTATTTCATTGCAGACAAGCACTGGCTGCTGCACATTGTATTATTGCACATGTGGTTACCTGCACACAATCATTATATAGGAGGCTTTGTAGGTGGTGTTTTCCATTGCATACTTCTGCCTATATACAGAGTAGTTATATTTTCCTCTTTGCACTAAGGCACTTTAACCCCTTCACCCCCAAGGGTGGTTTGCACGTTAATGACGGGCCAATTTTTACAATTCTGACCACTGTCTCTTTATGAGGTTATAACTCTGGAACGCTTCAACGGATCTTCGCGATTCTGAGATTGTTTTCTCGTGACATATTGTACTTCATGTTAGTGATAAAATTTCTTCGATATAACTTGCGTTTATTTTTGAAAAAAAACGCAAATATGGCGAAAATTTTGAAAATTTTGCAATTTTCAAACTTTGAATTTTTATTCCCTTAAAACACAGAAATATATCACACAAAATAGTTAAGAAATAACATTTCCCACATGTATACTTTACATCAGCACAATTTTGGAACCAAATTTTTTTTTTGTTAGGAAGTTATAAGGGTTAAAAGTTGACCAGCGATTTCTCATTTTTACAACAAAATTTACAAAGCCATTTTTTTTAGGGACCACCTCACATTTGAAGTCACTTTGAGGGGTCTATATGGCAGAAAATACCCAAAAGTGACACCATTCTAAAAACTGCACCCCTCAAGGTACTCAAAACCACATTCAAGAAGTTTATTAACTCTTCAGGTGCTTCACAGTAACTAAAGCAACGTGGAAGGAAAAAATGAATATTTAACTTTTTAGCCACAAAAATGATCTTTTACAAACTTTTTTTTTATTTTCACAAGGGTAAAAGGAGAAAATGGACAGATAAGGTTGTTATGCAATTTCTCCTGAGTACGCCAATACCCCATATGTGGGGAAAACCACTGTTTGGGCACACGGCAGAGCTCGTAAGGGAAGGAGCGACGTTTGACTTTTTCAAACTAAAATTGGCTGGAATCTAGATTGGATGCCATGTCGCGTTTGGAGAGCCCCTGATGCGCCTAAACAGTGGAAACCCCCCACAAGTGACACCATTTTGGAAACTAGACCCCCTAATGTACTTATCTAGATCTGTTGTGAGCACTTTGAACCCTCAAGTGTTTCACAAAAGTTTATAAAGCCTGGGTGTGAAAAAAAAAAAAAATCAATTTTCCACAAAAATGATTTTTTAGTCCCAAATTTTTGAATTTTCCCAAGGAAATTGGACCCCAAAAGTTGTTGTCCAATTTGTCCTGAGTACGCTGATACCCCATATGTGGGGGGGGGAAACTGTTTGGGCGCACGGCAGGGCTTGGAAAGGAAGTAGTAACGTTTTGGAATGCAGACGTTAATGGGGGTCATGTTCCGTTTGCAGTGCCCCAGATGAGCCTAAACAGTGGAAACCCCCCATAAGTGACCCCATTTTGGAAACTAGACCCCCTAAGGAACTTATCTAGATCTTTGGTGAGCACTTTGAACCCCCAAGTGCTTCACACAAGTTTATAATGCCCGGGCATGAAAATAAAAAATCCTATTTTTTTCCCACAAAAATTATCTTTTAGTCACTAATTTTTTATTTTCCCAAGGGTAACAGGAGAAATTGGACCACATAAGTTGTTGTACAATTTGTCCTGAGTACGCTGATACCCCATATGTGGGGGGGAACCACTGTTTGGGCGCACGGCAGAGCTCGGAATGCAAGGAGCACCATTTGACTTTTTCCAACCAAAATTGGCTGGAATTGAGTTTGGATGCCATGTTGCATTTGGAGAGCCCCTGATGTGCCTAAACAGTGGAAACCCCCCACAAATGACCCCATTTGGGAAACTAGACCCCCTAAGGAACTTATCTAGATTTTTGATGAGCAATTTGAACCCCAAGTGCTTCACACAAGTTTATAACGTAGAGCCGTAAAATTTAAAAATCATATTTTTTCCACAAAAATGATCTTTTCACCCCAATTTTTATTTTTCCAAGGGTAACAAGACTCCAAAAGTTATTGTGCAATTTGTCCTGAGTGCGCTGATACCCCATATGTGGGGGTAAACCACTGTTTGGGTGCATGGCAGAGTTTGGAAGGGAAGGAGCGCCGTCTGACTTTTTCAACGCAGAATTGGCTGGACGCCATGTCGTGTTTGGAGAGCTCCTGATCTGCCTAAACAGTGGAAACCCCCATAAATGACACCATTTTGGAAACTAGACCCCTCAAGGAACTTATCTAGATGTGTGGTGAGAACTTTGAACCCCAGGTGTTTCACTAAAGTTTATAACGTACAGCCGTAAAATAAAAAATCTTTTTTTTTTTACAAAAATGATTTTTTCGCCCCCAATATTTTATTTTCACAAGGGTAACAGAAGAAATTGGAACGCAAAAGTTGTTGTCCAATTTGTCCTGAGTACACTGATACCCAATATGTGGGCGAAAACTACTGTATGGGCACACGTCGGGGCTCGGAAGGGAAGTAGTGACGTTTTGGATTGCAGACTTTGATGGAATGGTCTGGGGGCGTCATGTCACATTTGGAGAGCCCCTGATGCACCTAAACAGTGGAAACTCCCCACAAGTGACCCCATTTTGGCAAATAGACCCCACAAGGAACTTATCTAGATGTGTGGTGAGCACTTTGAACCCCGAAGTGCTTCACAGAAGTTTATAACGCACAGCCGTAAAAATAAAAAATTTTTTCTTTTTTTTTGCAAAAATGATTTTTTCGCCCCAATATTTTATTTTTACAAGGGTAACAGGAGAAATTGGACCCCAAAAGTTGTTGCCCAATTTGTCCTGAGTAGCTGATACCCAATATGTGGGAGAAAACTACTGTATGGGTACACGTTGGGGCTCGGAAGGGAAGTAGTGACGTTTTGGATTGCAGACTTTGATGGAATGGTCTGGGGGCGTCATGTCGCATTTGGAGAGCCCCTGATGCGCCTAAACAGTGGAAATTCCCAACAAGTGACCCCATTTTGGAAAATAGACCCCACAAGGAACTTATCTAGGTGTGTGGTGAGCGCTATGAAGCCCCAAGTGCTTCACAGAAGTTTATAATGTACAGCCGTAAAAACAAAAAAATTATTTTTTTTGAACAAAAATGATATTTTCGCCCCCAGTTTTTTATTTTCCCAAGGGTAACAGAAGAAATAGGACAAATTGCACAATAACTCTTGGGGTCCAGAGTACGCTGATACCCCATATGTGGGGATAAACTACTGTTTGGACGCATGGCAGAGCTCAGAAGTGAAGGAGCACCGTTTGACTTTTTCAACGCAGAATTGGCTGGAATTGAGATCAGACGCCATGTCACATTTGGAGAGCCCCTGATGTGCCTAAACAGCGGAAACCCCCCAATTCTAACTCCAACCCTAACCCCAACACACCCCTAACCCTAGTCCCAACCCTAACCACAAACCTAACCCTAACACACCCCTAATCCCAACCCTAACCCTAATCCTAACTTTAGCGCCAACCCTAACCCTAACTTTAGCCGCAACCCTAACCCTAACCCTAATGGGAAAATGGAAATAAATACATTTTTTTAATTTTATTATTTTTCCCTAACTAAGAGGGTGATAAAGGGGGGTTTGATTTACTATTTATAGCGGGTTTTTATGATTGGCAGCTGTCACGCTAAAATACGCTTTTTATTGCAAAAATAGTTTTTTGCATCGCCACATTTTGAGAGCTATAATTTTTGCATATTTTGGCCCACAGAGTCATGTGAGGTCTTATTTTCTGCGGTACGAGGTGACGTTTTTATTGGTACCATTTTTGAGCAGGTGACATTTTTTGATCGCTTTTTATTTCGATTTTTGGGAGGTTAGAATTAACAAAAATCAGCAATTCATGAATTTCTTTTGGGGGAGGCGTTTTTATTGTTCCGTGTGTGGTAAAATTGATAAAGCAGTTTTATTCTTCGGGTCAGTACGATTATGGCAATACCTCATTTATATCATTTTTTTATGTTTTGGCGCTTTTATAGAATAAAAACAATTTTATATAAAAAATAATTATTTTTGCATCGCTTTATTCTGCGAGCTATAACTTTTTTATTTTTTCGCTGATGATGCTGTATGGTGGCTCGTTTTTTGCGGGACAAGATGACGTTTTCAGCGGTACCATGCTTATTTATATCGGTCTTTTTGATCGCGCGTTATTCCACTTTTTGTTCGGCGGTATGATGATAAAGTATTGATTTTTTTGCTTTTTTTTTTTTTTTAAGGGGTTAACTAAAGGGGTTAACTAGTGGGACAGTTTTATAGGGGGGTCGTTACGGACGCGGCGATACCAAATATGTGTACTTTTATTGTTTTGTTTTTTTTTATTTACAGGAAGAAATGAATTTATTGGGGAATATTTTTTTTTTTTTTAATTTATTTTGGATTTTTTTTTTTTACACATGTTTATTTTTACTTTTTTACTTTGTCCCAGGGTGGGACATCACAGTATTTTATCAGATCGCTGGTGTGACAGTGTGCACAGCACTCTGTCACACCAGCGATCGCACAGGCATAGATGCAGGCTTCTCAGTGCCTGCTCTCGGCAGGCACTGAGGTAGCCGCCTCCCTCCAGGACCCCGGCGCCATCTTGGATCCGGGTCCTGGGAGGGAGGAAGCCCTCAGAACAGCGCGATCACATCGCGCTGGTCTGAGGGTCTCAGGGGGGCGCGCAGGGAGCCCCCACCCTGCGCGATCCTCCCCTGTGCCCCCAGTACACCGCGATCATGTTTGATCGCGGTGTGCTAGGGGTTAATGTGCCGGGAGCGGTCCGTGACCTCTCCTGACACACAGTCACGGGTGTCAGCTGTGATAATCAGCTGACACCCGGCGGCGATTAGCTGCGCTCCCCTCAGGAGCGCAGCTGATCGCCTATGACGTACTATCCCGTCCATGGGCAGAATGGCACGGGTTTTATGGACGGGATAGTACGTCTAATGTCAGAGAGGGGTTAAAAAGACACATGTAGTCCTATGTTATGTTACACAACATCGCACTGGGCCTTGCTATTATGGTTACCCCCTTTTTTTGGTGCCTTGTGCATTTGCATATATGATTTTTTGTGCCTATTGTCATTTCCCCGCTGTCTCTTAAATTTGACCAACCTTTGAATCCTGTTACTATATCACATGATAATTTGCATGCAATTTCAGTACAGGAGACTTGCCTGATAGGATATCCTTGTGTTTAAACATCTAACTTCATAGAGCTTATATAGCCTGTTAAGACACTTGTTTACACCCGCACACTTTAAAAAGAGACTCAAGCATCCTTATCTTTCTGTCATGTAACATTACAATTTGTTTTGGGTTAAAATATGACAACTATTGGCACTTCTGTATATTTGCATTTTATTGAAGCTTTTTTGAGCTCAAATATACTGCATTCATAGAAATTATTAATATCTTTCCTGCTATACGGCTGCTCTATTCCATGATCTCTTTTTTGGAAACTCTTGCACTCTTGTGTATACAGCTTTTTAAATTTTATCCTTTTTTCAATAAAAAATTAATATTTTACTCTTACAACTCTTATGTTTTTTCACTTCTCATCTATGGCTGGCACCGCCCAGTGTAGATAATATGTTAATATATTGACTGAAGTGTCATTTGCCTACCCTAATTTTGGACTATGGGTTTAAGGAGTTTTATTTATGACACATACAGCAAAAATTAAGATACCACTGCACAGTTTTATAAAAATCAGCTTCTCTACATGTCTGACAGCCATTCCATTCCAGTGTCAGTTGAACTCCAGCCAGAGTACACCCCATTCTACGTAATGTGCTTCTGATTAGGTGATCACCTGAACCAAATCTTATTTAATGAAGGAAAGTATCAAAAACACTGCGGGGTTTTCACAATCCTATTGCAATAGGACAAGCTGGATGACAAAACAAGTGCTATTAATATCCCAAAAGTAATAGGAATGTAAAAAAAAACTTTTAAACATGCCAAAGGAGTTGAAAAGAAAAGTCTTGAGTGAGAAAAAGAAGGGCTCAATTCTGGCTTTACTAGCAGAGGGATACAGTGAGCGTCATGTTGCCTCCATCTTTAAATTTCTAAGATGGCAGTCCATTACAACAAGGTCAAGCAGCAGATATTGGGGACAACAAAGCTACAGACCAGCAGAGGGCGGAAACGACTCTCCACTGACCGGGATGACCATCATCTTATTCAAATGTCTGTCCGCAACCGCAGGATGACATCTAGTGACCTACAAAAGGAATGGCAAATGGCAGCTGGGGTGAAGTGCACGGCAAGAACAGTTTGTAACAGGCTCCTAGAGGCAGGACTCAAGTCATGTAAAGCTAGAAAAAAGCCTTCATCAATGAGAAGCAAAGGAGAGCCAGGCTGAAGTTTGTCAAAGACCATAAGAATTGGACCATAGAGGACTGGAGTAAGGTAATCTTTTCTGATTAGTCTAATTTTCAGCTTTGCCCAACACCTGGTCGTCTAATGGTTAAGACGGAGACCTGGAGAGGCGTACAAGCCACAGTGTCTTGCACCCACTGTGAAATTTGGTGGAGGATCGGTGATGATCAGGGGATGCTTCAGCAAGGCTGGAATTGGGCAGGTTAATCTTTGCGAAGGACGTATGAATCAAGCCGCATACAAGGTTATCCTGGAAAAACAGTTGATTCCTTCTGCTCAGGCAATAATTGGTTTTTCCAGCAGGACAATGCGCTATGCCAAACAGCTAGGTCAATCAATGTGTGGATGAAGGACCACCACATCAAATCCCTGATATGTAGAGCCCAATCTCCAGACCTGAACCCCATTCAAAACCTCTGGAATGTAATCAAGAGGAAGATGGATAGTCACAAGCCATCAAACAAAGAAGAACTGCTTACATTTTTGTACCAGTAGTGGCATAAGGTCACCCAAAAGCAGTGTGAAAGACTGGTGGAAAGCATGCCAAAACGCATGAAAACTGTGATTAAAAATCATGGTTATTCCACAAAATATTGATTTATGAACTCTTCCTGAGTTAAAACATTAGTATTGTTGTTTCTATATGATTATGAACTTGTTTTCGTAGCATTATTTGAGGTCTGCAAGCACTTCATTTTTTTGTTATTTTGACCATTTCTCATTTTCTGAAAATAAATACAAAATTTATTGCTTGGAAATTTGGAGACTTGTTGTCAGTAGGTTATAGAATAAAAGAGCAATTTATATTTTACTCAAAAATATACCTGTAAAGAGAAAAATCACACAAACTGAAAATTTTGCAATGGTCTCTTAATTTTTGCCAGAACTGTGTATTTGCATTTTAGGGATATTATTTAATTATTTACAATGCTGCTGTGCTTCATAACTTCATAATACTGAAGCTTTATAGCATTTATTTTCAGATACAAAATTCCCACAGCACAAATATATCATATTACAATTTTGCATTTCCTGCTATTATAAATACCATAAAACCAGTGTGAACTTAGTTTGAATTACCCTATGAAGACGTAATTACATCAATGATAAGGCATTTTAATTTACTTGAGTAATGGTAAGGAGATTTTAATTAATCTAATATCTACTTATTATGTTCATGTTCTCCCTCCTAGGAGGGAAAATATTCTTTGTCAGTCTCCTGGATATAAAAAAATTGTAGGACATAAGAGTGCAAATAGGTTGTGTAAATATCTTGATAAGCCTGAATTTATTTGTCAAATTTTAAAGGATTTCATTACTAATTTAATCTAATAACAACTGTGAGAACAGTCAGATTTTGGGGACCCACTCAACCGCTACATGTAAATATTACCTGAGCCCAGTACATATACACACGTGGTCAAAATTGTTGGTACCCCTCGTTTAATGACAGAAAAACCCACAATGGTCACAGAAATAACTTGAATCTGACAAAAGTAATAATAAATAAAAAATCTATGAAAATGAACAAATGAAAGTCAGACATTGCTTTTCAATCATGCTTCCACGGAATTAAAAAAAAAATAAAACTCATGAAATAGGCCTGGACAGAAATGATGGCACCTCTGAAAATAATGTGACAAAAGGGACATGTTAAATCAGGTGTGTCCACTAATTAGCATCACAGGTGTCTACAATCTTGTAATCAGTGTGTGGGCCTGTATGGAGGGCTACAGATACTCACTGTGCTGTTTGGTGACATGGTGTGTATCACACTCAACATGGACCAGAGGAAGAGAAGAAAAGAGTTGTCTCAGGAGATTAGAAAGAAAATTCTAGACAAACATGTTAAAGGTAAAAGTTATAAGACTATTTCCAAGCAGTTTGATGTTCCTGTGACTACAGTTGCACATATTATTCAGAAATTTAAGCTCCATGGGACTGTAGCCAACCTCCCTGGACGTGGCAGCAGGAGGAAAATTGATTTCAACTCAAAGAGACGGATAA
>JARQOD010000006.1:268690275-268817748 GCA_033576555.1 Oophaga sylvatica
TAAGTTTTTATTAACTGTCACTCTGATATGCTCTCTGTCCTCATTTTCTGCTCAGGCTTTCGTTGATTCTGGAGCAGCTATTAACCTGATGGATTATGATTTTGCTAAACGTTGTGGGTTTCCCTTGATACCCCTACAGAAGTCTATTCCCTACTGGGGATCGATTCTACCCCTTTGGCTGAGAATAAACCCCAGTTTTCTACTCAGGTGATAATGAGGGTTGAACCTGATCACCAGGAGTGCTGCAAATTTTTGGTTCTATATAATCTGCATGACATTATCGTGCTGGGTTTCCCTTGGTTACAGTCTCATAATCCTGTTTTGGATTGGAAATCTGTGTCTGTAACCAGTTGGGGCTGCCAATGTGTTAATACCAACACTCCTGTTTTTTCTGCCTCCCCCCAGGCTCAGGATGTTCCTGACTTTTTGTTTGATTTTTCTGATGTGTTTAGCGAAAGTAAATCTGCATCCTTGCCTCCCCATAGGAGCTATGACTGCGCTATTGAATTAGTGCCGGGTAGTAAATTCCCTAAAGGTCGCCTTTTTAACTTGTCTGTACCTGAACATGACGCTATGCGGTCTTATATCAAGGAATCATTGGAGAAGGGTCATATCAGACCATCCTCTTCACCCTTAGGTGCCGGTTTTTTCTTGTGGCCAAAAAAGATGGTTCATTAAGGCCGTGTATTGATTATCGTCTCTTGAACAATATTACTGTGAAATATCAATACCCGTTACCCTTGATTTCTGACCTGTTTTCCAGGGTGAAAAACGCTACTTGGTTTAGTAAGCTTGACCTCAGGGGGGCGTATAACCTTATTCGCATTAAGCACGGGGATGAATGGAAGACGGCATTCAATACACCTGAAGGGCATTTTGAGTACCTAGTGATGCCCTTTGGGCTCACTAATGCTCCTTCCGTCTTCCAGTCCTTCATGAATGACATTTTCAGGGATTTTGTGGACAAATTTCTGATTGTTTATTTGGATGATATCTTGATTTTTTCTAATGACTGGGACTCTCATGTGAAACATGTTCGAACTGTATTCCAGATTTTGAGAGAATGCTCTGTATGTGAAGGGATCAAAGTGTCTTTTTGGCGTACAGAGGATCTCATTTCTGGGATTCATTTTGTCCCCATCTGTTATTGAAATGGACCCGGTCAAGGTTCAGGCCATCTGTGATTGGGTCCAACCTACTTCATTAAAGGCTCTTCAGAGACTTTTGGGTTTTGCCAATTTTTATCGTAAATTTATTGGTAATTTCTCGGTTATTGTTAAACCATTAACTGATTTGACCAGAAAGGGTTCTGATGTGGTGAATTGGCCTCC
This sequence comes from Oophaga sylvatica, assembly GCA_033576555.1. NCBI lineage: Eukaryota > Metazoa > Chordata > Amphibia > Anura > Dendrobatidae > Oophaga > Oophaga sylvatica. The sequence continues at coordinate 268,691,607 of JARQOD010000006.1, forward strand.
TGAGGCAGTCTCTGCATTTCAGGAACTTAAGCAGAGATTCACTTCTGCTCCTGTTCTACGGCAGCCTGATGTTTCTCTGCCATTTCAGGTGGAGGTTGATGCCTCTGAAATTGGGGCAGGTGCCGTTTTGTCCCAAAAAGATCCAGAGACCTCTGAAAGTAACCCTTGTGCCTTTTTCTCTCGAAAATTTTCTCCTACTGAACGTAATTATGACGTGGGTAATCGGGAGTTATTGGCCATGAAGTGGGCTTTTGAAGAGTGGAGACATTGGCTGGAGGGAGCCAAACATCAGGTGGTGGTCCTTACGGACCATAAGAATCTGGTCTATCTGGAATCTGCCAAGCGACTCAATCCTAGACAGGCCAGGTGGGCCTTGTTTTTCACACGTTTTAATTTTGTGGTTTCCTTTCTTCCTGGCACTAAGAATGTTAAGGCGGATGCCCTCTCGAGGAGTTTCCTTGCGGATCTCCTGAGTTATCTGATCCTTCTGTTATTTTGAAAGAGGGTGTAGTTCTTTCCGCCATCTCGCCCAATTTGAGACTTGCTCTGGAGGGGTGTCAGGAGGATAGGCCCGAGCGCTGCCCTGTTGGAAAATTGTTTGTCCTGGACCAATGGAAAAAGAGTGTGATGTCTGAGATTCATTGTTCCGCATTGGCTGGGCATCCCGGAATTTTTGGTACCAGAGACTTGGTTAGTCGGTCCTTTTGGTGGCCTACCTTGTCTCGTGATGTCAGGGAATTTGTGCAGTCCTGCGGGACTTGCTCTCTCTCCAAGCCTTGCTCTCGCTCTAGTGGTTTGTTGATGCCATTGCCTGTGCCCAAGAGACCATGGACCCATATCTCTATGGATTTCATTTCCGATCTTCCTGTTTCTCAGAGAATGACCACCATCTGGGTAATTTGTGATAGGTTTTCCAAAATGATACATCTTGTGCCATTACCTAAGTTGCCTTCCTCCTCTGAATTGGTGCCGTTGTTCCTTCAGCACGTGGTTCGTTTACACGGCATTCCTGAGAACATTGTGTCTGACAGAGGAGTCCAGTTTGTTTCCAGATTTTGGAGGACTTTTTGTTCTAAACTGGGTGTTCAATTGTCTTTCTCCTCGGCATTTCATCCTCAGACCAATGGTCAAACTGAGAGAACAAACCAGACATTGGAGACTTATCTAAGATGCTTTGTGTCTGCTGATCAGGATGACTGGGTCTCTTTTTTGCCTTTGGCTGAGTTTGCTCTTAATAATAGGGCTAGCTCTGCCACTTTGATGTCTCCGTTTTTCTGTAATTCTGGGTTTCACCCTCGATTTTCTTCAGGACAGACGGAGGCTTCTGTCTGTCCAGGTGTTGACTCTGTTGTGGAGCGTATGCAACAGATTTGGGACCAGGTAGTGGAGAGGTTGTCCCTCTCTCAGGAGAGGGCCCAGCGGTTTGCTAACCGGCATAGGACTGATGGTCTTCGGTTTAAAGTGGGGGACTTGGTCTGGTTGTCCTCAAAGAATATTCCTATGAGAGTGGCATCTCCTAAGTTTAAGCCTAGGTTCATTGGACCTTATAAGATCATGGAGATTATTAATCCTGTTTCTTTTCGTTTGCTTCTTCCAGGGACATTTAAGATCCATAACGTGTTCCACAAGTCCTTGTTGAAGAGGTTTGTTGAGCCAGTGGTTCCTGCTGCTGTGCCTCCTGACCCTGTTTTGGTTGAGGGCAATCTGGAGTATGTGGTTGAGAAAATATTGGATTCTCGTTTTTCTAGACGGAAACTCCAATATTTGGTTAAATGGAGAGGTTATGGTCAGGAAGACAATTCTTGGGTGTTTGCTTCGGACATCCATGCTAGGAGACTTATCCGTGCGTATCATAGAACTCATCCCGACTGACCTGGTTGCTCAAATGAGGGTTCGGTGACCCCTCCTCAAGGGGGGGGTACTGTTGTGAATGGGTTTGAGATGAGTTCTGAGCAGAGGCTCCCTCTGGTGGTTACAAGCGGTGCTAGTGAAGATTGTGAGGACTGGGAATCAGGTGTTACTGACTGGTCTTATATAAGGGAGTCATTTTCCCATCAGGGTTGCCGGTGATCAATTGTTCTGGTCTGAATCCTTCATTCCAGTTTCCCTTGTAGCCTGCTGTGTCGTGTCTGCATCTCCTGCTATCAGATAAGTCCTTTTCTTCTTTTGTGTTTGTACTATATTTTTGCATTTTGTCCTGCACTTCTGTGGGGGCCTTCAGGGTCCCCTCCGGGGGCTTTTGCCCTCTCAGTTTAGTTCAGCCACTGATGTTTGTACTTTTGCTTTTTCCAGTTTTTTCAGTGGCTGCTGTTTTGATTTTGTTACACCAGAGAACTAATTTAGGTGGTAGAGGTCGTGTGATCTCAGGTGATTTTGAAATTAGTAGAGTTGGTGTTTTTCAGGATTTTCTGAGATTGCAGTAAGTACCCTTCCTATCCTTTTCTATTTAGATAGTTTGGGCCCCAGCGTTTGCTCATACTATTTTCTTTCTGTGTCAGTATTTCCTCTTGTCTAACCGCCATTACATGTTTGGGGGCTTTCTATTATCTTTGGGGTTCTGCTCCGGGGCAGATAGCTTTCCTATTTCTATCTTTAGGTGTAGTTAGTTTCTCAGGCTGTGACGAGGCGTCTAGGACCAACGTAGGAACGCTCCACGGCTGCCTCTAGTTGTGGTGGTTAGTCAGGGTACTGCAATCTCATAGATTCCAACTACTCTGGTGTATTGCTTTTTTTTTGCCTGCACTCCTCAGCTACCGAAACATAACACTAGAGTGAACACTGCACACAACTGTTCACTATCTCTGAAAGCCTCCTTTGTGGGCTTGTATACTGTTTGCAACCAATGTATTGTATACGGATGGAAGAACGTCACACTAATAGATTTGTTTTTTTTTTAAATATAATGTAGCAGCAATAATTAGAGAAAAATGTCAAGGATGAGACAGTGAGACACGCTCAGCAGAGTACAAGCAGCAGTGTTTGAAGAAGTAACTGGAGCGTGATCTGCACTCAAAAAAAAAAAAACCTCACAGACTAGAGTGAACAATGCACACAACTGTTCACTATCTCTGAAAGCCTCCTTTGTGGGCTTGTATACTGTTTGCAACCAATGTATTGTATACGGATGGAAGCACATCACACTAATAGATTTGCTTTTTTTTAAATATAATATAGCAGCAATAATTTGAGAAAAATGTCAAGGATGAGACAGTGAGACACGCTCAGCAGAGTACAAGCAGCAGTGTTTGAAGAAGTAACTGGAGCGTGATCTGCACTCAAAAAAAAAAAAACCTCACAGACTAGAGTGAACACTGCACATAACTGTTCACTATCTCTGAAAGCCTCCTTTGTGGGCTTGTATACTGTTTGCAACCAATGTATTGTATACGGATGGAAGCACGTCACACTAATAGATTTGTTTTTTTTTTAAATATAATGTAGCAGCAATAATTTGAGAAAAATGTCAAGGATGAGACAGTGAGACACGCTCAGCAGAGTACAAGCAGCAGTGTTTGAAGAAGTAACTGGAGCGTGATCTGCACTCAAAAAAAAACAAAAACTCACAGACTAGAGTGAACACTGCACACAACTGTTCACTATCTCTGAAAGCCTCCTTTGTGGGCTTCTATACTGTTTGCAACCAATGTATTGTATACGGATGGAAGCACGTCACACTAATAGATTTTTTTTTTTTTTAAATATAATGTAGCAGCAATAATTAGAGAAAAATGTCAAGGATGGGACAGTGAGACACGCTCAGCAGAGTACAAGCAGCAGTGTTTGAAGAAGTAACTGGAGCGTGATCTGCACTCAAAAAAAAAAAACCTCACAGACTAGAGTGAACACTGCACACAGCTGTTTACTATCTCTGAATGCCTCCTTTGTGGGCTTGTATACTGTTTGCAACCAATGTATTGTATACGGATGGAAGCACATCACACTAATAGATTTGTTTTTTTAAAAAAAGAGAATGTAGCACCACCAATTATAGAAAAATGTCAAGGATGAGGCAGTGAGACATTCTCAGCAGAGTACAAGCAGCAGTGGTTGAAGAACTAAGTGGAGCGTGATCTGCACTCCAAAAAAAAATACCTCACAGACTACAGTGAACACTGTACACAACTGTTCACTATCTGTGAAAGGCTCCTTTATGTAATTATATAGTGTTTGCAACCAATGTATTGGATACGGATGGAAGCACGTCACACTATAATTTCAATTGAATGGAGCAGCAAGAATTACAGTAAAGAAAAAAAAATGAGTCTGTGAGTGACACGTGCAGATGCCTACAAACAGCGTTGGATGCAGAACAAACTGCAGCGTCACCTGCACTCTCACACACACACCTTGCACAGAGCTGTTAAAACAACACTGCAAGGCAAAAGGAAGCTTTACACAGCGGTTGGTAAACTAGCCTGCCTAGAGCACAGTACACAAAATCGCAATCTCTAACTGTCCCTCAGAGTCAGCACAGCAGCGTTCTGTCCCTAACTGAATTCACAGCACAGTGACGCTAAAATGGCGGCGGCGCCTTTTATAGTGCATTCTGACATCATTTCAGCATCCAATCACAGCCATGCCATTAGTTAACATGACCGCAGCAGTACAGGATGTGCCCACACTTCTTAGGATTCCTCATTGGCTGACTAAAATCACATTGCCTCTCAAAGAATTATGGGAACTTCCGATTCCGGTATACGATATATGGAAAAAATCGGAACTAAGTATCGGAATTCCGATACAGCGAATATCGGCCGATACCCGATACTTGCGGTATCGGAATGCTCAGCTCTAGTCAACATGATAAAGGCCCATCATGAATGTGAAGCCTGCAACCTGCCCGAGGATGGGGAGGAAGACCCCCTCCTTGACATGCTGGCCCAACCAAGGCCAATGGGTCCATTGAGGACATGGAGGTAAATGCCTCGCTAACCGTCTCTCAGCGTTTGCAGTTGCTGGCCACACTGGAACCCTTCCGGGCCATGTTCTCCAACCAACCCGGACGGACGGAGTTGGCAGTCCATGAGGTGGACACCGGGGATCACACCCCGCTACGGCGGACACCTTATCGGATCTCTGAGGGGGTGCAGCAAATTATGCGCCAGGAGATCAATGAGATGTTGCAGCTGGGGGTGATCCGACAGTCCAAAAGCACATGGGCCTCACCTGTAGTTCTCATGCTTAAAAAGGATCAGACCACCCGATTCTACGTGGACTACAGGGGGCTCAATGCCATCACTACTCCAGGAGGTGCTCAAGCGTATTCACCAGGCAGGTCTGACCATCAAGCCGGGAAAATGCCAGATGGGCATGAGGGAGGTCCACTACCTGGGGCACCGGGTAGGCGGGGGTTCCATGAGTCCGGAGCCAGAGAAAGTGGACGCGATCGTGTCCTGGCCCACCTCAGGACCAAAAAACAGGTGAAGTCCTTCCTGGGCACTGCAGGGTACTATAGGCGTTTCGTACAGAACTATAGCGCCATTGCAAAACCCTTGACGGACCTCACCAAGGGCGGTCTACCCCAAACAGTCAACTGGACAGATGGCGTGAGGCGGCATTCCGAGCTTTGAAAACAGCCGTGTGCAGCTCTCCAGTGTTGAAAGCCATCGACAGCAGTCGGCCATTCCTGGTACAGACTGACGCCAGCGAATTTGGCCTCGGTGCTGTACTCAGCCAGGTTGATTCAGGGAACCAGGAGCACCCCGTGTTGTACCTGAGCCGGAAACTTCTGCCGAGGGAAGTGGCATACTCACCATCGAGAAGGAGTGCCTGGCCATGGTCTGGGCACTGCAACGTTTGCAGCCCTACCTGTACGGGCACACCTTCAAGGTGGTCACCGACCACAACCCTCTGAGCTGGCTGCACACAGTGTCCGGAACCAATGGTAGGTTGCTACGCTGGAGCCTTTCCCTACAGCAGTATGATTTTGCCGTACAACACAAAAAGGCAGCGATCATGGGAATGCTGATGGGTTGTCACGGCTTGGTGAACCCGCTGAGGTGAGCATGGCGGATTACCGACAGGTCATGCCTCTTTAGCGCACTCTAATAGGGGGAAGTGTGATGATTCTGGGAGCCCCATTCCTTGTGCTGTTCTAGAACTTTCCACATAGAACTACGACCCCCATCGTTTTGCCAGCACAGAGCAAAGCCATCCCACTCTTCCCCCCTTGTGCCTGCAGCTTGCTGCAAGTCACTGTTTGAACGTACAGCACTCATTCCGTTTGCCCCACCTCAGGAATTCCTCAGGAATTTCCTTTGTCTTCAAGCTTCAGCTTTCTCTCTCCCATTCTATAAAGTGGTAATCTAATCATCTGTCTATAATATGCCGTGAGCTTATGATAGAAACAAGGCACCTGCTGTTCTGTAACATGCCCCCATCAGGCGTCGTTCCCGTGGTACTGGTGAACCCGTAACTCCAACAGAACCCGAGAAATGGAATTCTCGGATGCACCATGAACTATCTCACGCAAGTTTGGGCTCATTTGAACAGTCATTTCAAAATAAGATCACTGATAGGTCTGCCATTATTCTGCTAGAGTCCCACGCTGAGTTATGGTCCTTATGACTTTCCAGAGCTTCAAACCATAACTTCTATCCCTGGGAGGTGGCCAGAAAACCATCCCCTTTTGTGAGGTCACCAGCCCACATGTATAAGTCTAGCAGCTAGGCCCCCCTGGTCATTCCAGGCTGTGATGACGTGACTAACAGATCTGCAAATGAACTATGACGTGTGGCTCCTCCCCCCAGCCTGTCTTTCCATGACCTAAGTACCATGTAAGTGATTTTCACCTTTAATCCTGTTTTAGTTTTAACTGTATTGTACATAACTGTATTGTCTCAGCTTGTTACATCTTTTTAAACTGTATAAACACTGCCTACATCTTTAGGAATAAACCTATAAAATTATTAGTTTGTTTCTCCTGCTCTATAAACGAATTAGCACGTGCCTGAAGTAACTACGCTATTGAATTGGGGTTGCTACGGACCCTCTTGATAAATTGTTCATTAAGTAAATCGTAGCTGGTGGCAGCTAAAAGAAGGGGTGTAAAGTGTTGAACTGTGGGGTGGCGTTGGCAGTGACGGAGCAGGTTTTATAAGTGTATTGCCTGGCTGCTGCCTGGAGTAATTATAATTCCCTCACTGCAGCGTGCCCAATAGCCAGCACACATCCAAGCGGCCCGTCTGGCGACTAATTATCCTAGGTGCAGTTCCCTGACTGACCTGAGGGTAAGGAGGCGCCAGAGAGCTGCAAGTTCCTAAGTGGAAGTGGGATAATTATAAATCCCTGTAGATTATTCCTGACACAGTGGGTCGGACGGCAGCAGCCGTCGTGTGTGTGTGCCGCGTTTTCGTCACATTCGTGGCAACGGAGGGATCACAAGCCGTGATACCCCGGGCTACCGTGTGGCAGACCGTGTGCTGTTCATCACAGCAGTGACATGTGAGGAATTTCTTGTGTGCAGCAGCAGAGCTAATTATTAGGCTGCCTGCCAGTGAGAGGGGAGGAATTTCTTGTGTGCAGCAGCAGAGCAGATTATTAGGCTGCCTGCCAGTGACAGGGGAGGAATTTCTTGTGTGCTGAATATTAGGCTGCCTGCTAGTTGTATTGCTGTGTGTACACTGCTGTGCAGAGTGCTTTTTAACAAAGCACCTACACAGCACTAATACTTTTATTCTTTTTTTTTCTGCACAGTTACTGAGCGTTCATTTTTCCCCACACCGTATAGAGCTGTACGCTCCTCACACACTACCGTGCACCGGCTGGTATCACGGACAAATACATGCTGACTATCTGTGTGTGACTCCGGAAATACATACGGAGATTTAAATTTTCCCCAAAACAATATACAGCTGGTATCTTCTGATACAGTACCGTTTTTCTGCCTCTGTATTACGGTAAAATCCATACTGAGAGAGCGTCTGTGTGTGACTCCGGAAATATATACGGAGATTTAAATTTTCCCCAAAACCGTATACAGCTGGTATCTTCTGATACAGTACCGTTTTTCTGCCTTCTGTATTACGGTCAAATCCATACTGAGAGAGCGTCTGTGTGTGACTCCGGAAATATATACGGATTTTAATTTTACACCAAAACCGTATACAGCTGGTAACTTCTGATACAATACCGTTTTTCTGCCTTCTGTATTACAGTCAAATCCATATTGAAGAGCGTCTGTGTGTTACTCCGGAATGTATATAGAATTTAAATTACACTAACACTATAAACAACTGTACGCTACTGATACAGTACACTTTTTCTAAGTTTTCATATTCTGGTCTACTCCATACTGAGCTTGTGAGCGTCTGTCTGTTACTACGGAGAAATATACGGATATTTACAATTACCCCAACACTGTATACAGCTGTACGCTACTGATACAGTACACTTTTTCTGCTTTTCATATTCTGGTCTACTCCATACTGAGCCTGTGAGCGTCTGTGTGGTACTCCTGAAATATATACGGAGATTTAAAATTACCTCAAACTGTATACAGCTGTATGCTACTGATACAGTACACTTTTTCTGCATTTCATATTTGGTCTACTCCATACTGAGCCTGTGAGCGTCTGTGTGGTACTCCTGAAATATATTGGAGATTTAAAATTACCCAATACTGTATACAGCTGTACGCTTCTAATACATTACCCTTTTTCAACTTTTTATTCTGGTGTAATCCATATGAGCCTGTGAGCGTCTGTGTGTGACTCTGGAAATATATATGGAGATTAAAAATTTCCCCAGCACTGTATACGGCTGTACGCTTCTGATACAGTACACATTTTTGCTTTTTATAATCTGGTGTAATCCATACTAAGCCTGTGATAGTCTGTGTCTGACTCTGGAAATATATACGGAGATTTAAAATTACCCCAACACTATATACAGCTGTATGCTTCTGATACATTACCCTTTTTCTACTTTTTATATTCTGGTCTAATCCATACTGAGCCTGTGAGAGTCTGTGTCTGTTAGTCCGCAAATATATACTGAGATTTAAATTTTTCACCTTCACTGTATACAGCTGTACGCTTCAGATACAGTACCATATAACTGATGGTATATTGGGTACTGTCATGTATAGTGTACAGTTCCTATAGCGTCTTGTGCTTGGGTGCGAGGAAAACACAGGAGACATAGGTTGAAATGAAATGACTTGTATTACTTCATACAAGCATGCTGAAAAGTTCACACAGTTTGCAGGAACAGCAACAGGAGACACAGCAGGCCAGAGTAACTTCAAGCTCTACAATAACTCTCCAAAGCAGGTTCAGGATCTCTTCTCTGTACCGTAATTCCTCTGCAAACATGGATTCACCAAACAGCAGGTTTCCAGAGTCCAAAAGTGTTCCAAGGTTCCTCAGTAGGGAATAGCTGGAGTACAAGTCCAAGGCTTCCAGGAGTCAGGTCACAGACTGACTGAGGCTTGATTCAGGAGCACTGATTGTTCAGCTGAGGCTGCTTAAGAAGCAAGAGGGAAGAATCAGGGCGGGAACATGAAAACTGGAAACTCCATATTAACTGAGGGCAAGAGCTGCAGAAAGACAGAAAGCAAAATGGCCGACGGAAAACTGAGTTTCAAGGAACATGTCAACAGAGACAAAGAACCTTACAGGTACATTTTCCCAAACATGAGGAAGTATGGTAGAAGAGGCCGTGGATGTGTGCGTGTGGGGCCAGCTGGTACTGATTGTGGTGTTGGTGCATCTGCTGGTAGTGCCAAAAGCACAATAGCATCTAAGTCAGGAGGTGTTGAGCCTGCGTCATCGTCTGGCTCCAGAAGGCTTGGAAGGCTCCCTTTTCTGGGAGTAGGTAAACCGCTTTTAAAGCAGGAGTATCAGGAGCAGGTTTTGTCTTACATTGCCAAAACAGCCTCCAGCTCTATCGCCTCCTCTTCTGAAGTTTCAAAAACTCCAAGCACTGAGTCGTCAGTGCAGGCTTCTGGTCAGGAATAAAGATGAGCGGTGTTCGAAGTGAACTGTTCGCCAATCTCAAATTCGAGCTGTTTTGGCGGTGTTCAAGTCGTTCGACGAACCCGAACGATTTGGAAAAAATTCGGTTGTTCGAGGTTATGTTCGATAACTGTTCGTGCACCTAAATCGTCACTGGATTTTTTCAGTTATGCTGAGAATCACTGTTAATACACATTTTGAGTGTCCAGCATGGCGGGGGGAGGGGCATGGCATGTATCTCTGCAGAGATAATGAAGATCTCCATTTATTTTTCTCTTTCCCGCATTTCCAGTGGGCGGTGCAGTCTGTCAGCCTATCAGCAGTGCACACACGGAGCGAGGTGCTTTTTTTCACACAAGCAAGGGCATGTGTCATTGGCTGTGTATGTCACATGTCCTTGCCCTATAAGACCTAGCCATTTCCCCCCTCGCCACCATTTTCTCACTGCTGCAGCTCAGTGTTAGACGGCACTGCTGCTGTTAGCGCTATATTGTGTGTGCATTGTTCAACTGCGACTTGCAAGCGAAATAGCTGAGAAATAGAGAGGAAGGTTTAGGGAGTAGGGACTAGTTCGTAATTGCAGCCCTTTTCAGGGCTAGGTTACAGCAGTTGCTGTCACTTTTTGTCAGCTACACCAGCGTTCAAATCACTCCTAATTATTCGCTGCATCTATCCTGTTCAATAATTTTGTGCATAGTAGCAGTGTGTGCTAATTATTCTATTAGGCCATCTATACTAAGCTACACCAGCGTTCAAATCACTCCTAATTATTCGCTGCATCTAGCCTGTTCAATAATTGTGTGCATAGTAGCAGTGTGTGCTACTCATTCTATTAGGCCAAAGAACAGGAGAAAAAGACTGGAGTTTTATAAACAAATTATCAAAAGGTTTTATTGAACAAATATTGCTGACAAAAACATAGCATAAAAACGTATAACTAGATGTGTGTTTAAAAAAGACACCAAAAAGTTGTGGACACCCACATCACCTTAACATGGTATACACATTGTAATGTTAATAGATCACAAATAGGTGAGAGCATATAAAGTACCAAAGTATTGTTAAAGTCATATATCCTGAATAACAGGTCTCTGCCATAATAAAAGACCGCAGTACTGTGCCCACGATCTCAGGCCAATGTGTCCATACATAGCCTCACTAACCATACATGGTCATATACTATGGCAAGATCAGGAACAAAAAACCTCACCTAAATGCAGGATGTCACACAAATATGCCCCAACGTACGTTTTGCTTCTTGTATGTCTCGCTTTCTCAAGGGGAAGTGTGAGATTGCAAGCACTGAAAGACCTTAAGTATCCATAGTGATTGGTCATGTGACCATCACATGCTGACCCACATGAACGCTGCATTTGACGGCGCATGTGTGCGACGTCATCAGCCCGACCCACGTGACCCGGGCCCGCCCAGCCACACCCACAACGGACGCTCAAGCAGAGCATCAGTCGTGCGCCGGCGAAAGGCTGTGCCGGATATCATGGGGCGGTGACAGGTGACTATCGCACGCATGCGCACTGCAGTATTAACCAATGGTATGCATCATGAAGATAAAACATTCATTACAAATACAATTTCCCATCAATGTGTCATCTTCAGCGGCCCAAATTCGTCTGTGATCTTTTCATTCCAAGTGGAAATTCATCTTTTATTTCCTATATCACCAGATAGTTTCTGCCATTCATAGTAAGCCAAGCATATGAAGGAAATTAGTTCTTTTTTTCTCCACATGGTCCCGCAGCACATGTATTTAGAAATGAAAGCTATATATAGAAAAACGTAAAATAATTAAAAACATATATACAACAACACACAGAAACTTTAAAAGGTGATGCAAAAACAAAAGAACAAACATAGGAACGAATGGCGGATAATCCTGCTTTTTTTTTTTTTAAGAGATCAGGGATTTTATACCAGACGATAATGATCATTATTATCTGTAAATATATTTTTAACTTCTTAATCCCTATCTCACAAAAATGGTGCGAAATTTAGAGCCTCGTTTAATCCTGCGGGTCGGACTGTATCCAATGTAACTATCCACTTTAATTCCCGTTGTGCTAGGAGTTTTTTCACATTACCCCCTCTAATGCCCGAATGCACAACCTCAATCCCCCTCACCTTGAATGAAGTAGGATCACAATTGTGTTCCATCCTAAAGTGACGGGAATTGTCTTGAGGTTTGACACATCATTTATTGTGCTGGATGCCTGAATATCCCGTACGTGTTCACGAACACGTATTCTCAGTTCGCGTGATGTTAACCCAATATAGATCAGAGGACAACTACATGTGGCATAATAAATCACGTTGCTTGTGCTACATGAAATATACTCTCTGATGTCGTAGTTCCTAGTGCCATCACTTGAGCTAAACGAAGAACTACGAATGATGTTAGCACAAGCAACGCAATGTCCACAATTAAAGCAACCCACATTGCGTTTTATTGACCCAAAAGGGTTTTTACTGGGTGCTATGTAGTGACTCTGAACGAGCATATCCTTTAAATTTTTAGATCTTCTGGGGGTCATCAGGGGTCGATCAGTAAGAGCAGATCCCAGAGTGGGCTCAGTCATCAACACGGACCAATGTTTAGTCAAAATTCTCCTCATATTCTCCCACTCATGGTTGAAAACCGAAATAAAACGTAATTTATTATCTTCCTTCTTCCGGCTACCACTCTGATAGAGCAAAAGGTCACGGGAAGTTCCCTTAGCTCTATTGTATCCTTTCTTAATGCTCCTTTTACTGTAGCCCCGTTGCCTGAAGCGTTCTTTTAAATCACGGGCTTGTATCTCAAATTTAGAACCTGTTGAGCATATCTGACGCACCCTCAAGAATTGTCCGACCGGGACGGCTCCGATCGTGGCATGGCTGTGTGCTGACTTTGCATGTAGCAACGCATTTACTGACGTTGTTTTACGAAATACATCAGTCTGGATGGAACTATTGTGCCCCACTTCCAGACTTATGTCCAAAAAATCAATTTTTGTCATATCATATCTATACGTAAGCTCGATGTTAAATGCATTATTATTTAATACAGCCATGGATTCCTCCAGCTGCTGCACCGTCCCGCGCCACAATAACAAAACATCATCTATATAACGCAGCCAGCACAGCACATGGTCTGCGGCCCCCACCCCCGTCTCACCAAAAACCAACCTCTCCCAAAATCCTAATAAGAGGTTGGCGTAAGCGGGCGCGCAGGCCGCACCCATGGCTGCGTCGCGCCTCTGAAGATAAAACTGCTGTTTAAAAGTAAAAAAATTATGTGTCAGGGCAAAGCGCAGCAGCTGAAGGATACAATCCCAGAGGGAGCCGTCCAGGTCGGAGGCCCCGAGAAAGTGTCGGACCGCCTCAAGGCCATCTTCATGATTAATGCAGGTGTAGAGACTTTCCACGTCTGCTGTCACCAAAATAGTTCCTGCATCCACAAAGACGCCGTCAACCCTCTTGAGGACGTCCATTGTGTCTTTAACGTATGATGGTAACGTCTCCACCAAGGCCTTCAAATAGAAGTCCACAAACTTACATATCGGGTCACAAAGGCCCCCAATTCCAGACACAATAGGTCGTCCCGGAGGGTTAATGGCGTCCTTATGTATTTTGGGAAGAAGGTAGAATGTTGGTATTTTCGGAAAGGGTACCGTTAACCCATCAAACATTTTTTTGTTAATCACACCCCTATCCAAGGCTGACATGAGAATCTTCTGGAGTTGTCCTGAGAAAGAGGCCATCGGGTTAAAACCCAATTTCTCATATACTTGTGTATCTCGTAATTGACGGAAGGCCTCACGTTCGTATTTTATAATGGGCCATATAACGATGTTTCCTCCCTTCTCTGCGGACTTGAATACCACATCGTCCCATGATTTTAACTCCTGAATACTCCTTCTCTCCATATATGTCAAATTATCAAAACGACGATGTGTTGATATTTTCTTCAAGTCCTCTGATACTAATCTAGTAAAGATGTCCACAGCGGGACAAATTGACAAGGGGGGAAACCTCGTTGATTTTGGGACCAAGGAAGTAGGAAACCTACCTTGATTTGAGTCAGTTTGTTCCTCTAGTAAACTCTCCAATGTCCTAATAGCCTCGCTCTCAGCAGGGCTCCAAGATTCTATGTCAAAACGGTTTTTACTGTGCAATTTTTTCATTATCAGTTTTCTTGAAAACAAATGAAGATCTTTTAACGCTGTAAAGTAATTAAAACCATTAGTGGGAGAAAAAGTAAGACCTCTACTTAATACATCTAATTGGATATTAGTAAGCACATGGTCCGACAAGTTAATCACCTGTAGCCCGCCCTGCGATCCCTCCTCTGTCTGTTTACCAGTCGTTCCCTTTCGGTTATTAAATCTCGTGTTCATCCTCTTTTTGGATGTTGAGGCACCCCCATTCTGCACCGTCAAACAATGTTTTTTCTGTTGTTCATCTACCGATACAGTAGAATGTGCCGAGGCAGATCTTGACCTGGATCTAGATTCATTGCGATATATGGATCTTGATCTCTCATTTGGAATTCTCCATTTATACATCCTATTCAATTGTTTATCATTAATGTCACGTTGAAATTTCTTGGCCTTAGTTTGCTGTATTTCCTCAGCCCACTTCTGAGCTTCCTCCTCAACTTCTAAATTAAATTTCTTCAAGGCTTCATTAGACATTTCTTTTTTAATTATCTCTTGTAAAATCTCCATCTTAGTCTCTATTGTTTTCAATGAATCAGAATTCATCCCTTTAAGGATTTCCATAAACCCGTATGAACATGCATTAGCATATCCCTCCCATTTTTCACGGATATCTAGATCTTCTACAGGGAAGGAGGAAAATACTTGCACCCTAAGCCTCCTCGGTATGAGATTTTTCTGTAAATATTTCTCTAAAAAAGCATGGTTCCACCACATCTTAGTCCTTTTATGTAGAAGATCCTTAAATGTTATAGTAGTATCTAAAAGACCTTTATTGCCCTCCACATTTGCATCACCGGTGTCTTTAAACACAGCATCAATTTTGGAGAGCCAAGCTCCGTCGCAGGCTCTAAAGTCCATAATAAAAAAAAAAAAAAAAAAAAAAAAAAGCAGGATTATCCGCCATTCGTTCCTATGTTTGTTCTTTTGTTTTTGCATTGCCTTTTAAAGTTTCTGTGTGTTGTTGTATATATGTTTTTAATTATTTTACGTTTTTCTATATATAGCTTTCATTTCTAAATACATGTGCTGCGGGACCATGTGGAGAAAAAAAGAACTAATTTCCTTCATATGCTTGGCTTACTATGAATGGCAGAAACTATCTGGTGATATAGGAAATAAAAGATGAATTTCCACTTGGAATGAAAAGATCACAGACGAATTTGGGCCGCTGAAGATACACATTGATGGGAAATTGTATTTGTAATGAATGTTTTATCTTCATGATGCATACCATTGGTTAATACTGCAGTGCGCATGCGTGCGATAGTCACCTGTCACCGCCCCATGATATCCGGCACAGCCTTTCGCCGGCGCACGACTGATGCTCTGCATTGAGCGTCCGTTGTGGGTGTGGCTGGGCGGGCCCGGGTCACGTGGGTCGGGCTGATGACGTTGCACACATGCGCCGTCAAATGCAGCGTTCATGTGGGTCAGCATGTGATGGTCACATGACCAATCACTATGGATACTTAAGGTCCTTCAGTGCTTGCAATCTCACACTTCCCCTTGAGAAAGCGAGACATACAAGAAGCAAAACGTACGTTGGGGCATATTTGTGTGACATCCTGCATTTAGGTGAGGTTTTTTGTTCCTGATCTTGCCATAGTATATGACCATGTATGGTTAGTGAGGCTATGTATGGACACATTGGCCTGAGATCGTGGGCACAGTACTGCGGTCTTTTATTATGGCAGAGACCTGTTATTCAGGATATATGACTTTAACAATACTTTGGTACTTTATATGCTCTCACCTATTTGTGATCTATTAACATTACAATGTGTATACCATGTTAAGGTGATGTGGGTGTCCACAACTTTTTGGTGTCTTTTTTAAACACACATCTAGTTATACGTTTTTATGCTATGTTTTTGTCAGCAATATTTGTTCAATAAAACCTTTTGATAATTTGTTTAGAAAACTCCAGTCTTTTTCTCCTGTTCTTTGTCATATTTGCACTTGGAGGTATGTGCAGTAATCAGGTGATTGTTTTCACCACTGCGTAACATGGATCTGGATTTTAGGTTGTTCATTCTATTAGGCCATCTAAACTAAGCTACACCAGAGTTTAAAAAAAAAAGTATTTTTATCGGCATCTTGCCTGGACAATAATTTTGGGCAAAGTAGCAGAATGAAGTACTCATTCTATTAGGCCATCTATACAAAGGTCCAGCAGCATTGAAATACTCATAATTTTTTGCTGCATCTTGCCTGTAGAATAATTGTGGGCATAGTAGCAGTCTGTGGTACTCATTGTATTAGGCCATCTATACAAAGCTCCACCAGCGTTAAAATACTAAGAATTTTTTGCTGCATCTTGCCTGAAATATAATTGTGGTCATAGTAGCAGTCTGTGGTACTCATTGTATTAGGCCATCTATACAAAGCTCCACCAGCGTTAAAAAAATAATAATTTTTATCTGCATCTTGCCTGGACAATAATTTTGGGCATAGTAGCTGTCTGTGTACTCATTGTATTAGGCATCTATTAAAAGCTCCCAGCTTAAAAAAAATTTATATCTGCATCTTGCCTGGACAATAATTTTGGGCATAGTAGCAGTCTGTAGCTCATTCTATTAGGCCATCTATACAAAGGTCCAGCAGAATTGAAATACTCATATTTTTTTGCTGCATCTTGCCTGTAGAATAATTGTGGGCATAGTAGCAGTCTGTGGTACTCATTGTATTAGGCCATGTATACAAAGCTCCACCAGTGTTCAAATACTAAGATTTTTTGCAGCATCTTGCCTGTAATAAAATTGTGGGCATAGTAGCAGTCTGTAGTACTCATTGTATTAGGCCATCTATACAAAGCTCCACAAGCGTTGAAATACTCATATTTTTTGCTGCATCTTGCCTGTAATATAATTGTGGCATAGTAGCAGTCTGTGGTACTCATTGTATTAGGCCATCTATACAAAGCTCCACCAGTGTTGAAATACTCATAATTTATTGCTGCATCTTGCCTGTACTATATTGTGAGCATAGTAGCAATCTGTGGTACTCATTGTATTAGGCATCTATACAAAGCTCCACCAAAGTTTAAAAAAAAGAATTTTATCTGTATCTTGCCTGTAGAATAATTGTGGGCATAGTAGCAGTCTGTGGTACACATTGTATTAGGCCATCTATACATAGCTCCACCAGAGTTTAAAAAAAAAAGATTTTTATCTGCATCTTGCCTGTAGAATAATTGTGGGCAGAGTAGCAGTCTGTGGTACTCATTGTATTAGGCCATCTATACAAAGCTCCACCAGAGTTTAAAAAAAGAATTTTTATCTGCATCTTGCCTGGACAATAATTTTGGGCATAGTAGCAGTCTGTGGTACTCATTGTATTAGGCCACCTATACAAAGCTCCACCAGCCTTAAAAAAAAGAATTTCTATCTGTATCTTGCCTGGACAATAATTTTGGGCATAGTAGCAGTCTGTGGTACTCATTCTATTATGCCATCTATACAAAGGTTCAGCAGCATTGAAATACTCATAATTGTTTGCTGCATCTTGCCTGTAGAATAATTGTGGGCATAGTAGCAGTCTGTTGTACTCATTGTATTAGGCCATCTATACAAAGCTCCACCAGCGTTCAAATACTAAGAATTTTTTGCTGCATCTTGCCTGCAATATAATTGTGGGCATAGTAGCAGTCTGTGGGACACATTGTATTAGGCCATCTATACATAGCTCCACCAGAGTTTAAAAAAAAAAGATTTTTTATCTGCATCTTGCCTGTAGAATAATTGTGGGCAGAGTAGCAGTCTGTGGTACTCATTGTATTAGGCCATCTATACAAAGCTCCACCAGAGTTTAAAAAAAAAATTTTTATCTGCATCTTGCCTGGACAATAATTTTGGGCATAGTAGCAGTCTGTGGTACTCATTGTATTAGGCCACCTATACAAAGCTCCACCAGCCTTAAAAAAAAGGAATTTCTATCTGTATCTTGCCTGGACAATAATTTTGGCATAGTAGCAGTCTGTGGTACTCATTCTATTATGCCATCTATACAAGGTTCAGCAGCATTGAAATACTCATAATTGTTTGCTGCATCTTGCCTGTAGAATAATTGTGGGCATAGTAGCAGTCTGTTGTACTCATTGTATTAGGCCATCTATACAAAGCTCCACCAGCGTTCAAATACTAAGAATTTTTGCTGCATCTTGCCGCAATATAATTGTGGGCATAGTAGCAGTCTGTGGTACTCATTGTATAGGCCATCCATACAAAGCTCCACCAGAGTTTAAAAAAAAAATATTTCTATCTGCATCTTGCCTGTAGAATAATTGTGGGCAGAGTAGCAGTCTGTGTACTCATTGTATTAGGCCATCTATACAAAGCTCCACCAACGTTCAAATACTAACAATTTTTCAGCCATCGTTTTTTGTGCAAACAATTCCACAGTTGTCAATTAGTAACACCAAATGAGTGGCAAAAGGCCTGCTGCTGGTGGAAAGGGGAATAGGTGTGTTGTCAAGGGAAAAAAATGTTGTGTCCGTGGGGTAGGTGTTAAAGCAGCAGTAACATCTGCAGAAGAAAGACCATCTTCCAGCCAAACTAAGATGTCTACTTCTTTTAGTGGACAATGTGGTACGATCCCTTTATTACGGGCACGCCCATCGCTACAAATTCCATATGAGGCACAAAAAAAAGGTGCTTCAACAGATATCAAGTGCTCCTTTAAGTCGACTCTCCACCTCAACTTCAACAACACAAAAACTCCAGTCCTCAGAGGTGTCACCCCAATCGCACTTGCTTCCTCACAGCTCCCAAGTCTCCAACTGCCCGTCTGAGTATGGGGTAGAACAGATAGTTGAGTCTGCAGAGCTGTTTACTCATACTAAAGCCTGGGAATCAGAGGTCGTCTCCACAGCTTCTGTGAATCCAGACGAGGAAATGATCTGTACTGATGCCCATAATGTTTATGAGTCGGATCCAGGACCAGATGAAGAAGGTTCTGAGCATAATGTAGACCCTTGTTCCCAAACTGTAACTCCTGTTGGTGGAGACAATGAGGAAGACGATGATGAGACTCAAATACCTGATGTGAGCGACAACTTGAGTTTTGTGTCAGGGCAGAAAGAGGTTTGCTCTGAGGACGACGGGGGTGAGAACACACAGGGTCATGATGACGAGGTTGTAGATCCCATTTACTGTCAACCCACAGTCAGACAGTCGATGAGGTCAGCAGAGGAGGTGGAGGAGGATTCGAGTGACGACGAGGTCAGGGTGCGCCTTCCTGGACAGAGACGTAGTCTTGGAAGAACGTCACCAACTGCATCCTCAACCGCAACTCTGCCTCTGACTACAAGTCAAGGTGGCTCTTCAGGTCGCATGGGTTCTAAGCATTGCATAGCCTGGGCATTTTTTAACATCAATAAGGATGACCCAACTCGTGTTATCTGTAACATTTGTGACCAAAATCTAAGTAGAGGCCAAAAAATCCATAGTTTGAGTACTTCATGCATGAACCGTCACATGGATATGAAGCATAAGTTGCAGTGGCAAGCTCACTGTGCTACAATGCGGCCTAGTGGGCCGGCCCAACCACCGTCTGCCCCATCTTGTGCATCCGCGACCGCGGCCTCTTCATCCTCTGTGACTGGAGGGACAGCAGTCAGACCTGTTTTGAGAATCAGACCTGGCACCTCTTTACCAGCAACAGCCAGTCAGATTGGCAGGTCATCAGTTCATTTGGGAGTGGAAACACCAGCTGGTGTTGAGCACTCTCCGACATCGAGAGCACCACCTTTGGATCAAGGCAACCTAACTTTTGCGCCTGCATCTTCTTCACAGACCGTCAGTTGTCCGGGGACACCCACTCAACCTCGTCTACGCACAACAGCAAGCCCTCAGTCCCTCAGATGTGGACAAGTAAAAGACCATTTCCTCCTAGCCATGAGAAAGCTAAGAGGTTGAATTTCACCATCTGCAAGCTCTTGGCTACAGAAATGCTGCCTTTCCGCCTTGTGGACACAGAGGATTTTCGAGCCCTTATGTCCGTCGCAGTGCCCCAGTACTAAATGCCCAGTCGGCACTACTTCTCAAAGAAAGGTGTGCATGTGCTCCACCAGCATTTCGCACACAACATCCCGGCTTCTTTGAGAAACTCAATGTGTGACAGGGTGCATTTCACCACAGACACTTGGACGAGTAGGCATGGACAGGGACGTTACATGTCGCTGACTGGGCACTGGGTAACTATGGTGACAGCAGGACAAGGGGCTACTGTCCAAGTCTTGCCGTCCTCATGAGTTGTACGTCAATCCTCCTTATCTCGAAGTTCCTCCACTGCTTCTGCCTCCTCAACCTCCTCTAGGTCCTCCACCTGCACCCAAAGCCTGTCTGGTCATGCCACGGGCTTTCTAACTGGGCAGAATGGATCCTGCAGCACACCTTCATGCTATGCTGGCAGAAGGGCTCAATGTAATCAGGCGGTTTTTACTTTGAAATGTCTGGGAAATGTGAGTCACACAGCTGAGGAGTTGTGGTCAGCTCTGGAGAACCAGTTTCATGAATGGTTGTCTCCACTGGACCTGCAACCAGGGAAGGCCGTGTGCGACAATGCCGCAAACCTGGGTGCGGCCCTTCGCCGGGGCAATGTCACACACGTGCCTTGTATGGCTCACGTGTTGAACCCGGTTGTCCAGCACTTTTTAGCCCACTATCCCAGACTACCTGGCCTTCTGCAGAGGCCTCGGTCGCTGTGTGCTCACTTCCGCCGTTCGCATCCTGCAGCTCAGTGACTTACATCTCTACAGAAGTCGTTGGGCCTGCCACTTCACCGGCTAAAATGTGATGTGCCAACACGGTGGAATTCAACTCTGCACATGTTGCAGCGACTGTGGCAGCACCGACAAGCCCTGGTGCAATACGTTCTGAATTATAGCCTGGGCCAGCGAGATCCAGAGGTGGGGCAAATCACGCTGGAGGAGTGGTCTCAGATCAGGGACCTATGCACCCTTCTGCACACAGTTTTGAAATGGCCACGAAGATGTTTAGTGCTGACGATGCCATTATCAGCATGACTATTCCGTTGATTTACATGCTGGAGCAGATGTTAAACAGAATTCAGAGTCAGGTGGTGGAACAAGAGGAAGTAGATGAGGAGTTGTATGCGGAAGGGCTAACATCTGCAAGGTCCAGACGGTCGGCAGCACCAAGGCGGCTGGCATGGGAGGGTGAGGGAGAGGGATTAACCAGGGCGCATGGTAGCAGCCAAGCTAGTGAGGAAGGTGCAGGAGCCCAGGAAGAAGTGGAGGACGAACTGGCGATGGGCATGGAAGACTCATGAGATGAGGGAGACCTTGATCACATTTCTGTTGTGCGAGGTTGGGGGGAGAGGGCAGAGGAAGGAAGCATGATTCGTACCTCGCCACCAACACAACAGGGACTTGGTGCTCCTGGATGCGCAAGACACATGAGTGCCTTCTTGCTGCACTACCTGAAACATGACCTCGAATTGTCGGAATTCGAAATAATCCTGACTACTGGGCAGCCACACTGTTAGATCCTCGGTACAAAAGTAAATTTGCCGAAATAATTCCTGCCATAGAAAGGGATTCACGCATGCAGGAGTATCAGCAGAGACTGTTGCAGAATCTTACATGTGCTTTTTCTACAAAACACCAGTGGTGCACGTAGTGAATCTCACAGTTCTAACTTGCCAACCGTGGGACTGTCGAGTCTTCAGCACTCAAACTGTAACAGAAACAGAGTATCTGCTGGTGTTCACAGCAATTTTGCGGAATTCTTTCAACAGTTTTTTAGCCCATCCTTTGCAAGGCCACAGGAGACATGAAGTCAGACACATAGTCAACGCCTAGAGACGATGGTACAGGAGTATCTCCAACTGAACATCGAAGCCATGACTGTGTCACTGTACCCTTGTGTCACTGTACCCTTTTGGGCTTCCAATCTGGATAAATGGCCGGAGCTCACCACTCATGCCTTGGAGATCTTTTTTTCCCTTTCTCTTTCAGATCCTTCTATGGCCTTTGCTTATGGACGTGAATTTGGAATTACACTGATGAAGTTTTACTTCTGAAGAGTGACCTGCCATCTTTCAACTATATTTCCTCTTATGGATTCAATCTGTATGATTTGATATCAATATTTCTGTAATAGGTTGTTAATCAATGTTTGTGAAATGAAAAATAACTTTCAATATGATTACTTACTGAGTTTTTCTATGGACAGAAATTCCTTTCAGATACCCTGAGGTGTAGTAGGACCAAGGGACCTTGGTCTTATTTATTCTGGGCTTTCCATAAACATGTTATGGTTTGCCACGAGGATATATAGATAAAATGTGACATTAAACACCATGTTGTACCCTATATATACGCTAAGATATTGACGTCACTCTGTATTTTTGAGGTTACATGTCATTTTTCCATATTGCGTATACGCTTAGTTCTTGATGTACACATATGTTAATACATAGGATTCTATCACTGACTCATAGGGTTAAAGGGTAATGAGTCATTATGCTGTTATAATGTTGTTATAATGTGTTTATAATCGTCATAAATAACGTCTGCATTTAATATTTTGCTTGACATTTGTTTCTATTCACGCCACCTTTACCTGGTATGTGACGCTGAATTTCTATCAATGCTGGATAACCACCACATCCAGCGATGTATTGTCATCACAGAGGCTTATGTCTTCTGTTCAGACATAGCGATATAAATTATGTCTTACATTGCGCATGCAATAATATTTTGAGATAAAAACACATATATTTCTTTCGATTTATGATTTTATTATGTGACCAACAAAATTACAGGACCATTGGATAACATGTGTGTGTAATTTGCTGCTGATCGTACTTGTGACGCTTATGTTGCTAGGTAACGATAGTTATTTATACACGTGTCTCCCTCTCGTCGCCTCCTCCCTACACATGGGATACTGAG
This sequence comes from Oophaga sylvatica, assembly GCA_033576555.1. Classification (NCBI taxonomy): domain Eukaryota; kingdom Metazoa; phylum Chordata; class Amphibia; order Anura; family Dendrobatidae; genus Oophaga; species Oophaga sylvatica. Next base: position 268,714,697 of record JARQOD010000006.1, read on the forward strand.
CTTCTATTGTTGCTGGGCAACTGTTTGACCCAGTGACACATCGCTCATACGTCATATCCTCTTCCACCCAGGAACACAACGCTAAGCCGCCAGCACACGCCATGACTGTCTCAGCTGGTATGATAAGTCGACTCCTGATTTATTCTCTCTGATACTATAAATAGATCGTCTGCCTTAGTTGAGATACACTTTGCCTTGAGAAAGACACACAGTGTCGGAACGCGTGGGTCCAGGTTTTCCACATGCCTGCATATTTTCTACCTTGTAAATATCCTCCTACACCTCACAGGGTATCTGAATAGGGTCTATTAGAGGTTTCCTTCTCCCTCTGTTTTTTTTACCTATGTTTAACCCCTTAATGTCCACTGACGTGCAGAGTCCGTCATGGCAAGGTGCCAGTTCCGGCACCAGGACGGACTCTGCACGTCATGCCTTTGATCTACCACTGCGTGTAAACACGCAGTGGTAGATCAGTGCCGACAGCTGTCACAGACAGCTGACAGGCACGGCAAGCGGTGCGGGGACCTTTGCCGTCGGTCCTCGCACTCACAGCGCTGTGATTGGTCAGTCAATCTGACTGACCAAACACAGCAGCGATCGCGCAGGAGAAGCTGAAATTTCAGCTTCCCCAGCGCGATCAGTGCAGGAGCCGGCGCTGCAGTGGCCAGGCTTCCTGCACTGACAGCCAGGAGCGGAGCCCCCACCGCCCCTGGCTGTTAACCCCCTGACTGCTGCGATCCAGCGCGATCGCAGAGCTCAGGGGGGGAGGCAGAGGGTCGGGAGCTCCCTCTGCCTCAGATCGCACCCTGCACTGTATTTGCAGGGGCCGATCTCTGCCTTGATGACCCGGGGGTTGTCATGACAACCTCCGGGTCATTTAGCTACGGGAAGCTGCTGTGATCATGTCACAGCAGCTTCCACTATAGTTGCAATGCATTGCAATGCCAGAGCATTGCAATGCATTGTAACTGCAATAAAAAGTAAAAAAAAGTGAAAGTCCCATAAAGGGACAAGTTGAAAAAAATCATTTTTTAAAAAAAATTGTAAAAAAAATATTAAAAAATAATTTTAAAAAAATCCCCTAAAAAATACACATTTTTATGTAATAAAAAAAATAAAAAACAAAAAAAATACACATGTTAGGTATCGCCATGTCCGTAAAAATCCCATCTATAAAAGCATAACCCTAGTTAACCCCTTCAGTGAAAGCCGTAAAAAAAAAACACAAAAAAGTAGTAAATTATACTTTTTCCAAGTGGTATCATCACACCGCTTGGAAAAAGTGCAATAACACGCGATCAAAAAGTCAGATATAAATAATCATGGTACCGTTGAAAACATCATCTTATCCCGCAAAAAACAAGCTGCTATACAGCATCATCAGCGAAAAAATAAAAAAGTTATAGCTCGCGGAATAAACTGATGCAAAAATAATTATTTTTTCTATAAAATTCTTTAGTGTAAAAAACGCCAAAACATAAAAAAAATATATAAATGAGGTATCGCTGTAATCGTAGTGACCCGAAGAATAAAGCTGCTTTATCAATTTTACCACACGCGGGAACGGGGGAAAAAAATTAAAAAAAAAACAATTCCTGAATTGCTGGTTTTTGTTCATTCTGCTTCCACAAAAATCGGAATAGGAAGCGATCAAAAAACGTTATGTGCCCAAATATGGTACCAATAAATACGTCAGCTCGTCCCGCAAAAAATAAGCCCACAGATAACTCTGTCGGCCGAAATATGGAAAAATTATAGCTCTCAAAATACGGCGATGCAAAAAATTCTTACAAAAAATTATTCCAAAAAAAAAGCATCTTTAAGTGTGTGACAGAAGCTAAACATGAAAAAAGGGTGTAAATCTGGTATCGCTGTAATCGCACCGATCCGAGGAATAAAGTCGCCTAATCACTAATATCGCACGAGGAACGGCGTAAAAAAGAAAACCAATTCTTCACCTTTGGTAGATTTGTTCATTGTGCCTCCCAAAGATCGCAGTAAGGCGATCACAGTGGTTCCCCCCCGCATATGGGGTATCAGCGTACTCAGGACAAAATGCACAATAGCTTTTGGGGTCCTATTTCTCCTGTTACCCTTATAAAAATAAAAATTTGGGGCAAAAAAGTCATTTTTGTGGAAAAAAATATGATTTTTTTTATTTTCACGGCTCTACGTTATAAACTTCTGTGAAGCCCTTGGGGGTTTAAAGTGCTGACCACACATCTAGATAAGTTCCTTGGGGGGTCTAGTTTGCAAAATGGGGTCATTTGTGGGGGGTTTCTACTGTTTAGGCACATCAGAGGCTCTCCAAGCGCGACATGACACCCGCAGACCATTCCATCAAAGTCTGCATTTAAAAACGGTGCTCCTTCCCTTCCGATCTCTGCCATGCGTCAAAATAGTGGTTCCCCCCCACATATGGGATATCAGCGTACTCAGGACAAATTGCACAATAGCTTTTGGGGTCCTATTTCTCCCGTTACCATTATAAAAATAAAAATTTGGGGCAAAAAGATTATTTTTGTGGAAAAAAATATGATTTTTTTCATTTTCACGGCTCTACGTTATAAACTTCTGTGAAGCACTTGGGGGTTCAAAGTGCTCACCACACATCTAGAAAAGTTCCTTGGGGGGTCTAGTTTCCAAAATGGAGTCACTTGTGGGGGGTTTCTACTGTTTAGGCACATCAGGGGCTATCCAAACGTGACATGACACCCACAGACCATTCCATCAAAGTCTGCACTTGAAAAAGGCGCTACTTCCCTTTCGAGCTCTGCCATGCATCAAAATAGTGGTTTCCCCCCACATATGGGGTATCAGCGTACTCAGGACAAATTGCACAATAACTTTTGGGGTCCTGTTACCCTTTGGAAAATAACAATTGGGGGTGGAAAGATCATTTTTGTGGAAAAGATATGATTTTTTAATTTTACTGCTCTACGTTATAACCTTCTGTGAAGCCCTTGGGGGTTCAAAGCTCTCACCACACATCTAGATAAGTTCCTTGGGGGGTCTAGTTTCCAAAATGGGGTCACTTGTGGGGGGTTTCCACTGTTTAGGCACACAGGGACTCTCCAAATACGACATGGCATCCAATCTCAATTCCAGCCAAAAAAGTCAAATGGCGCTGCTTCCCTTCCGAGCTCTGCCATGCGCCCAAATAGTGGTTTACCCCCACCTATGGGGTATCAGCGTACTCAGGACTAATTGCACAATAAATTTTGGGGTCCTTTTATCCTTTGGAAAATAAAAATTGGGATGAAAAGATCATTTTTGTGGAAAAAATATGATTTTTTAATTTACGGCTCTACGTTATAACCTTCTGTGAAGCGCTTGGGGGTTAAAAGCTCTCACAACACATTTAGATAAGTTCCTTGGGGGGTCTAGTTTCCAAAATGGGGTCACTTGTGGGGGGTTTCCACTGTTTAGGCACACAGGGACTCTCCAAATGCGACATGGCGTCCAATCTCAATTCCAGCCAAAAAAGTCAAATGGCGCTGCTTCCCTTCCGAGCTCTGCCATGCGCCCAAATAGTGGTTTACCCCCACATATGGGGTATCAGCATACTCAGGACTAATTGCCCAATAACTTTTGGGGTCCTTTTATCCTTTGGAAAATAATAATTGGGATGAAAAGATCATTTTTGTGGAAAAAATATGATTTTTTAATTTTACGGCTCTACGTTATAACCTTCTGTACCACAAATACTTCATGAAGAAACAACCCAATACAATTAATCTCCAATGTTAATATGTGTCAAACCTGAATCATATGGGCAAAATATAGGACATATAAGGAAAAAATCGCCGAAAATATGAAATAAACTAGCGGAAAAAATGCGATCAAAAAATTCCAAAAGAATGCACAAACAGTACAAAAATATTTATTTTATTATATCAGAATACAAGGTAAATAATGGGACAGGGGTCAATACCAAAATGCACATGAGAATGAGGGGCACACAAAGTGGGATAGGGGGATAAATATGGTGTGTATAATATCAATTAGTACATGGCAAAATTGCCAAGTCATGTCTATATATAATCAATTATTTGCCAAAAATGTAATATAGCATGTAATGACAATTGGTAGAAAGTCCTATATGGAGATATAACAGGACATAATATAGCAGACACATGTTCGCCTGCAATAGACATGCAAAACACCTCCCATAAAGTCCAATTCAATATGGTACAAATAGCAGGACAATTGTAGTGAACAAAGTATTTACCTGCAGTAATCAAATAAATGGACCTCCACAGCGTGCCCACCCCGACGCGCGTTTCGGCAATATAGCCTTTTTCAAGGGTAGGGAAAAGAGGAAGACAGGGGTTTAAAAACACTGCATCCTCCAATGAGATGGCCAATTCAAGTCATGTGCCTAAGTGAACCAATAATAGGCAGCCTGATATTAGCCCAATGATTTCTACGTCAGAATGAAGCTGCAATTCCCATTTGCCAAAGTTGCCCGCCCACATGGTGACGCGCACACTACCACAGGAACCAGGGACGCGCGGCCGCGTCGGCGTCACGTGACCGGTGACACGGCGGTCAGGTGACCAATCACCGTGCCAACGGAGACGCCGAGAGCGGCCGGACGTGGCAGGGCCTGCAGCGTATGCGCGTGCTGGAGGCGAGCAAGGCAATGGGTAACAGTGACGCTAAGATAACATGTAAATCCATCCCCGATTAAATAATGATTAATTAACAACAACATGTGTCTAAAATATCTATCACATATACAATAGCCTATATACCTATCAAGTATATATTAATATTAACAAACAAACAACATAAGGTATAGGTGATGTACATATGATTGCTGGAAAGATCAACACTTGATTGAAGAAATCACCACAAATCAGGAGGGATCATACTGATAGTAGTGGCAGGATTGATAACATGGCGGGCATATCCAATATATGTAGCACTTGTTGCCATACATGGAGTCGATGCAGGAATATTACTGTAAAAATTAAAATAAGGTTAAAATCAAGTATGAAACACGTCATGTGCCAAACTGGCACTAACCCAAGACAGCATCAAATGAACCTTACAGCATTTATAAGAATGGAACGAAGCTAATAGCTTCGTTAAGACCCTTCGGATGGACCGAATCAAGCGTCCATATCCATTTAGTTTCACATTGGGATAATTTCTGTGTCATATTACCACCACGTGCACCGGGATCAATTAAATCAATACCCCTAACCCTAAGAAGGGAACTGTCACTACCATGGTGGATCTTAAAATGACGTGGTAGCGTCCTGAGCGTGGACAGGTCCTCGTGGTCGGCGGCCGCCTGAATGCCCAGTACGTGTTCACGCACACGTACTTTGAGCTGACGTGTTGTCATCCCAACGTATATAAGTCCACAAGGACAGAGGGCAAAATAGACTACATATCTGGAGACACATGATATGTGTCTCCTAATTTTATAAGTCCTAGTGCCCTCAGAATTGAAAAAAAGATCAGTGCGGTCAATATTAGGGCAGGCGACACAGCGACCACAAGGAGCACTGCCACACACAGGACGGCCACCATCTAAGAAAGTCGTTTTTCTATCACCATGGTAGTGACTGTGAACCAGAAAATCCCTAAGATTCTTCGAGCGTCTGATGGTGATGCTTGGTGTCAAGATCCCGTCTGGGTTGGAGCCGATGTTACTGCAAACACTAGGGGAAGCAGAGGCAGGTAGCGTAGTCAGAAGGCAGCCGGAGGTCGGTACACAGGAGAGCAGTGTTTGTAGCAATGGATCAGGCGGAGAGCGTAGTCAGAAGGCAGGCCGAGGTCGGTTCACAGGAGAGCAGTGTTTGTAGCAATGGATCAGGCGGAGAGCGTAGTCAGAAGGCAGGCCGAGGTCGGTTCACAGGAGAGCAGTGTTTGTAGCAATGGATCAGCAGGAAACGCTTGACTAAAGGCTTGGAGCTCAATAATCTGCAATGACACACCCACAGGGCCAGGTTTATATAGGGTGTGTAATTGGCAATCAGAGGCCCAATAAGAGAGCACTAGGTGTAGCCAATCAGGAAGAACAGTCAATGGTATCTGGGTTCAGCAAGGAACTTTGCAGCCAGCAGAATAGCTCAGATGGTAGAGCTGCTGGCCAGTGGACAAGAGGTACTGGGTTCGACTCCTGACAGTACTCCCCTCCTTCCAGGATGGCCTCTGGACATCTCAGGAGCTGGCTTATCCGGGTACCTTTGATGAATGGCTCTTGTTAGTCTAGGAGCATGGACGTTGTCCCTTGGTTCCCATGAATTTTCCTCTGGTCCGTAACCCTTCCACTGCACCAGATACTGCAGTTTACCTCTGAATTTTCGGGAGTCCAGAATCTTATCCACAAAGTATTCTTCTTCACCACGGATCCTTTCTGGTGGAGGAGGTGGCTGAATTCTTCCTGGAAACGGGTTTTCACAGAAGGGTTTGAGCAAGGATATGTGAAACACTGGATGAATCTTTAGATTGTTGAGAAGTTTTAAACGAAAAGCAACCTGGTTAATTTTTGCAGAAATTCGAAAAGGTCCAATGAATTTCTGACCCAATTTGGAGGATGGCACATGTGTCTTAAGGTTTTTAGTGGACAGCCAAACTTTGTCTCCAACCTGAAGAGCAGGGGGCACTCTCCGATGTTTATCTGCTGCTTCCTTATATTCTTCCTGGGTCTTGAGCAATATCTCTGATAATTCCTTCTGGGATTCCTGTATTTGTAAGCCTGTCATTAACAGCAGGAATGGGAGTGTTCACTGGCAGATTAGGGATAAATATGGATGTACTCCATAATTAGCAAAAAATGGGGTTGAGATGTAGCGCTATGTAGGAGTTGTTGTAGGCAACTCTGCTGTTGGTAAATAGTCCACCAGTCATCCTGAAGATAGGAAATGAAGCAACGGAGGTATTGCTCCAAGTCTGGTTCGTTCTCTCGTCTGGCCATTGGACTGAGGTGGAAAGCGGTAGAAAGATTCACCGTGACTCCAAGGTGTACAGAACTCTTCCAAAATTTTGACGTAACTTGAACGCCTCTGTCAGAACCACAACGCTGTCAGGATTCCATGTAACCTGAATACTTCTTTGATCATCAGTTCTGCAGTTTTTTCAGCAGTAGGAATTACCTTCAGTTGGAATAAAGTGGCCATTTTTGTGAGTCGGTCACTATGACAAGTGTACGGTCATCTGTTGGAAGGGGGTAGTTCCACAATAAAATCCATGAAATAGATCCCCAAGGCCTGGATGGAACTGGGAGTGGTTGCAAGAGTCCTAGAGGAGACGATCGTGGGTCTTGTTTGTGTGCGCATGTTAAACAGGTTGAAACATATTTCCTCACGTCCTTCCTACAATTAGGCCACCAAAGAACGAAGTAGTAAGTCTTGTTTTTTGCAACTCCAGGATGTCCTGCAGTTTAGAATCATGGACACTTTTGAGGACTTCAAGGCGGAGAAGAGTTCAGGTACATAATTTGGTGTTTCTGCATCCAAAACCCTCTTTGAATGAAAGATCGACGTCTTCCGAAGGATGGTTAAGGAAAGAGTCCTCTTGATATCATCTTTAATTCTATTACCTATCTCTAGAGTGCAATATTCCCAAAAAATTTTTAGGGCCTAGAATTGTACATCATTACTAGACCTCTCCTGAGTTCCGAACACATCCTAGACAGGCGTCAGCCTTGCCATTCCTTGAACCAGGCCGGTAGGAGATTATAAAATTGAACTTGAGAAAAATAAGGCCCATCGTGCTTGTCTTGCAGCACTTTTTGCTGTACGGAGGAATTCAAGATTCTTGTGGTCCGTGAGGACAGTCACAGGTGATTGGCACCTTCCAGAAGATGTCTCCACTCGGAGAAGGCAACTTTAATGGCTAACAGTTCTTTATTACCAATGTCGTAGTTCTTTTCTGCAGATGACATGGTGTGGGAAAGAAACGCACATGGGTGAAGTTGCATCTTGTCCCCAACTCGCTGAGACAGAATAGCTCCCACTGCAGAGTCCGAGGCGTCCACTTCGACAGTAAATGGCAATTCAGGATTTGGGTGTACTAACAATGGAGCAGACGTAAAAAGAGTTTTCAACTTGTCAAAAGCCTCCTGTGCCTCTGGAGACCAGAAAAATGCTTTTGTCTTTTTTGTTAGTGTAGTAATTGGTAGTATGATCCGTGAAAAGTTCTTTATAAATTTTCTGTAAAAATTTGCAAATCCTATGAAACGCTGGACGTCTTTTAAATTTCTTGGAACAGGCCAGTCCACTACAGCATTGATTTTGCCGGATCCATGCTCAGACCTTCTGGGGAGATGATATATCCCAGAAATTGGATACTGGTTTGTTCAAACTCACATTTTTCAAGTTTAATGTAGAGATGGTTCTCCTGTAGTCGTTCCAAGACTAACTGGACGTGCCTGCGATGCTCTTCCAAGGTGTCTGAAAATATAAGAATGTCATCGAGATAAGCCACAACGAATTGGTCCAAGAAATCTCGAAATACATCATTAATAAAATGTTGAAAGGTGGCTGGGGCATTGCTAAGGCCAAAGGTCATAACAAGAGATTCAAAATGTCCATATCTCGTTCTGAAGGCGGTCTTCCACTCATCTCCTGGGCGAATCCGTATGAGGTTGTAAGCCCCTCTAAGATCCAGCTTCGTAAAGATTTTCGCAGAACGGAGTCTCTCAAATAGTTCAGGAATCAAGGGTAGCGGGTAGCGATTCTTGACAGTGATATTATTCATCTCTCTGTAGTCAATACATGGCCGCAGAGTGGAGTCTTTCTTTTCAACAAAGAACAGGGGTGCCCCAGCTGGAGATGTGGAAGGTCGAATAAAGCCTTTCTCTAAATTTTCATCCAGGAACTTTCTTAATACCTTCAATTCAGGTTCGGAAAGATTGTAAATCCGTCCAAATGGAATGGTTGCTCCTGGCAGCAATTCAATGGGACAGTCATAAGGATGGTGAGGAGGTAATTGATCTGCTTTCTTCTTACTGCAGACATCAGAGAACTGCTGATATTGAGGTGGTAGTTTCTCTTCCTTCTCATGCGAAATCTCAGAGATTTGGACTTGTTGGAGAACAGGGGGTTCCTTATGACAATTATTCTTACAGTAGTCAGATGGAAAGGTGATGGTCCTTGATGCCCAGTTGATAGAAGGGTTATGGACTGAAAACCAGGGGATCCCTAGAATAACCGGAAATTTCGGAGATGAAATAAGGTGGAAACTGACAGCTTCATGATGATCCGGGTCGATACAAATCTCCAGTTCGATTGTCTCATGCGTGACAGGTCCAGAAGACAAAGGTGATCCATCCACAGTTTCCATTTCAATTGGTGTGGATTTGGTCCTACTGGAAATATCATTATCACGTGTAAATTTTAAGTCCATAAAATTTCCTCCTGCTCCCGAATCCAACAGGGCAGAGCATTGTATTTTTTGGGTGCCCATTACAACCTGAATGGGGATTACAAAATGAGATGATGTGGTATGTATTTTGTCTATTTCTGGCGTTACTGATGAGATAGTCTGCAAGATGGAATCCGACTGCTGAAAAGGTCCGTATTGCTGGCAGACCTGTTGTTGGTAAAGGCTATAGTCCTTTTGTTAGGACAGTTGATGGCATAGTGTCCAGGGTCCCCACAATAGAGGCAGAGATGTTCTGCACGTCGCCTCTCCTTCTCCTGTGCAGAGAGTGGTCTTCGGATGACGTCGATCTGCATCGGTTCAGACACAACTTGCGTCTTTTCTTGGGGTCTGATGCTGAAAATGAGAAGCCAGGGCTATTCCCAAGTGCTCGCAGTCTCTCCTTTCTCCTTTCAGTAAGTCTCTGGTCAATCCGGATACATAGTTGAATAAAGTCCTCCAACTGGTCAGGGGTCTCAACCCTGGCAAGCTCGTCTTTCACTGGTTCTGATAACCCTCGTCGAAATTGACTTCTCTGGGCCGCTGGATTCCAGGTGGTGTCGGCCACCCAGCGACGGAACTCCGATGTATATTCCGCAACAGAGCGACGTCCTTGGCGCAAATTATGTAATTTGGTTTCTGCTGTGGCACAGCGGTTTGGGTCATCAAAAACTTGATTCATAGCTGCGATGAAAGCTTCCAGGTCATTAAGGAGGGCATAGTCCTTTTCTACATAAGGTGAAGCCCAAGCAAGAGCTTCATCCGTCAGGAGATTTATCATGAAAAAAACTTTCTTCCTCTCACTGGTAAAGGGAGCAGGTTGCATCTGGAAGTATATGCGGCATTGATTGAGGAATCCTCGGTACTGCTTGCGATCCCCACTGAACTTTGCAGGCAGCGGCAGCCGCGCATTTGATTCGGACCCTGAATTGCGCACGTCCAGTAGTTGTTTTTGTAGCTCAATTACTTCCTGTTGTATCACCGTGAAATCAGTTTGTAACTTGGCATATTTTCCTTGAGAGTCCGTACAAAAACTTTGAAGCTCCGTAACTTGCCGTCTCAGGGTGTTCACAGCGGACTCCATTTTGGCGCGAGATTATTCTGTCAAGATCCCGTCTGGGTTGGAGCCGATGTTACTGCAAACACTAGGGGAAGCAGAGGCAGGTAGCGTAGTCAGAAGGCAGCCGGAGGTCGGTACACAGGAGAGCAGTGTTTGTAGCAATGGATCAGGCGGAGAGCGTAGTCAGAAGGCAGGCCGAGGTCGGTTCACAGGAGAGCAGTGTTTGTAGCAATGGATCAGGCGGAGAGCGTATTCAGAAGGCAGGCCGAGGTCGGTTCACAGGAGAGCAGTGTTTGTAGCAATGGATCAGCAGGAAACGCTTGACTAAAGGCTTGGAGCTCAATAATCTCGCAATGACACACCCACAGGGCCAGGTTTATATAGGGTGTGTAATTGGCAATCAGAGGCCCAATCAAGAGAGCACTAGGTGTAGCCAATCAGGAAGAACAGTCAATGGTATCTGGGTTCAGCAAGGAACTTTGCAGCCAGCAGAATAGCTCAGATGGTAGAGCTGCTGGCCAGTGGACAAGAGGTACTGGGTTTGACTCCTGACACTTGGTGTAGGTGGAATAATCTGACTTAATATGGGGTCGGTCTGGAGGATAGGCCAGGCTTTTTGAAGACACCCCCTCAAGCGTGCAAACTGCGCATTATATGTTGTAATGTATCTCACCTTCTGATCCAATTTCCTCCCCTTATCTTTGTATAGCAATGATTCACGTGTGGCATGTTTGGCCCTATTAAGGGCTCTTTTGACTGAACGCCTGCTATAACCGCGTTCAAGGAATCTATTGGAAAGATCCTGGGCTTGAAACATAAAATCCTGATAATTTGAGCAAATTCTACGCAAACGCAGAAATTGACCAATGGGGATGGAATTAATGAGAGGTCTTGGATGGGCGGAGGAGGCGTGAAGCAACATGTTTGTAGATGTTTCTTTTCTGAAAATAGTAGTCTGCAAAGTATTATCAGAATCTCGCCATACTTTTACATCTAAGAAATCAATAGTATGTTGATCAAAAGAATAAGTGATATGAATATTTTTATCATTAGAGTTAAGGACCTGAATAAACTCACCTAGATGATTAGAATTCCCCTGCCAGATCAGAAAAATGTCGTCGATGTACCGCACCCAAAAGGGGATGCGGTCCATCGACGAACTCTGATCCGACAGGGGGAGGTCCCTCTCCCACAGCCCCAGGAACAGGTTGGCGTAAGCGGGGGCAAATGACGCCCCATAGCTGTACCCTGGAGCTGTAGGTAGAAGGACCCCTTAAAGATAAAAAAATTATGCGTGAGTGAAAACTCAAGAAGCTCCAAAATCAAGCATACGATCTCAGATGGTAAATTTGACATATGTAAAAAATGTTTAGTAGCTGCCAGGCCATCTTTATGTTTTATATTGGTGTACAGGGATTCTACATCACCTGTCACCAAGATGGTGTCCTGGCCAATATGAAGCCCATCCACTCTTTTGAGGAACTCGCCAGTGTCCAATAAGAAGGAGGGAAGACTCCCCACAATCGGCTGGAGTTTGGAGTCAATCCAAAGATTGACCTTTTCAAGATAATTACCCGAACCAGAGATAATTGGACGACCTGGGGGCTCCTCCAGATATTTTGTGCACCTTAGGTAACAGGTAGAAGGTAGAGATGGTGGGTTCGTGCACCTGTAGTGCCGAAGCCAGCTCTTTGGTGATAACCTCATCTCTTACTGCCCTGTTCAAGATTTTGGACAATTCACCAGCAAATGACAAAAGGGGGTTATATGTAAGGCGTTTGTAACAGTCTTGTTATTAAGTTGCCTGTATGATTCCCTCTCATAGAGGGACTTAGGCCATATAACTATATTACCCCCCTTGTCAGCTGGCTTCAGCACCACGTCTGGAAGAGCCCTCAGGGCGTCCAATCTCATACGTTCTTCCTTGGTTAAGTTGTCATTACTAATGGTTGTAGGAATATTCATAAAGTCCTTAGTAACCACCTGTACAAAAAGATCAATAGGTGTACATGTCGATAAAGGTGGAAATTTCTTGGATTTGACTCTAATCGATGGGGGAATCTACCTCCCTCTCCTTGGACATGTTCAAGAGACAACTCCTCCAATTGTTGAAGAGCTATTTGTTCTTCCGCTGTAGGGAATAAAGAATTTTTTTGAGGATCAAAAAAATGTCTCTTGAATATCAAGGACCTAGCAAATAGGTGTAGATCCTTGATGGCTGTAAATGCATTGAAATTAGATCTAGGTGAGAATGTAAGTCCCTTATTTAGTAAAGATATATCACTCTCGGACAAAATATGTGAACTTAAATTAATTACCTTAATGTTCTTGCTCTGCTCTGGTGGCTGGTATTGCATTCGTTTATATGATGAAAATTGCCATCCCTTTGTCTCTTAGATCTAGGTCCAGACCGCGTCATTATAGAAGAAGTGGACCATTCGGATGAATCACTCACAGAGGAGAGAGAACTTACAGACGGTGCACTATGCATCTTTGGGACACTAGCATTAGGTCTCCGCCAATAATATACATTTTTACTGGCAAAATCCTTAGTGTCTCTCTGTAATTTGGTGGATTGTACTTCATGTATTTTCTTGACACAATTGTCCAAGCTTTTTTCAATCTGAGATTCATAATTCTTGATTTTATCCACAGGACAGTTAGCTTTGAGATTACGCTCAGCATCATCAATCAATTTATCAAGATCTGTAATGGCCTTAGAATTTAACTCGACCAAAAGTTGCATGAGTGTAAATGAACATGTGCCACACGCCTCCTCCCATCGCCCAATGAGCTCAACATCTTCCACAGGATACGAGGGAATGACTCGTACTCGCAGCCCTCTAGGGATCAGCTTGCAAGAGATGTACCTCTCCAAGAAAGCTCTATTCCACCATATTTTCGTGCGTTTGATTAGTAATTTTTCAATTTCCTGGGCCTGATTGTCAAAAGCTGGTTCAGCTGACGGCTGTAATTCAGTCCCTAATACCAATACCTGATCAATTTGCCCAAGCCAAGTTCTGTCCTTGGCTCATGAAGTCATGTCCAAGAAGAGACAAACCCGTGCAAAACACAGCATTAGTCCACAATACTTCATGAAGAAACAACCAATACAATTAACTTCCAATGTTAATGATGTGTCAACTGATCTTTGGGCAAAAATAGGACATATAAGGAAAACGCCGAAAATTGAATAAACTAGGCGGGAAAAAGCGTCAAAAATTCCAAAAGCATGCAAACAGTACAAAAAATTTATTTTATTATATCAGAATACAGGTAAATGGGCAGGGGTCATATACCAAAATGCACATGAGAAGAGGCACACAAAGTGGGATATGGGGATAAATATGGTTGTATAATATCAATTAGTACATGGCAAAATTGCCAAGTCATGTTAACTTTAATACAGTCAATTTATTTGCAAAATGAATATACGCAAGTAAGACATATGGAGCTATTGGGATAAAAGAAAGTAAGACCTGTCTTACTTGGGGAAGAAGGTAACAGGACATAATATAGCAGACACATGTTCGCCTGCAATAACATGCAAAACATGCAAAACAACAATACTGCTACAATAAAGGTCCAATTCAATATGGTACAAATAGCAGGACCAATTTCGTAGCGTTAACAAAGTATTACTGCAGTAATCAAAAACAGTGGACTCCCACGTGCCACCGACGGCGCAATATCAGCCTTAGGACAAAGGGACAGCAGGGTAACACGACCAGGGATCAGCGTCCAAGTGCACGCCGTGCCAAGTTACCAACGATGAAGCCGGACACGACGGAGGGGCCCGTGCCACGGACGACCGGAGGGCCCGTGGGCAGGGCCTGCAGGCGCATGCGCGTGCTGGAGGCGAGCAAGGCAATGGGTAACAGTGACGCTAAGATAACATGTAAATCCATCCCCCGATTAAATAATGATTAATTAACAACAACATGTGTCTAAAATATCTATCACATATACAATAGCCTATATACCTATCAAGTATATATTAATATTAACAAACAAACAACATAAGGTATAGGTGATGTACATATGATTGCTGGAAAGATCAACACTTGATTGAAGAAATCACCACAAATCAGGAGGGATCATACTGATAGTAGTGGGCAGGATTGATAACATGGCGGGCATATCCAATATATGTAGCACTTGTTGCCATAAATGGAGTCGATGCAGGAATATTACTGTAAAAATTAAAATAAGGTTAAAATCAAGTATGAAACACGTCATGTGCCAAACTGGCACTAACCCAAGACAGCATCAAATGAACCTTACAGCATTTATAAGAATGGAACGAAGCTAATAGCTTTGTTAAGACCCTTCGGATGGACTGAATCAAGCGTCCATATCCATTTAGTTTCACATTGGGATAATTTCTGTGTCATATTACCACCACGTGCACCGGGATCAATTGAATCAATACCCCTAACCCTAAGAAGGGAACTGTCACTACCATGGTGGATCTTAAAATGACGTGGTAGCGTCCTGAGCGTGGACAGGTCCTCGTGGTCGGCGGCCGCCTGAATGCCCAGTACGTGTTCACGCACACGTACTTTGAGCTGACGTGTTGTCATCCCAACGTATATAAGTCCACAAGGACAGAGGGCAAAATAGACTACATATCTGGAGACACATGATATGTGTCTCCTAATTTTATAAGTCCTAGTGCCCTCAGAATTGAAAAAAAGATCAGTGCGGTCAATATTAGGGCAGGCGACACAGCGACCACAAGGAGCACTGCCACACACAGGACGGCCACCATCTAAGAAAGTCGTTTTTCTATCACCATGGTAGTGACTGTGAACCAGAAAATCCCTAAGATTCTTCGAGCGTCTGATGGTGATGCTTGGTGTAGGTGGAATAATCTGACTTAATATGGGGTCGGTCTGGAGGATAGGCCAGGCTTTTTGAAGACACCCCCTCAAGCGTGCAAACTGCGCATTATATGTTGTAATGTATCTCACCTTCTGATCCAATTTCCTCCCCTTATCTTTGTATAGCAATGATTCACGTGTGGCATGTTTGGCCCTATTAAGGGCTCTTTTGACTGCACGCCTGCTATAACCGCGTTCAAGGAATCTATTGGAAAGATCCTGGGCTTGAAACATAAAATCCTGATCATTTGAGCAAATTCTACGCAAACGCAGAAATTGACCAATGGGGATGGAATTAATGAGAGGTCTTGGATGGGCGGAGGAGGCGTGAAGCAACATGTTTGTAGATGTTTCTTTTCTGAAAATAGTAGTCTGCAAAGTATTATCAGAATCTCGCCATACTTTTACATCTAAGAAATCAATAGTATGTTGATCAAAAGAATAAGTGATATGAATATTTTTATCATTAGAGTTAAGGACCTGAATAAACTCACCTAGATGATTAGAATTCCCCTGCCAGATCAGAAAAATGTCGTCGATGTACCGCACCCAAAAGGGGATGCGGTCCATCGACGAACTCTGATCCGACAGGGGGAGGTCCCTCTCCCACAGCCCCAGGAACAGGTTGGCGTAAGCGGGGGCAAATGACGCCCCCATAGCTGTACCCTGGAGCTGTAGGTAGAAGGACCCCTTAAAGATAAAAAAATTATGCGTGAGTGAAAACTCAAGAAGCTCCAAAATCAAGCATACGATCTCAGATGGTAAATTTGACATATGTAAAAAATGTTTAGTAGCTGCCAGGCCATCTTTATGTTTTATATTGGTGTACAGGGATTCTACATCACCTGTCACCAAGATGGTGTCCTGGCCAATATGAAGCCCATCCACTCTTTTGAGGAACTCGCCAGTGTCCAATAAGAAGGAGGGAAGACTCCCCACAATCGGCTGGAGTTTGGAGTCAATCCAAAGATTGACCTTTTCAAGATAATTACCCGAACCAGAGATAATTGGACGACCTGGGGGCTCCTCCAGATTTTTGTGCACCTTAGGTAACAGGTAGAAGGTAGAGATGGTGGGTTCGTGCACCTGTAGTGCCGAAGCCAGCTCTTTGGTGATAACCTCATCTCTTACTGCCCTGTTCAAGATTTTGGACAATTCACCAGCAAATGACAAAAGGGGGTTATATGTAAGGCGTTTGTAACAGGTCTTGTTATTAAGTTGCCTGTATGATTCCCTCTCATAGAGGGACTTAGGCCATATAACTATATTACCCCCCTTGTCAGCTGGCTTCAGCACCACGTCTGGAAGAGCCCTCAGGGCATCCAATCTCATACGTTCTTCCTTGGTTAAGTTGTCATTACTAATGGTTGTAGGAATATTCATAAAGTCCTTAGTAACCACCTGTACAAAAAGATCAATAGGTGTACATGTCGATAAAGGTGGAAATTTCTTGGATTTGACTCTAATCGATGGGGGAATCTTACCTCCCTCTCCTTGGACATGTTCAAGAGACAACTCCTCCAATTGTTGAAGAGCTATTTGTTCTTCCGCTGTAGGGAATAAAGAATTTTTTTGAGGATCAAAAAAATGTCTCTTGAATATCAAGGACCTAGCAAATAGGTGTAGATCCTTGATGGCTGTAAATGCATTGAAATTAGATCTAGGTGAGAATGTAAGTCCCTTATTTAGTAAAGATATATCACTCTCGGACAAAATATGTGAACTTAAATTAATTACCTTATTGTTCTTGCTCTGCTCTGGTGGCTGGTATTGCATTCGTTTATATGGATGAAAATTGCCATCCCTTTGTCTCTTAGATCTAGGTCCAGACCGCGTCATTATAGAAGAAGTGGACCATTCGGATGAATCACTCACAGAGGAGAGAGAACTTACAGACGGTGCACTATGCATCTTTGGGACACTAGCATTAGGTCTCCGCCAATAATATACATTTTTACTGGCAAAATCCTTAGTGTCTCTCTGTAATTTGGTGGATTGTACTTCATGTATTTTCTTGACACAATTGTCCAAGCTTTTTTCAATCTGAGATTCATAATTCTTGATTTTATCCACAGGACAGTTAGCTTTGAGATTACGCTCAGCATCATCAATCAATTTATCAAGATCTGTAATGGCCTTAGAATTTAACTCGACCAAAAGTTGCATGAGTGTAAATGAACATGTGCCACACGCCTCCTCCCATCGCCCAATGAGCTCAACATCTTCCACAGGATACGAGGGAATGACTCGTACTCGCAGCCCTCTAGGGATCAGCTTGCAAGAGATGTACCTCTCCAAGAAAGCTCTATTCCACCATATTTTCGTGCGTTTGATTAGTAATTTTTCAATTTCCTGGGCCTGATTGTCAAAAGCTGGTTCAGCTGACGGCTGTAATTCAGTCCCATTAATACCAAATACCTGATCAATTTGACCAAGCCAAGTTCTGTCCTTGGCTCGGAAGTCCATGTCCAAGAAGAAGACAAAGCCTGTGCAAAACACAGCAATTAGATACCACAAATACTTCATGAAGAAACAACCCAATACAATTAATCTCCAATGTTAATATGTGTCAAACCTGAATCATATGGGCAAAATATAGGACATATAAGGAAAAAATCGCCGAAAATATGAAATAAACTAGCGGAAAAAATGCGATCAAAAAATTCCAAAATAATGCACAAACAGTACAAAAATATTTATTTTATTATATCAGAATACAAGGTAAAAAATGGGACAGGGGTCAATACCAAAATGCACATGAGAATGAGGGGCACACAAAGTGGGATAGGGGGATAAATATGGTGTGTATAATATCAATTAGTACATGGCAAAATTGCCAAGTCATGTCTATATATAATCAATTATTTGCCAAAAATGTAATATAGCATGTAATGACAATTGGTAGAAAGTCCTATATGGAGATATAACAGGACATAATATAGCAGACACATGTTCGCCTGCAATAGACATGCAAAACACCTCCCATAAAGTCCAATTCAATATGGTACAAATAGCAGGACAATTGTAGTGAACAAAGTATTTACCTGCAGTAATCAAATAAATGGACCTCCACAGCGTGCCCACCCCGACGCGCGTTTCGGCAATATAGCCTTTTACAAGGGGTAGGGAAAAGAGGAAGACAGGGGTTTAAAAACACTGCATCCTCCAATGAGATGGCCAATTCAAGTCATGTGCCTAAGTGAACCAATAATAGGCAGCCTGATATTAGCCCAATGATTTCTACGTCAGAATGAAGCTGCAATTCCCATTTGCCAAAGTTGCCCGCCCACATGGTGACGCGCACGCTACCACAGGAACCAGGGACGCGCGGGCGCGTCGGCGTCACGTGACCGGTGACACGGCGGTCAGGTGACCAATCACCGTGCCAACGGAGACGCCGAGAGCGGCCGGACGTGGCAGGGCCTGCAGCGCATGCGCGTGCTGGAGGCGAGCAAGGCAATGGGTAACAGTGACGCTAAGATAACATGTAAATCCATCCCCCGATTAAATAATGATTAATTAACAACAACATGTGTCTAAAATATCTATCACATAGACAATAGCCTATATACCTATCAAGTATATATTAATATTAACAAACAAACAACATAAGGTATAGGTGATGTACATATGATTGCTGGAAAGATCAACACTTGATTGAAGAAATCACCACAAATCAGGAGGGATCATACTGATAGTAGTGGGCAGGATTGATAACATGGCGGGCATATCCAATATATGTAGCACTTGTTGCCATACATGGAGTCGATGCAGGAATATTACTGTAAAAATTAAAATAAGGTTAAAATCAAGTATGAAACACGTCATGTGCCAAACTGGCACTAACCCAAGACAGCATCAAATGAACCTTACAGCATTTATAAGAATGGAACGAAGCTAATAGCTTCGTTAAGACCCTTCGGATGGACCGAATCAAGCGTCCATATCCATTTAGTTTCACATTGGGATAATTTCTGTGTCATATTACCACCACGTGCACCGGGATCAATTGAATCAATACCCCTAACACTAAGAAGGGAACTGTCACTACCATGGTGGATCTTAAAATGACGTGGTAGCGTCCTGAGCGTGGACAGGTCCTCGTGGTCGGCGGCCGCCTGAATGCCCAGTACGTGTTCACGCACACGTACTTTGAGCTGACGTGTTGTCATCCCAACGTATATAAGTCCACAAGGACAGAGGGCAAAATAGACTACATATCTGGAGACACATGATATGTGTCTCCTAATTTTATAAGTCCTAGTGCCCTCAGAATTGAAAAAAAGATCAGTGCGGTCAATATTAGGGCAGGCGACACAGCGACCACAAGGAGCACTGCCACACACAGGACGGCCACCATCTAAGAAAGTCGTTTTTCTATCACCATGGTAGTGACTGTGAACCAGAAAATCCCTAAGATTCTTCGAGCGTCTGATGGTGATGCTTGGTGTAGGTGGAATAATCTGATTTAATATGGGGTCGGTCTGGAGGATAGGCCAGGCTTTTTGAAGACACCCCCTCAAGCGTGCAAACTGCGCATTATATGTTGTAATGTATCTCACCTTCTGATCCAATTTCCTCCCTTATCTTTGTATAGCAATGATTCACGTGTGGCATGTTTGGCCCTATTAAGGGCTCTTTTGACTGCACGCCTGCTATAACCGCGTTCAAGGAATCTATTGGAAAGATCCTGGGCTTGAAACATAAAATCCTGATCATTTGAGCAAATTCTATGCAAACGCAGAAATTGACCAATGGGGATGGAATTAATGAGAGGTCTTGGATGGGCGGAGGAGGCGTGAAGCAACATGTTTGTAGATGTTTCTTTTCTGAAAATAGTAGTCTGCAAAGTATTATCCGAATCTCGCCATACTTTTACATCTAAGAAATCAACAGTATGTTGATCAAAAGAATAAGTGATATGAATATTTTTATCATTAGAGTTAAGGACCTGAATAAACTCACCTAGAGATTAGAATTCCCCTGCCAGATCAGAAAAATGTCGTCGATGTACCGCACCCAAAAGGGGATGCGGTCCATCGACGAACTCCGATCCGACAGGGGGAGGTCCCTCTCCCACAGCCCCAGGAACAGGTTGGCGTAAGCGGGGGCAAATGACGCCCCCATAGCTGTACCCTGGAGCTGTAGGTAGAAGGACCCCTTAAAGATAAAAAAATTATGCGTGAGTGAAAACTCAAGAAGCTCCAAAATCAAGCATACGATCTCAGATGGTAAATTTGACATATGTAAAAAATGTTTAGTAGCTGCCAGGCCATCTTTATGTTTTATATTGGTGTACAGGGATTCTACATCACCTGTCACCAAGATGGTGATCCTGGCCAATATGAAGCCCATCCACTCTTTTGAGGAACTCGCCAGTGTCCAATAAGAAGGAGGGAAGACTCCCCACAATCGGCTGGAGTTTGGAGTCAATCCAAAGATTGACCTTTTCAAGATAATTACCCGAACCAGAGATAATTGGACGACCGGGGGCTCCTCCAGATTTTTGTGCACCTTAGGTAACAGGTAGAAGGTAGAGATGGTGGGTTCGTGCACCTGTAGTGCCGAAGCCAGTCTCTTGGTGATAACCTCATCTCTTACTGCCCTGTTCAAGATTTTGGACAATTCAACAGCAAATGACAAAAGGGGGTTATATGTAAGGCGTTTGTAACAGGTCTTGTTATTAAGTTGCCTGTATGATTCCCTCTCATAGAGGGACTTAGGCCATATAACTATATTACCCCCCTTGTCAGCTGGCTTCAGCACCACGTCTGGAAGAGCCCTCAGGGCGTCCAATCTCATACGTTCTTCCTTGGTTAAGTTGTCATTACTAATGGTTGTAGGAATATTCATAAAGTCCTTAGTAACCACCTGTACAAAAAGATCAATAGGTGTACATGTCGATAAAGGTGGAAATTTCTTGGATTTGACTCTAATCGATGGGGGAATCTTACCTCCCTCTCCTTGGACATGTTCAAGAGACAACTCCTCCAATTCTTGAAGAGCTATTTGTTCTTCCGCTGTAGGGAATAAAGAATTTTTTTGAGGATCAAAAAAATGTCTCTTGAATATCAAGGACCTAGCAAATAGGTGTAGATCCTTGATGGCTGTAAATGCATTGAAATTGGATCTAGGTGAGAATGTAAGTCCCTTATTTAATAAAGATATATCACTCTCGGACAAAATATGTGAACCTAAATTAATTACCTTATTGTTCTTGCTCTGCTCTGGTGGCTGGTATTGCATCCGTTTATATGGATGAAAATTGCCATCCCTTTGTCTCTTAGATCTAGGTCCAGACCGCGTCATTATAGAAGAAGTGGACCATTCGGATGAATCACTCACAGAGGAGAGAGAACTTACAGACGGTGCACTATGCATCTTTGGGACACTAGCATTAGGTCTCCGCCAATAATATACATTTTTACTGGCAAAATCCTTAGTGTCTCTCTGTAATTTGGTGGATTGTACTTCATGTATTTTCTTGACACAATTGTCCAAGCTTTTTTCAATCTGAGATTCATAATTCTTGATTTTATCCACAGGACAGTTAGCTTTGAGATTACGCTCAGCATCATCAATCAATTTATCAAGATCTGTAATGGCCTTAGAATTTAACTCGACCAAAAGTTGCATGAGTGTAAATGAACATGTGCCACACGCCTCCTCCCATCGCCCAATGAGCTCAACATCTTCCACAGGATACGAGGGAATGACTCGTACTCGCAGCCCTCTAGGGATCAGCTTGCAAGAGATGTACCTCTCCAAGAAAGCTCTATTCCACCATATTTTCGTGCGTTTGATTAGCAATTTTTCAATTTCCTGGGCCTGATTGTCAAAAGCTGGTTCAGCTGACGGCTGTAATTCAGTCCCATTAATACCAAATACCTGATCAATTTGACCAAGCCAAGTTCTGTCCTTGGCTCGGAAGTCCATGTCCAAGAAGAAGACAAAGCCTGTGCAAAACACAGCAATTAGATACCACAAATACTTCATGAAGAAACAACCCAATATAATTAATCTCCAATGTTAATATGTGTCAAACCTGAATCATATGGGCAAAATATGGGACATATAAGGAAAAAATCGCCGAAAATATGAAATAAACTAGCGGAAAAAATGCGATCAAAAAATTCCAAAAGAATGCACAAATAGTACAAAAATATTTATTTTATTATATCAGAATACAAGGTAAAAAATGGGACAGGGGTCAATACCAAAATGCACATGAGAATGAGGGGCACACAAAGTGGGATAGGGGGATAAAGATGGTGTATATAATATCAATTAGTACATGGCAAAATTGCCAAGTCATGTCTATATATAATCAATTATTTGCCAAAAATGTAATAAAGCATGTAATGACAATTGGTAGAAAGTCCTATATGGAGATATAACAGGACATAATATAGCAGACACATGTTCGCCTGCAATAGACATGCAAAACACCTCCCATAAAGTCCAATTCAATATGGTACAAATAGCAGGACAATTGTATGAACAAAGTATTTACCTGCAGTAATCAAATAAATGGACCTCCACAGCGTGCCCACCCCGACGCGCGTTTCGGCAATATAGCCTTTTTCAAGGGGTAGGGAAAAAGAGGAAGACAGGGGTTTAAAAACACTGCATCCTCCAATGAGATGGCCAATTCAAGTCATGTGCCTAAGTGAACCAATAATAGGCAGCCTGATATTAGCCCAATGATTTCTACGTCAGAATAAAGCTGCAATTCCCATTTGCCGAATTTGCCCGCCCACATGGTGACGCGCACGCTACCACAGGAACCAGGGACGCGCGGCCGCGTCGGCGTCACGTGACCGGTGACACGGCGGTCAGGTGACCAATCACCGTGCCAACGGAGACGCCGAGAGCGGCCGGACGTGGCAGGGCCTGCAGCGCATGCGCGTGCTGGAGGCGAGCAAGGCAATGGGTAACAGTGACGCTAAGATAACATGTAAATCCATCCCCCGATTAAATAATGATTAATTAACAACAACATGTGTCTAAAATATCTATCACATATACAATAGCCTATATACCTATCAAGTATATATTAATATTAACAAACAAACAACATAAGGTATAGGTGATGTACATATGATTGCTGGAAAGATCAACACTTGATTGAAGAAATCACCACAAATCAGGAGGGATCATACTGATAGTAGTGGGCAGGATTGATAACATGGCGGGCATATCCAATATATGTAGCACTCGTTGCCATACATGGAGTCGATGCAGGAATATTACTGTAAAAATTAAAATAAGGTTAAAATCAAGTATGAAACACGTCATGTGCCAAACTGGCACTAACCCAAGACAGCATCAAATGAACCTTACAGCATTTATAAGAATGGAACGAAGCTAATAGCTTCGTTAAGACCCTTCGGATGGACCGAATCAAGCGTCCATATCCATTTAGTTTCACATTGGGATAATTTCTGTGTCATATTACCACCACGTGCACCGGGATCAATTAAATCAATACCCCTAACCCTAAGAAGGGAACTGTCACTACCATGGTGGATCTTAAAATGACGTGGTAGCGTCCTGAGCGTGGACAGGTCCTCGTGGTCGGCGGCCGCCTGAATGCCCAGTACGTGTTCACGCACACGTACTTTGAGCTGACGTGTTGTCATCCCAACGTATATAAGTCCACAAGGACAGAGGGCAAAATAGACTACATATCTGGAGACACATGATATGTGTCTCCTAATTTTATAAGTCCTAGTGCCCTCAGAATTGAAAAAAAGATCAGTGCGGTCAATATTAGGGCAGGCGACACAGCGACCACAAGGAGCACTGCCACACACAGGACGGTCACCATCTAAGAAAGTAGTTTTTCTATCACCATGGTAGTGACTGTGAACCAGAAAATCCCTAAGATTCTTCGAGCGTCTGATGGTGATGCTTGGTGTAGGTGGAATAATCTGATTTAATATGGGGTCGGTCTGGAGGATAGGCCAGGCTTTTTGAAGACACCCCCTCAAGCGTGCAAACTGCGCATTATATGTTGTAATGTATCTCACCTTCTGATCCAATTTCCTCCCCTTATCTTTGTATAGCAATGATTCACGTGTGGCATGTTTGGCCCTATTAAGGGCTCTTTTGACTGCACGCCTGCTATAACCGCGTTCAAGGAATCTATTGGAAAGATCCTGGGCTTGAAACATAAAATCCTGATCATTTGAGCAAATTCTACGCAAACGCAGAAATTGACCAATGGGGATGGAATTAATGAGAGGTCTTGGATGGGCGGAGGAGGCGTGAAGCAACATGTTTTAGATGTTTCTTTTCTGAAAATAGTAGTCTGCAAAGTATTATCAGAATCTCGCCATACTTTTACATCTAAGAAATCAATAGTATGTTGATCAAAAGAATAAGTGATATGAATATTTTTATCATTAGATACTGGTTCCTGTGGTAGCGTGCGCGTCACCATGTGGGCGGCAACTTTGGCAAATGGGAATTGCAGCTTCATTCTGACGTAGAAATCATTGGGCTAATATCAGGCTGCCTATTATTGGTTCACTTAGGCACATGACTTGAATTGGCCATCTCATTGGAGGATGCAGTGTTTTTAAACCCCTGTCTTCCTCTTTTCCCTACCCCTTGAAAAAGGCTATATTGCCGAAACGCGCGTCGGGGTGGGCACGCTGTGGAGGTCCATTTATTTGATTACTGCAGGTAAATACTTTGTTCACTACAATTGTCCTGCTATTTGTACCATATTGAATTGGACTTTATGGGAGGTGGTTTGCATGTCTATTGTAGGCGAACATGTGTCTGCTATATTATGTCCTGTTATATCTCCATATAGGACTTTCTACCAATTGTCATTACATGCTATATTACATTTTTGGCAAATAATTGATTATATATAGACATGACTTGGCAATTTTGCCATGTACTAATTGATATTATACACACCATATTTATCCCCCTATCCCACTTTGTGTGCCCCTCATTCTCATGTGCATTTTGGTATTGACCCCTGTCCCATTTTTTACCTTGTATTCTGATATAATAAAATAAATATTTTTGTACTGTTTGTGCATTCTTTTGGAATTTTTTGATCACATTTTTTCCGCTAGTTTATGTTATAACCTTCTGTGAAGCCCTTGGGGGTTAAAAGCTCTCACAACACATTTAGATGAGTTCCTTGAGGGGTCCAGTTTCCAAAATGGGGTCACTTGTGGGGGGTTTCCACTGTTTAGGCACACAGGGACTCTCCAAATGCGACATGGCGTCCAATCTCAATTCCAGCCAAAAAAGTCAAATGGCGCTGCTTCCATTCCGAGCTCTGCCATGCGCCCAAATAGTGGTTTACCCCCACACTTGGTATATCGGTGTACTCTGGAGAAATTGTACATCAAATATTGTGTTTCATTTTCTCCTGATACCCTTGACAAAATTTAAAAAAATTGTGTCGAAAGAAAAATTTTGGGAAAAAAAGTTAAATGTTCATTTTTTCCTTCCACATTGCTTCAATTCTTGTGAAGTACCTAAAGGGTTAATAAACTTCTTGAATGTGGCTTTGAACACGTTGAGGGGTGCAGTTTTTAGAATGGTGTCACTTTTGGGTATTTTCTGTCATATTGACCCCTCAAATTCACTTCAAATGTGAGGTGGTCCCTAAAAAAATGGTTTTGTAAATTTTGTTGGAAAAATGAGAAATTGCTGGTCAACTTTTAACACTTATAACTTCGTAACAAAAAAAAATTTTGGTTCCAAAATTGTGCTGATGTAAAGTAGACATGTGGGAAATGTTATTTATTAACTAATTTTTGTGACATATCTCTCTGATTTAATGGCATAAAAATTAAAAGTTTCAAAATTGCAAAATTTTCAAAATTTTTGCCATATTTCCATTTTTTTCATAAAAAAACGCAAGTTATATTGAAGAAATTTTACCACTATCATGAAGTACAATATGTCACGAGAAAACAATCTCAGAATCGCCAAGATCCGTAGAAGCGTTCCAGAGTTATAACCTCATAAAGAGACAGTGTTCAGAATTTTAAAAATTGGCCTGGTCTTTAACCTACAAAATGGCTTGGTCATTAAGGGGTTAATCTTTTGGGCATTTGTTATTATTTGTTATTATTATTTGACTATTAGGGATTTGTTCCTCTTTTTGGAAACCTCCCCTCTGTTTGTGCATTTAATATACTTGTTTGGATCTTAGCAGGGGTTTGCATTGATTATTTAGGTATTTTACCATCAATATTGCACCTCTGTTCTCTTACATGACATCTGTTAATCCTGTTTATGGATATCTAATTAATTTTGGCATGTGGTTATACCCTCTTTTTTAGCATTTATCTCATTATTGTGGACTTCTTTTTTGTTTGTGTATGTTTCACAGTTGTGATTTTAATTGTTTTTAATTATGTGTGTTTACTATGGCTTGATTTCTAATAAACTTTATATAATTTGAATATATATTTTTTGGTCGGTGATCCTTACCTTTTGGCTTGTGCCTTTTCTTCTGTTTTTTCATGGAGATCTTGTCATGCCCCGCAGCCAGCGTTCTCTCTGAACGTGTGTTCAGTGCTGCTGGTGTTGTGCTGACAGATAAGCGCACGCGGCTGTCCACTGAGAATGTAGACAGACACACGTTCATAAAGATGAATAAATCATAGATCCGCAAGGACTTTTCTACCCCTGTGTCATCCTGGGGAGAGTAAAAGCTTGAGGATTTGGTAAAATCACCTCACAAACGTTTTAAGCTTTAAAATTGATAATAATTTGTAGCTGCATCAGGCCGGAAAATAATTTTGGGCCTGTAGCAATGTGTTTGGTTATACTTTTAATATCTCTTGCAAACTAAGGGGCCCATCTATACTAAGCTCCACCAGCTTTCAAATTAATAATAATTTTTAGCTGCATCTTGCCTGTAGAATAATTTTGGGCCTGTAGCAGTGTGTGGTACTCATTGTATTAGGCCATCTATACTAAGCTCCACCAGCTTTCAAATTAATAATAATTTTTGTTCTCTCTGAACGTGTGTTCAGCGCTGCTGGTGGTGTGCTGAATCTGACAGATAAGCGCACACGGCTGTCCACTGAGAATGTAGACAGACTCATGTTCATAAAGATGAACAAATCATGGATCTGCAAGGACTTTTCTACCCCTGTGTCATCCTGGGGAGAGTAAAAGCTTGAGGATTTGTTCAAATCACCTCACCAACTCTGGGGCAATTGATGCTACTTAACTGGTGTCTGTGCCCTAAATTTTTGGTAAAAATGGAGACTCTTTTTGGAGTCCCCTTGCTGTGTTTTACGTTATGTTGGCATCGTCAATTACAGGTAGGATTGGTCTTTCCCCACCCCCCTTTTAACCGTAAGAAACTACATACACTATGGCTTGGGGTAACACAGATGGTTGAGTGTGAAGACTAGAGATGTTTACTCATACTATAGCCTGGGAATCAGAGGTCTGCTACAAAGCCTGAGTGTCTGCTAGTCAGCGGAGTAGCCACGGCTGTAGATCTAATTACAAATTTTTAACTGTATCTAACCCAGACAATAATTTTGGGCCTAGTAGCAGTGTCTGCTAGTCAGCGGAGTAGCCACCGGCTGTAGATATAATTACAAATTTTTAACTGCATCTAACCCAGACAATAATTTTGGGCCTAGTAGCAGTGTCTGCTAGTCAGCGGAGTAGCCACCGGCTGTAGATATAATTACAAATTTTTAACTGCATCTAACCCAGACAATAATTTTGGGCCTAGTAGCAGTGTCTGCTAGTAAGCGGAGTAGCCACCGGCTGTAGAAATAATTACAAATTTTTAACTGCATCTAGCCCAGACAATAATTTTGCAACAAAATTCAGATAGACAGTTTCAAAGGAGCGCCAGGCTGGCGATAAAGGCAGATGAGATTAAGGTTGTCCGCTGCAGCTCCGGCCAGGTACCTCAAGAGAAGATGAGACATAAGTGATGATAAAGCAATCCGGTCATAAGGAGTGCGAGGGACGCAATTCAGCTGATATTAAAAAGTCTTCATTTATTGATATCCATAACGCATTTCAACGGAATAGCTCCGTCTTCCTCAGGTGGCAGTTATACATATTATGGAGTATGAAAGCTATAGAAAAGTGGAGCAGAAATTAAAATTAAAAGGCAATTAATCAGAACACCCACATGATTAAAAATGCAAATATGACTGCAAAAAAGAAAAAAGAAAAAAAAACAACAAACAAACAGATAAATTGAATAAAACCAACCTAAAAACTACATAAAAACAATGTACACAAGGAAAAGTAAATGAAAATAAATAAATAAATAAATCTCAAAATGCATATATTTCGTGACTTTTTCAATAGTGAGGTTTAACCCCTCAGGGGCCAGTGTACCAAGTTTAATAATCCAGAAACTCTCCCTTGTTATTAGATTATTATACCGATCAGGCATATCATGTGGTATCTGGTCAATAACAGTGAGTTTTAGCGAAATTGAAATTCTTTTGGTGCACTAGGGATAAATGTTTTGAGTGACTGTGTAGCATGAACCCATTTCGGATATTTTGACGGTGCTTGTTGAGCCTTGCATGCATCGTCTGTATCGTCCGACCGATGTACTGCAACCCACAACCACACTCAATTAAATAAATAATGTAGCACGATTGGCAATTGACATGACATGGCATTGATTTTAAAACTGGTGCCTGTGGTACAAGATTGAAATTCTTGCACCCCATTCATAATAGAGACGCAACATAAACACTTAGAGGTCCTACATGCAAAACAACCCAGATTAGAATTTATCCAGGTTGCAGATGAAGATAAGTGTTAGGGTTCGAGTTCCCGCTGCTGCACAAGGGGAGTCTCGAACCAGTCCCACTGCGATCCCCCATTCATCTCCGGCCGCAGTGGAGCCTGCTCAGCAGAGACATAGGTCCCAGCGTCTTGCCCATTCCAGTACTGTGCAGTGACTTGCTGCTGCCTCTCCTGGATCTGCTATTATAGCCAGTGCTGGATCAGATGTCTTTGGGACGAAGTCCTGCGTTTCCCCTTCTGAGCATGCCCAGGGTGAGATTTCTCATTGGAGATCAGGGGTCATATGCTCAGGTACTTCAGCAGCTCCTATTGGTCTGCCAGGAAGGTCCTGTGACTACTGGAGTTCTGGAACAAGTTTCATTGGTCCTTGTTTCTGGCAGGTCCTGTAGCTGTTATTATAAAAGGGTGGCAATGCTGAGCCGCCATGCGCTAGTATCAACCATTATATGCTTTGCGCCAGTGTGGTCTTGCGTGTGTGTGGTTAGGGCCCCGGCTGAAATAAGCCCCTAGAATACCGACTTAATCGGTGAGGAGTTTGGTATGCTAGCTGGTAAGGGTCGGTGTCCTAGATGCCCTAGATTACCGGCATAACCGGTGAGGAGTTTGATTGCCGTATTCAGGGTCTGGCGTTCAGATGCCATAGATTGCGGGTGACTCCCGCGAGAACATTAGCGCATGATCACGTTCTATTTTCGCTTAGCACTTAACTGTGTACCTGGGTGCCTGACAGGACACAGAACTTTTTCTCAGCGGCTCTGTGACGTAACAGGGTTCGCTTTCAATGCTAGACAGCGCTCTAGCATGTTTACTTTGCGACTCAGTTGTGTTTAGTGAGTTCGCACACATCGCCATATAGCGCTGCAGCACTCCTTCTAGCGGCTCTATGGATAACAGAGTTCGCACTTATTGCCACAGCGCGTTACGGCGTTTATTTTGGCGACTCTGCGGGATAACAGAGTTTGCTTCTTGCACCATTTTACCAGCAGCAGTCTCCGTCTGCACGGTGGACCCCGGGCTGGAAACGCACCTCTCTACATCAAATATTTGGTGCATTCCGCAGACCTTTACATAATACTAGCGCCAGGGTCTGGCTGGTAAAATGGCAGACGACCAGCGTCTGCAGCGGTATATCCAGCAGCTGGAGGGTAGGTTGGCGACTCTAGAGCGCACAACCTCAGCTGTGGATGTTACCGCAGTCGCGGTTCAGGCTGCTAGTGTGGCCGCCGCTAGTTTGTCCTCTGCCCCCCCTGCTCTGACTATTTCCCGCCTCCCACTTCCAGACAAGTTACCGGTGACAGTAAACAATGTCGGGTTTCGTCAGTCAGTGATCCATACATCTAGAGCTTCTGGCTGCACTTTTTCCCATGGAGCGGGCGAAAGTGGGTTTTATCATATCCCTTTTGTCGGGCAGGGCGTTGGAGTGGGCAATGCCGTTGTGGTAGCGCAATGATCGTGTGGTGCAGAGTGCTCCTCTCTTCTTGGACACTCTGAAACAGGTCTTTTTAGGACCTCGCGTCACCCACGATACGGCTCTTCAACTGTTGGCTATCACCCAGGGTTCATCCATGGTCAGCCAGTTTGCCGTCCAATTTCGGACTCTGGTCTCTGAGCTGGACTGGCCAGATAAAGTCCTTATACCGTGTACTGTAGGGGACTGGCAGACCATGGAAGGACGCCTTGTCCTCCAGGGAGATTCCTGCCTCACTGGAGGAGCTCATTACCATATCTACCCGCATCGACCTCCGTTTTAAAGAGGGAAGGTTGGAGCGGGCCCAGTGTAGGCATAGGTTCCGGCTGGCGCCCACCTTCGCCAGACCTCTTGAATCTTCCATTCAGGTGTCCGATTCCCCTGAGGCCATGGAGATTTCTCGAGCGAGACCTAAGTCTCGGGCCGCTCGACTATTGTGACTTGTAATGCTTGCCAACAAATAGGGCATTATGCTAATAAATGTCCACGGCGGTCGGGAAACGACCGCGTCTAGTAAATATTGGGGGGTTCACTAGACACAGCAGTACATGCCTCCAAGTTGTCCTTTAGGGGGACAATCAATTTTGGCTCATCCACTTTGTGTGGATTCTGGAGCCAAAGGAAATTTCATGTCTTCTACCTTCGCTCTCCGCCACTCTATACCTCTGGTGATGCTCGCCAAACCCGTGACTGTTCGAATAGTGAATGGGTCGACACTGCCTTCACCAATCACACATCAGACCATCCCTTTCACGTTGTCAATGTCCCCTTCCCATCAGGAGATTATCTCACTTCTGGTCATTCCCGACGGAATAGACGAGATTTTGTTAGGGATGCCCTGGCTCCGTTTCCACTCACCACACATTGAGTGGAACTCTGGGAGGATATTGGGTTGGGGTGAGTCATGTAAAGGCAGATGTATGAGGGAATGCATTCAGGTGGCCACTACAGAGATGCCTGCAGATCTTACTTCACTTCCTAAATACTATTGGTCATATGCAGACGTATTCTCCAAAAAGGCTGCAGAAGTCCTCCCACCTCACCGTCCTTATGACTGTCCTATTGACCTCTTGCCTGGAGCAGAACCTCCTCGGGGACGGGTCTATCCCCTTTCTCTCCCGGAGACTGAGGCTATGTCCCAACATATTCAGGAGAACCTGGCAAGAGGATTCATTAGGAAGTCAGTGTCACCTGCAGCGGCGGGGTTCTTCTTCGTGCAGAAGAAGAACGGAGAATTACGTCCATGCATCGATTACAGAGGTCTTAATGCCATCACCGTTAAGAATAAATACCCGTTGCCCCTGATTTCTGAGCTATTTGATAGGCTACGGGGGCAAGGGTATTTACAAAATTAGATCTGCGGGGTGCTTATAACCTGATTCGCATCCGTGAGGGGGACGAATGGAAGATGGCTTTTAATGCCAGGGACGGGCACTATGAATATCTGGTGATGCCCTTCGGGCTCTGTAATACCCAAGCCGTCTTCCAAGACTTTGTTAATGACATCTTCCGGGATATGCTCTCCACCTCAGTCGTAGTCTATCTGGATGATATTCTCATCTTTTCCCCAGATATTGACTCCCACCGGAGAGATGTCTGCAGAGTCTTCGACCTCTTACGGGCAAATTCCCTCTATGCAAATTTGGAGAAATGTGTGTTTGAGCAGGAGTCCTTACCTTTCCTGGGCTATATCATCTCCGCCCAGGGATTGGCTATGGATTCTGCCAAAATACAGGCGGTGATGGACTGGCAAGAACCCCATTCTCTGAAGGCGGTGCAGCGCTTTATGGGGTTCATTAATTACTACCGCCAGTTTATCCCTCACTTCTCAACTTTGGTAGCTCCCGTGGTTGCCCTCACCAAAAAGGGAGCAAATCCCAAATTGTGGTCTGAAGAGGTCTCCAAGGCCTTCACTTCTATTAAGTCCCATTTTGCTAGCGCTCCCATCCTACATCGCCCCGATGTTGATAAGCCATTTATATTGGAGGTGGATGCCTCGTCCGTTGGTGCTGGAGCAGTCCTCTTCCAAAAGGATGCTTAAGGTCGGAAGCATCCATGCTTCTTTTTCTCCAAGACCTTCACACCAGCAGAGAGGAACTTATTCCATCGGGGACAGGGAGTTGCTAGCAATGAAGTTGGCCTTCTCGGAGTGGAGACATCTGTTGGAGGGGGCTCGCTTTCCCTTCCAAGTCTTCACGGATCACAAAAATCTGGTGTATTTACAGACTGCCCAGCTGCTAAATTCCCGTCAGGCCAGATGGTCCTTGTTTTTCTCCCGCTTTCACGTCACCCTCCATCTTCTGTCGGGAGAGAAGAACATTCGGACTGATGCTCTCTCTCGCTCCGTTGTGTCTTCTGAGGAGGAGGAGGGGGACCACGGCTTATTGTCCCCTCTGAGAGCCTGAGAACTGTAGCTCCGGTCTCGCTAGAGTCTGTCCCTCCGGGCAAGACCTTTGTACCATCTAATTTGCGACCGGAGGTTCTCTCTTGGGCCCATTCGTCCAGGGTGGGTGGACATTTTGGGAAAAAAAGGACATCTGAGCTACTCGCGAGGACATACTGGTGGCCGCATATGGTCCGGGACGTTGGAGATTATATTCGGGCATGTGTCTCCTGTGCCAAAAATAAGTCCCCTCGTCAACGGCCAGCTGGGTTACTTTACCCATTGCCGGTGGCAGACAGGCCTTGGGAAATGGTCGGGATGGACTTTGTGGTAGGCTTGCCCAAATCTCGTGGGTGTACCATCATATGGGTTATCACCGATCATTTCTCTAAAATGGTGCACTTGGTGTCGCTACCCGATTACCTTCTGCATGGGCCTTGGCGACACTGATTATCAAACATATCTTCCGCTTACACGGTATGCCGGACAAAATTGTCAGCGATCGGGGTCCTCAGTTTGCGTCTCGGTTCAGGAGAGAGCTTGTCGCCTTCTCAGTGTTGAGTTAAATCTCTCTTCTGCTTATCATCCCAAGACAAATGGGTTGGTAGAGAGGGCGAACCAGACCTTGGTCACATATCTGCGACATTTTGTTTCAGCTAGGCAGGATGACTGGGCATCCTTGTTACCGTGGGCGGAGTTTGCATTAAACAACGCTGTGGCTGATTCCACTGGACAAACCCTATTTCTCCTTAATTACGGTCAGCACTCGCGGGTTCCTGTACCTATGCCCGTGTCTTCCGCCGACTCCAGGGTGGCAGACTGGGCTGTGGAGGCACGGGACATTTGGGACCGCACTCAGGATGCCATTCAGGCCTCCAAGGAGAGAATGATGTCATCCGCCTTCGCACATCGGCGTCCCTCTCCGACTTTTGCCCCTGGCGATTTAGTGTGGCTCTCCGCCCGTAACATCAGGCTGCGTGTAGAGTCCACTAAGTTCGCACCTCGCTTCTTGGGTCCCTTCAAGGTCCTTGAACAGGTCAATCCTGTGGTCTACCGGTTAGCCCTTCCGCCACGCCTGGGTATCACCGACACATTCCATGTCTCCCTCCTGAAACCCGTATACTTGTCCCAGTTTTCAGAGTCATCTGCCGGGACATCGGGTTCGTCTACGGACGATTATGAGGTGAATGCTATTCTGGGGTGCAAGGTGGTACGTGGCAAAAAGTTTTATTTGGTGGATTGGAGGGGTTATGGGCCTGAGGATAGGTCATGGGAGCCTGCTGAGCGTGTTCAGTTTCCGCAGCTCATCGCTGCCTTTGAGCGCAGCGAGGCCCAAAGAAGGGGGGGCCATGTTAGGGTTCGAGTTCCCGCTGCTGCACAAGGGGAGTCTCGAACCAGTCCCACTGCGGTCCCCCATTCATCTCCGGCCGCAGTGGAGCCTGCTCAGCAGAGACGTAGGTCCCAGCGTCTTGCCCATTCCAGTACTGTGCAGTGACTTGCTGCTGCCTCTCCTGGATCTGCTATTATAGCCAGTGCTGGAGCAGACGTCTTTGGGACGAAGTCCTGCGTTTCCCCTTCTGAGCATGCCCAGGGTGAGATCTCTCATTGGAGATCAGGGGTCATATGCTCAGGTACTTCAGCAGCTCCTATTGGTCTGCCAGGAAGGTCCTGTGACTACTGGAGTTCTGGAACAAGTTTCATTGGTCCTTGTTTCTGGCAGGTCCTGTAGCTGTTATTATAAAAGGGTGGCAATGCTGAGCCGCCATGCGCTAGTATCAACCATTATATGCTTTGCGCCAGTGTGGTCATGCGTGTGTGTGGTTAGGGCCCCGGCTGAAATAAGCCCCTAGAATACCGACTTAATCGGTGAGGAGTTTGGTATGCTAGCTGGTCAGGGTCGGTGTCCTAGATGCCCTAGATTACCGGCATAACCGGTGAGGAGTTTGATTGTCGTATTCAGGGTCTGGCATTCAGATGCCATAGATTGCGGGTGACTCCCGTGAGGACATTAGCGCATGATCACGTTCTATGTTCGCTTAGCACTTAACTGTGTACCTGGGTGCCTGACAGGACACAGAACTTTTTCTCAGCGGCTCTGTGACGTAACAGGGTTCGCTTTCAACGCTAGACAGCGCCCTAGCGTGTTTACTTTGCGACTCAGTTGTGTTTAGTGAGTTCGCACACATCACCATATAGCGCTGCGGCACTCCTTCTAGCGGCTCTGTGGAATAACAGAGTTCGCACTTATTGCCACAGCGCGTTACGGCGTTTATTTTGGCGACTCTGCGGGATAACAGGGTTTGCTTCTTGCGCCATTTTACCAGCAGCAGGCTCCGCCTGCACGGTGGACCCGGGCTGCGAACGCACCTCTCTACATCAAATATTTGGTGCGTTCCGCAGACCTTTACAATAAGGACTTTAGAGTTGTGTTGCTGGGGGCAACTAGATTTCGAAGAGTTCGGTTTTTCCGAAAAATCGACAATAATTTTGGGCCTAGTAGCAGTGTCTGCTAGTCAGCGGATTAACCCAGCTGTTAAGCAAGCTGCACCACCTGTACTTTGGACACTTAATTTTTTCAAAGGAAATGCTTCGGGCCCCCAGGACAATCAGTGAAGAGCATCGGGGAGGCACCCCAAGGCAAGGGGCTGTGAGTGGCGGTAGGACTCTTTGCGGGGTGGACCACCAAGCTCGATCCTTATAAAAGCTTTTTAACTGCAGCAGCTTTACTGGACGCTACTGGAGCTGGCATTACCTCGGCTGCTGGCATGAGACTTGCCATCCAATAGATCCTTGTAAAAGGATTTAAAGTGTACTCATTCAAATTAGAGAGACAATTTAAATAAAAAAGATTAGACCTGCCTCCACCGCTGGGGGCTCGCTCGACCCACCAGCGGACAGGCACCAGTATTGGGAGAGGGGGCTGGCTGTCAGGGTCCACCGCAGCTCTGGCACAAACCCGGCGACACGCAGGTCGCACTGGCAGGAACTGACTGGCCGTGTCGGCTTGGCACTTTTTTGGTTTTAGAAGGGCATGACATGCCTATATCTGTGTCTCCCCTTCTTTTTACTCCTCCACCTCTTTTCTTTTCGCATGACTATATGTACTTGTCACTTTTCCATGTGTTAGTTGTGTCTTGTGAGCAATTTGTCAGCTTTTGGACACCTTTGAAGTGTTTTCTAGGTGTTTTCTAGGTGTTTCTATGTGTTTGGGTTTGCCTGCATTCGTTTTAACGGTGTTTAACGGTGTTCAATGAACTGTTCGTCGAACAGTTCGTCGAACACACGGCTGTTCGGCAAACTGAACTCGATCACTATGGGGTGGCTCATCACTAGTCATCTTGTCCTGCAAAAAAAACAAGCCACCATACAGCTCCATCAGTGGAAAAATAAAAAAGTTATAGCTCTCAGAATAAAGCGATGCAAAAATGATTATTTTTTTATCTATAGAATAGTTTTTATTGTGTAAAGCACCAAAAAACTATATAAATGAGGTATTAAGTCAAACATCAAAAAGATGGAGCAAAAACACCATAACAAGATAAATCAATATCAAAAATAGAAATTTTATTAATCGTGGAATAGTATAAAAGTTAAAAAATATGCCAGAATCATACAATTAATAAGAAACTCAAAGCAGTCAGAGTAGAAATGAATACACTGCTAGATGTCAAAAAAAGACCTGCATATTGACACCAAATTAGAAGGGGAACAGTATCATCACATGGATCACAATCCAGAAATCATAGCAAAAAATAAGTATACATATGCACATTAATTCCCCATATCTAATGTGCCACCAATCCTCTGACCCACAGGATATTAATAGAGCAATGCAAGTGCAGTCCAATACAATCATGGTCCGGACCCATGAATGGAGGTAAGGAGGATGGGAGGCATAGTCATGACACAGTGGTTAAAGGGTTAACTCACCCATATTGGTGTCGGAATGTAGGAACGTGCCTCCATACTGCCGAGCAAAAAGTGGAATAAAACACGATCAAAAAGACGCATATACATAAATATGGTATCGCTGAAAACGTCATCTTGTCCTGCAAAAAAGCAAGCCACCATGCAGCTCCATCAGTGGAAAAATAAAAAAGTTATAGCTCTCAGAATAAAGTGATGCAAAAAAAAATATTTTTTTATCTACAGTGGTGGCCAAAAGTATTGGCACCCCTGCAATTCTGTCAGATAATACTCAGTTTCTTCCTGAAAATGATTGCAAACACAAATTCTTTAGTATTTTTATCTTCATTTAGTTTGTCTTCAATGAAAAAACACAAAAAGAATTGACCTAAAGCCAAATTGGATATAATTCCACACCAAACCTAAAGAAGGGGGTGGACAAAAGTATTGGCACTGTTTGAAAAATCATGTGATGCTTCTCTAATTCGTGTAATCACCAGCACCTGTAACTTACCTGTGGCACCTAACAGGTGTTGGCAATAACTAAATCACACTTGCAGCCAGTTAACATGGATTAAAGTTGACTCAACCCTGTCCTGTGTCCTTGTGTGTACCACATTGAGCATAGAGAAAAGAAAGAAGACCAAAGAACTGTCTGAGGACTTGAGAAACCAAATTGTGAGAAAGCATGAGCAATCTCAAGGCTACAAGTCCATCTCCAAAGGCCTGAATGTTCCTGTGTCTTCCGTGAGCAGTGTCATCAAGAAGTTTAAAGCCCATGGCACTGTGGCTAACCTCCCTAGATGTGGAAGGAAAAGAAAAATTGATGAGAGATTTCAACGCAAGATTGTGCAGATGGTGGGTAAGGAACCTCGACTAACATCCAAACAAGTTAAAGCTGCCCTGCAGTCCGAGGGTACAACAGTGTCAACTCGTACTATCCGTCGGCGTCTGAATGAAAAGGGACTGTATGGTAGGATACCCAGGAAGACCCCACTTCTTACCCCGAGACATAAAAAAGCCAGGCTGGAGTTTGCCAAAACTTACCTGAGAAAGCCTAAAACATTTTGGAAGAATGTTCTCTGGTCAGATGAGACAAAAGTCGAGCTTTTTGGGAAAAACCAACAACATAGAGTGTACAGGAAAAAAAAAGAGGCATTCAAAGAAAAGAACACGGTCCCTACAGTCAAACATGGCGGAGGTTCCCTGATGTTTTAGGGTGGCTTTGCTGCCTCTGCCACTGGACTGCTTGACCGTGTGCATGCCATTATGAAGTCTGAAGACTACCAACAAATTTTGCAGCATAATGTAGGGCCCAGTGTGAGAAAGCTGGGCCTCCCTCAGAGGTCATGGGTCTTCCAGCAGGACAATGACCCAAAACACACTTCCAAAAGCACTATAAAATGGTTTTAGAGAAAGCACTGGAGACTTCTAAGGTGGCCAGCAATGAGTTCAGACCTGAATCCCATAGAACACCTGTGGAGAGATCTCAAAATGGCAGTTTGGAGAAGGCACCCTTCAAATATCAGGGATCTGGAGCAGTTTGCCAAAGAAGAATGGTCTACTATTCCAGCAGAGCATTGTAAGAAACTCACTGATGGTTACCGGAAGCTGTTGTTCGCATTTATTTTGGCTAAAGGTTGTGCAACCAAGTATTAGGCTGAGGGTGCCAATACTTTTGTCTGGCCCATTTTTGGAGTTTTGTGTGAAATGATCAAGGATTTGATTTTTGCTTATTCTCTTTTGTGTTTTTTCCTTGCAAGCAAATTAAATGAAGATAAAAATAGCAAATAATTTGTGATTGCAATCAGGAAGACACAGTATTATCTGACAGAAATGCAGGGGTGTCAATATTTTTGGCCACCACTGTATAGACTAGTTTTTATTGTGTAAAGCACCAGAAAACTATATAAATGAGGTATTGTTGTAACCGTACAGGCCTGAAGAATAAAACTGACTTATCAATTTTACCACACACAGAACGGCATTAACTACCCCCCCAAAAAAAAAAATCCTGAATTGCTGGCTTTTGTTCATTCTGCCTCCCAAAGATTAGAATACAAAGCGATCAAAAAATGTCATGTGCCTGAAAATGCTACCAATAAAAACGTCAACTCATCCCACAAAAAACAAGCCGTCACATATCTCTGTGGGTCAAAATGTGGAAAAATTATAGCTCTCAATTATGGTGATGCAAAAACTATTTTTTGTAATAAAAAGCGTCTTTTAGTGTGTGACAGCAGCCAAACATAAAAACCCGATATAAATCTGGCATCGCTATAATCGCACCGACCCGAAGAATAAAGTGTTAAGATTTGCGGATCGCACTAAATATAAATTATGAGAAAGTGCGAATGCAACCCGGGGTCCACCGTGCGGTGTTGGAGAAACCGCAGCTAGAACAATGGTAGAGCGAGAC
Organism: Oophaga sylvatica; assembly: GCA_033576555.1. Classification (NCBI taxonomy): domain Eukaryota; kingdom Metazoa; phylum Chordata; class Amphibia; order Anura; family Dendrobatidae; genus Oophaga; species Oophaga sylvatica. Next base: position 268,753,982 of record JARQOD010000006.1, read on the forward strand.
TGCACGCAAACCCCTGAACACAACCGAGTTAAATGTCACTTAGTGTGAACAGAGAGTAAAACACCTGACTCTGTTACTTCACAGAGTGGTATAAAGAGGAAGCACTTGAGACTATAACCTGATAGACATTACAGGAGTATAGCGGTCTTACACTAATGGGGGTCCCTATAGCTTAATCCCCCACAGGAAAGACTAGTCTGGTGGTTGTGCTCGCTCTTACACTCGGCTATGCAATCGGCACACGCGAGTAAGGACGCCCGGTGTCAGATGCTGAGCCCAGCGGGAGTTCCCACCCTACACTGCCTGACTTGAAACTAAGTTGCACACATGCACACAGAGTGATATTGTATCCACTCACAAACACACATGCATATAGGATCTTAGCGCACTGACATGCTCCCCAAAGACCCTTTTAAATACTCTGCTAAACTCCAGTCAGACAGGACTTTGCTCGTGGACCAATCCGGAACTGAAACGTCACTTGGGCAGCTTACAACCGACCACCAATGAGACGTCGCCACCTCACGAGCATGCTCAGTAGGGTGCTTTCTGGTCTTAGCCTCTGGAGTGTCTCTTCGCCGCTGCCTGTTGCTAGTTACAGTAGCTTTGGCTGGAGAGTCAGTGGTAACCAAGCACACAGCACAAGCTTGAGCAAGATGCTGAGACCGACGTCTTTTCTGAGCAGCCTCTACTGTGGCCGGAGCAGAATGGGAGACCGCAGAGGCAGCGGGAGAATCCCGACGCCTAACATTATCCCCCTGCTAGGCTCCCCCCTGGTGACATTGGTCAAGCTTGAAAGCCGCAATAAGCTGGGGGGCACAAATGTGCTCAATCGGCTCCTATTCTCTGGCTTGCACTAGTTTCTCGCATCACATACACAAGTGTAACAACAGCCTAACTCTGCTGCATTATTATAGTGAATGGATCCCTAGGAGCTTTCGTCTGAATAACATCACTTAGAAATTTAGATGGCATCACCAAAGTAAGTGGTCAGTGTAGAGCACCGGATAACTGTGATCCAACATTATTTAAAATGTTCCCAATAAAAGTTTCCAAACAATCCCTAAAAAATGTCCCCACTCAGGTATGTCATCTCTTAAAGGAAATATAGTGGGCTTCCACATTACTGGTAGTACAAAGTCTCTGGAAAAGCAAAATGGTCCTTGCCCTCCAAAAGAAATTCAGCAAATTCTCCGCTCTCAAATCAAAATACCCCACAGTGTACCAAAATCACATATTGCGCACACGTTTGGCAATTCTGATGCAATGAGAGCCAGCCTAACTTATGGGTGCATGCCTCCAGAAGCACAGACTGGGCATAATGTACTGGTGACTACAATGTGCTGGTCCCTACAGCGTACTGTTCAACGGCAGTTTCCAATTTTCATTGCTGCTTGCTTCTGAAAAATATGGGGCTAAAACAAAATTTTGTTGGTAAAAATGTAATTATATTTTCTTCACTGCCCAATGGTATAAAATTCTGTGACACACCCGTGTGTCAATATGATCACTGCACCCCTAAATGAATTCATTGAGAGGTGTAATTTGTAAAATGGGGTAACTTATGGGGAGTTCTGCTGTTCTGGCACCATGGGCTCTCCGAGTGGGTCATGGCACCTGCAAACCATAACAGTAAAATATGGCGCTCTTTGCTTTCTGATCTTTGCAGTTTGCCTGATAAACATTTCTCAATTACATGTAGGGTATTTGTGCACTCAGGAAAAAATGGACCTCAGTTTGTTGTAAAAAAAATCCAATTAGCCCTTAGAAAAATTAAAATCTTGGGGCTAAAACATTTTATTGGTAAAAATGTAATTTATTCTTTCTTCACGCTCAGTGGTATAAAATTCTGTTAAACACATGTGGTGTCAATATGATCAATGCACCTTTAGATGAATTCATTGGGGAGAATAGATTGTAAAATGAGTTCACATATATGGGTTTTTGTTGTTCTGGCAACTCAAGGCTCTGCCAATGTGACATGGCACACTCAAACCATTTCAAGCAAAATCCGAATTCCAATATGGTGCCTCTTCCCTTCTGAGGTTTGCACTGTGCCTCAAAAGTAGTATTTCCCCACATATGGGGTATCGGCATACTCAGGACAAATTTCACTACAAATTGTATGGTGAAATTTCTCCTGTTACCCTTACAAAAATGCAAAATTCGGGGCTGAAATAACATTTTTGCGAGGAAAATGTAATTTCATTATTTTCATGGCTCAATGATATAAACTTCTGTGAAGCACCTGGGAGTTCAAGGTGCTCACCACACATCAAAATGCATTCCTTGAGGGATCTATTTTCTAAACATTGGGCCACTTGTGGGGGATTTTAACTGTTTAGATAAATCCAATTTACCAAACCAAACCAAATTTGGTTCTCCAAACGCGACATGGCATTCATCAATTATTCCAGCACATTTAAAAAGTCAAATCGCGCTACTTCCCTTCCGAGCTCTGCCGTGCACCCAAATACTGTTTTTCTTCCTCATAAGGGTATCAGCATGCTCAGGAGAAATTATACAAGAAATTTGGGGTTCATTTTTTCCTGTTACCCTTGTCAAAATAAAAAAAATGGATCTAAATTCAATTTTTTGTGAAAAAAAGTTAAATGTTATTTATATTTTAATTCCTGTGAAGCACCTAAAGGGTTAATAGACTGCTTGAATGTGGTTTTGGGCACCATGAGGGGTACAGTTTTTAAAATGGTGTCACTTTTGGTTATCTTTTGTCATATAGACCTCTCAAAGCAACTTCAAGTGTGATGTGGTCCCTAAATAAATGGCTTTGCAAATTTTGCTGGAAAATTGAAAAATTACTGGTCAACTTTTAACCCTTAACTTCCTAACAAAAAAGGTTCCGAAATTGTGCTGATGTAAAGTAGACATGTTAAAAATTTAATTTATTAACTATTTTGTGTGACATATCTCTGCAATTAAAGGGTATGAAAATTAAAATTTGGAAAAATAGCTACATTTTCCAAATTTTCTTTTTTCACAAAACAATGCAAGTCATACTGAAGAATTTTTATCACTATCATGAAGTACAATATGTCATTAAAAAAACCATTCTCAGAATCACCGAGATCCGCTGAAGCGTTCCAGAGTTACCTCGTAAATAGGTATTCGGCGAGTAATGCGGTACTCGCAGTACTCAAAACATAGCAAGTATTTCACTACTCGCCTTGCAATATTCGAATCTCTCGCCCAGCTTGTTAGCCAATCACATTAATGCAGCAGCCTTCTTAATGCAGCAGCCTTCTTGATTGTGGTATTACTATGATTGGCTGACCGTGCAGCGTCATAGATCAGTCATAGCCTATGACTCATAGGCTCTAAAGACTATGTGTGTGGGCGGAGAATGTTTGTTTGCAGAGACTATGTGTGTATGGGGAATGTGTGCGTGTCTGTGTGCAGGTGTCTGTGTGTATCTGTGTGTGTGTGTGTGAGTGTGCGGGTCTGTGTGTCGGCAGGCATCGTCCGATGCGACTACAAGTCCCATCCGGCTATGTCTGCTACAGTGACACCATTAGAGGATGATGGGACAGTAGTAGTCCCATCATCCAGCTAATCTGTTGAATAATAAAAAAAACAAAACACATACAGATGTGAGTACATACTCACCATGTACAGCTAATCCCAGACGCCCTCGATCACCTGGAAAAAAAAATAATAAAGAAACAATATACTCCCTGTTCCGAAGTAATCCACATAAGGCTGAGGTCACACACAACGTATAAAAATATGGACTGTATAATACGGTCGTAATACGCAGAAATGTTCCCTGAACAGTGATCCATTTGTCATCCGTTGTCAAGGTGTTGCTGCGTATTTTGCGCATGTAAGTATCCGTATGGCTTCCGTATGGGAAGATTTTCTCGCCGGCTTGCAAAACAGACTTAAAATGGATCCCAATGACAGGTTTTAAATCACAAAAGAAAGAATCGATATATACACATAGAATACATATATATATATATATATATATATATATATACAGTACAGACCAAAAGTTTGGACACACCTTCTCATTCAAAGATTTTTCTGTATTTTCATGACTATGAAAATTGTAGAATCACACTGAAGGCATCAAAACTATGAATTAACACATGTGGAATTATACATTACACTTTACAAAAAAGTGTGAAACAACTGAAAATATGTCTTATATTCTAGGTTCTTCAAAGTAGCCACCTTTTGCTTTGAATACTGCTTTGCAAGCAGAAAAGGTGAAAGGCTGGACTCTACATGCCTAGTTCCCGCCGTGAAGCATGGAGGAGGTGGTGTGATGGTGTGTGGGTGCTTTGCTGGTGACACTGTTGGGGATTTATTCAAAATTGAAGCGGTGAGTGGTGCAGCTCACCGCAAACCATTTCGATTGGGTTCAAGTCTGGTGACTGTGGAGGCCAGGTCATCTGGCGTAGCACCCCAACACTCTCCTTCTTGGTCAAATAGCCCTTACACAGCCTGGAGGTGTGTTTGGGGTCATTGTACTGTTGAAAAATAAATGATGGTCCAATTAAACGCAATCCGGATGGAATAGCATGCTGCTGCAAGATGCTGTAGTAGCCATTCTGGTTCACTATGCCTTCAATTTTGAATAAATCCCCAACAGTGTCACCAGCAAAGCACCCCCACACCATCACACCTCCTACTCCATGCTTCACTGTGGGAACCAGGCATGTAGAATCCATCCGTTCACCTTTTCTGAGTGCAAAGCAGTAATCAAAGTGAGTCGCACGAACCAGGGCTTATGGGGTACTCGGCACGAGCCCGTTCACTTCAATGGGGGAGAGGTCACGGTAGCGCAGCTCGGTCCGTTGCCCTGGGCGCTCATTCAAGGGGGGAATATTTACAGGGGATTTAGAAATGTTTGTGACGCCACCTGTGGTTTCTGATCAGGGTGACCAGCGCTGCAGGGTGAATCCTCTGAGGGGTTGTTACTGGGCAGCAAGGTGTTAAGTCTCCCACAGGCGAGACTAATCCCTCGAGGTATATGGCGGTGCAGGGGTGCAAGCAATAAGGCAGACACACACAAGTCAGTCTCTTTCCATACCTTTACTGGTGATGGTTGCAGGCATGTCCCGGGAAGCTGCTCAGGGTGGAGGATGCACGTCCAGTAATCACTGTGTAGGGTTAAGGCCTCCTTACTTCCCGATGTGTGTGGGTTTCTACTTGCATGAAGCTAAGTTTAACTCCTTCTCCTTGCTACGCCCGGCTGATCTTGTGATGAGGTCTTTTTGTGGACAGAACAGTGTCTCTATGGCGGTACCTGCCAGACCCCTGTCTTCCTGACCCCGGTTACGTATCAGCACTGAAGGGCCTCTCTGCGACTTGAAGTCCAGAGTCTCCGGTTTTTCCCACTAGCTGTGAAGATGCTAGCAAGCTCGGACCCGGTGTCCGGTTGTGCAGAGTGGAGGATAAGCTATCGTCGCTATTTTCCTCAGTCACTCTCTCCCTTTTGTCCACTCGCCTGTCGTCCTACGCACACCTTAATATAAGCACAGGCAGCAGTAGATGTAGTAGTCAGCTTCCTTCTATCCACCGCTCACTGACCGTTCCTCAGCCCTCAGGCTAATCTGACAGGAGTTTCCCCCTCACAGCTCGTCTGAGGTAACTGCGTTCTAAAAAGTGTGTCTTCTCTCCTGAGGTAACACCAACGACAAACTAACGTTCAGCTAGATTGTCTTCATCTCACTGCTGTCTCAAGGGCTCCCTCTGGTGGAACCAGGAAAAATGTGAAGTGTTGTATGCTTATCAGGTATTTGTGAATTACCTTTCCGTGCATACTCCAGGGAACATGTGGCACCAAGCGCAGCTGGGCTACACATCAGCAAAAGGTGGCTACTTTGAAGAACCTAGAATATAAGACATATTTTCAGTTGTTTCACACTTTTTTGTAAAGTGTAATGTAAAATTGCACATGTGTTAATTCATAATTTTGATGCCTTCAGTGTGATTCTACAATTTTCAAATTTTCATAGCCATGAAAATACAGAAAAATCTTTGAATGAGAAGGTGTGTCCAAATTTTTGGTCTGTACTGTATATACATATATACATGTCATTGTGACATATACGTATATAATAATGACAACTCTCCATTATTAACCTGGATTAATGTCACCTTTCAATAGCAAGGTGACATTAACCCCTAATTAACCCATGAGCCATCACTAAAGGCAATGGGAATAGAGGGGCTAATTGCCAGAATAGGCTCATCTAATAATAGATGTGCCTTTTCTATGGTGGCTGGGGCAGATGTAAGTAGCCAGGGGAGCCGAAAAACAATGGTCCCTCTCAAGGCTATTAATATCTGCCCTCACGCACTGTCTTTCCCTCTCTGGCGGAGAAAATACAGGGGAGCCCACGCATTTCTTTACAACGAATATAAACATTAACTTAACACCTACTTGTGTGAAATTTTGCACAAACACACTCATCTAATTATTAGTCAAAACCATGTTTCAAACTAAATGAAATGAAATGGATTACTGTATGTAAATCATGTGTCATTTTATGTCGGATTCTGTAATGATTTTACAGAAGCCGGCAATTGAATTAGCGGCTATTATGCTATGTAGACATCTATTAACTATAAATATTTATATGTCTCACAATGACATGTGTGTGTGTGTAATATATATATTTGTATGTATTCTATGTGTAATTCTATGTTTATAGATCTATTCTTTCCATTCTGTATTAAACATGTCAGTGTGATCTTACAGTATAGCGCACTGAATTGCCGGCTTTTCTAAAGGAAACCGGTGCGTATTTCTCGCAAGTCACACGTCTGGTCCGTGTGTAATCTGTATTTTTCTCGCAACCATAGACTTGAATTGGTGAATTAAGCCTGTAATACGCTGACAATCGCAGCATGCTGCGATTTTCTCAGCCCGTATAAAATGGCCGAGATAAAATCGGCTGCTGGGAGCTGCCCCATAGATTAACATTGGTCTGAGTGCAAAGCGATTTTTTTCTCGCATTGCAGTCGTCCGTATTTCTCGCTAGTGTGACTCCGGCCTAATAACAATTGTCCCATGACGATCTCCCGTGGAGAGCTGTCACATCAGCATATGTGACCGCTCTCCAGGGGCTCCAGTGTACAGTGACCGGAGATAATGCTCCCGCTGTGTATCACTCCTCCGCTGAGGTCACCTGAGTTTATCCTTTCACTTGCAGTACAGCTGCGTGAGAAATTTCACAGGAATTAATAGAATGTGGAAGAAAAAAATTAAACATTTAACTTTTTTTCACAAAAATTTAAATTTAGACCAATTTTTTTATTTTTGCAAGGGTAACAGCAAAAAATGGACAACAAAACTTGTTGCACAATTTCTCCTGAACATGACATATCTGGGGGAAAGCTGCTGAGATTGAAAGGAAGGAGCCCATTTGACTTTTTGATTGTAAAATTTGCTGGAATAATTAGGAACACCATGTCACATTTGGAGAGACCCTGATGTGTCTAACCAGTGGAAAACACTCACAAGTAACATCATTTTGGAAACTAGACCAATCAGGAAACTTATGTAGATGTTTGGTGAGCACCATAAACCCCCAGGTGCATCACAGAAGTTTATAATGTTGAGCCGTGAAAATAAAAAAATCAAATTTTTTACACAAAATTTTTTTAGCACCAATGTTTTTATTTTCATAAGGTTAACAGGGAAAATGGACCCCAAAATTTGTTGTGCAATTTCTCCTGAGTACACCAATACCCCATATGTAGTTGAAAACTACTTTTGTGGCACAGTGCAAAGCTCAGAAGGGAAAAGAGCCATTTTGTAGTTCAGATTTTGCTTGACTGGTGTGAGGATGCCATACCACATTGGCAGAGCCCTTGAGATGCCAGAACATCAGAACCTCCCATAAGAGACACCATACAAACTACACCTCTCAATGAATTCATCTGCAGGTTCTGTGATCACAATGACATTACAGGTGTGTTACCAAATATTATACCATTGGGCAGTGAAGATAAAATAATTACATTTTTACCACCAAAATTTTGTTTAACCCCAGATTTTACATTTTCACACTGGAAAATAGGTAAAAATTGCACCAAAATTTCCCACAATTTTTGCTGAATGTGGAAATATTCCATATGTGGCTTTACAGTACTGCTTACCCTTACGGCGAGACTCGGGAGGGACAGAGCTCTATTTTCCTCCTAGAGTCTACATATACAGAGCCTAAGTTCTAGAAAAGCAGTATCCCTCCTCAACTGAACCTATTTAGGAAATTTTGCCCCCTTGTGAATTTTATCTACAGTTGTTGTGACGACTGACTCCATGGGAGTTTCCAGAAACTAGCAGCAGTGGATGTTCTACTGAGTGGAAATTGAAAACTGCCATTATAATGCCCAGTAAGTCGCAGTCACTAGTACATTGTAGCCACCAGTACTATGTGGTGCCCAGCTCATGCTTTGGTAGACATGCATTTGTAAATTATGCTGGCTGTCAACGCTACAGTCCTGGTTTGGAACTGGCAGCCTTTCTGGTGACTACTTATCCTAGATGTAGTTTCCTAACTGACCTGAGGGAAAGGGGGCGCCAGAAAGCTGCCAGTTCCAAACCAGGACTGAAAGTGGGATCACAAAAATAGGATCCCTGACAGAGTCTTCCTTTGTCCCGCACGACCTGCCACAGTAAACCATTGCATATAATTTTGATTTAGATACAGTACAGACCAAAAGTTTGGACACACCTTCTCATTTAAAGATTTTTCTGTATTTTCATGACTATGAAAATTGTAAATTCACACTGAAGGCATCAAAACTATGAATTAACACATGTGGAATTATATACAAAAGTGTGTAACAACTGAAATTATGTCTTATATTCTAGGTTCTTCAAAGTAGCCACCTTTTGCTTTGATTACTGCTTTGTACACTCTTGGCATTCTCTTAATGAGCTTCAAGAGATAGTCACCGGAAATGTTTTTCACTTCACAGGTGTGCCCTGTCAGGTTTAATAAGTGGGATTTCTGGCCTTATAAATGGGGTTGGGACCATCAGTTGTGTTGTGCAGAAGTCTGGTGGATACACAGCTGATAGTCCTACTGAATAGACTGTTAGAATTTGTATTATGGCAAGACAAAAGCAGCTAAGTAAAGAAAAACGAGTGGCCATCATTACTTTAAGAAATGAAGGTCAGTCAGTCTGAAAAATTAGGGAAAACTTTGAAAGTGTCCCCAAGTGCATTGCAAAAACCATCAAGCGCTACAAAGAAACTGTCTCACATGAGGACCGCCCCAGGAAAAGGAAAAGGAGAGCAAGAGTCATCTCTGCTTCTGAGGATAAGTTTATCCGCGTCACCAGCCTCAGAAATCACAGGTTTACAGCAGCTCAGCAGCTCAGATTAGAGACCAGGTCAATGCCACACAGAGTTCTAGCAGCAGACACATCTCTACAACAACTGTTAAGAGGAGACTTTGTGCAGCAGGCCTTCATGGTAAAATAGCTGCTAGGAAACCACTGCTAAGGACAGGCAACAAGCAGAAGAGAATTGTTTGGGCTAAAGACACGAGGAATGGACATTAGACCAATGGAAATCTGTGCTTTGGTCTGATGAGTCCAAATTTGAGATCTTTGGTTCCAACCACCGTGTCTTTGTCAACGCAGAAAAGGTGACCGGATGGACTCTACATGCCTGGTTACCACCGTGAAGCATGGAGGAGGAGGTGTGATGGTGTGGGGGTGCATTGCTGGTGACACTGTTGGGGATTTTTTCAAAATTGAAGGCATACTGAACCAGCATGGCTACCACAGCATCTTGCAGCGGCATGCTATTCCATCCGGTTTGCGTTTAGTTGGACCATCATTTATTTTTCAACAGGACAATGACCCCAAACCCACCTCCAGGCTGTGTAAGGGCTATTTGACCAAGAAGGAGAGTGTTGGGGTGCTACGCCAGATGACCTGGCCTCCACAGTCACCCGATCTGAACCCAATCGAGATAGTTTGGGGTGAGCTGGACTGCAGAGTGAAGGTAAAAGGGCCAACAAGTGCTTAATATCTATGGGAAATCCTTCAAGATTGTTGGAAGACCATTTCTGGTGACTATCTCTTGAAGCTCATCAAGAGAATGCCAAAAGTGTGCAAAGCAGTCATCAAAGCAAAAGGTGGCTACTTTGAAGAACCTAGAATATAAGAGATATTTTCAGCTGCTTCACACTTTTTTGTTTTGTATATAATTCCACATGTGTTAATTCATAATTTTGATGACTTCACTGTGAATGTACAATTTTCATAGTCATGAAAATACAGAAAAATCTTTAAATGAGAAGTTGTGTCCAAACTTTTGGTCTGTACTGTATGTCCCTGACTACTAATGTTATTAGTGCATGTGTGTAAAAATTTGGAGATATAGGTGTTAAATTAAAGTAGTTATTCATGGAAAAAAATTGTGTGGGCTGCCACACAATTTTTCCACCAAAGAGGGAAAGCCAGCGACTGTGGGCAGATATTAAAAGCCTAGAAAGGACCATGGTTTTTGGCCCCCCTGGCTCAAAACATCTGCCCCCAGCCTCCCCAGAATAGGAGCATCTGTTAGATGTGCTAGTTCCTGCACTTAGCCTCTCTCTTCCCACTGCCGTGTATTGGTGGCATATGGATTAATAAGGGTTAATGATTTTATGCACACCTAAAAAGACGGACACAGCCAAGATCATAGGTGGCCAAACGGTGTCCACAGTGCCTTCATCTGCCTATTATAGGGAATCTTCCATCGAGGGTTCCCTCAATATCATGTATTTCAGAGATTTAAATGGAAAACTTGACGTAAGCGCTCAGTACAGAGTAAATGTGAGCTGAGCCTTACTTCAGTGTTTGGGAGGCCGAATGAACAAATAAACAGCAGGTGAAGAGTTGGTTTTATTTATTTTTAAGGCCGTTCCTCGTGCAGCATAAGTGATTAGATGATTTTAGTTTTCAGATCAGTGCAATTACAGTGATACCAGATTTATATAGGATTTATATGTTTGGCTGTTGTCACACACTAAAAACAAAACACTAAGTTTTTGCATCATCATATTTTGATAGCTATAATTTTTCCATATTGCTGACAGTCGTGTGAGGGCTTTTTTTTGTGGGATGGTTGACTTTTTTTTATTGGTAACATTTTTGGGCACATGACAGTTTTTCATCACTTTCTATTCTGATTTTTGGGAGGCAGAATGAACAAAATCAGCAATTCAGGAATTTTATTGGGGTAGTTTTATGCCATTCCGCATGTGGTAAAATTGATAAGGCAACAATATCTTTCAGATCAGTATGATTACAGAAATGCCACATTATATTGTTTTTGTATGTTTTGGCACTTTTTATGCAATAAAAACTATTTGATAGAAAAAATAATTATTTTTGCATTGCTTTATTCTATGAGTTTTAACTTTTTTTGCCTGACAGAGCTACATGACAACTTGTTTTTTGCAGGACAAGATGACGCTTTCAGTGATACCATTTTTATTTACATTCATCTTGCTGATCATGTTTTTTGTTCCACTTTTTGTTCTGTGATATCATGATAAAGTATAGTTTTTTGCCTCATTTTTTATTTATTGTTTTAACAGTGTTCACTGAAGGAGTTAACTAGTGGGGCAGTTTTATAGGTCAGGTCATGGACAAATATTAGATATGTGTACTTTTTTTTAATTTTAAGTTAAAGAAGTCCAAAAGGGTCTGTGCTACTGCACTTTGATTGTCTTACCTACTCCGGACAGCAAGTACTCACCTCCTGGACCAGCTTGATACCCTGCGATCCCTCAGTATCCAACAACAGGATCTGTGCACCACGACACCATCTCCCATTGCTCCCAGGATCAAAGATAATGGACTTCACGCATCTCCCACAGAGTGACACAGCAGTAGGACTAGTATATCCGGGCACTTTCTTTCACCCCTCCCAAGGACAAAAGACAGCGAAATTCATGCATCTTCTACGCTGTAACTTAACAGCATATAAAAAAACCTTCCTTTCCCAAGATTATCTTGTCACACAAATTTACATATATTAAGCGTGAATGACACCTGTCATACCAATCCACTGAGCAATTACTTATGTGACTACTAGCGATCTCATCTGAACACTCATCTCACCTTATACTATATGTGCAAACCTTAATCTGCCTAAAGGCCGTTTGGCCTTTAACTTTTTACCATATATACTTTTCAAGCAATGGATGGTAATTGTTTACCAAACCAGGCAGCTGGGTAGTTTTTCATAATGTCTAGCTGTAGTGTCTCATTAACTCAATTTTCTATTTTATCTTTTTTTACAAAAATGTGTTTATTGGATTAATATTCTTTTACATTTTTTTTGTTCTTTATTTAGTTTTTTTTATATTTTTTAAATTTTTACTAACTTTTTTTTTTACATTGTCTCAAGATGTAACACCAACTCCTCACTCACAGATTGCTGATCTAATACTTTGCAGTACTTCTGCACTGTGGAGCATTAGATCAGCATCTGACATGTAGGGAGGAGGTGTGTCAGCTTGTGCTCTGAGCATGAGCTGACAGGCCACTGTCCCTGTGTGACCTTGCTGCCATCTTTCGGCCTGGGGTCACCACAAAGACCATTGGTATAATGCAATCGCATCACCTTGTGCCGATGTGCACATAGAAGGAGCTTCCTCCCTCTCCGATGTCCTGCCATGTCGCCACTATTGACAGCAGCAATACAGGGCTTAAACACCTGTGATCAGTGCTAGGACCAATTGTGGGTGTTGCTGCAGGGTGTCAGCTCTGATATAGAGCTGACAACTGCATTTGATCTCAGCGATGCTCAGCATTAGCCCACGCAATCATGGCACCATATATATATGGCAGTTTGTGTGAACTTAGCTCCCGCGGCACCGTACATATATTGCGCATGTTGGGAAGGGGATAAACAATATATTATAAAAATGTTATTTCACCCATGTCAGAGCTGAAAGCAACAATGCATTACAGACCAGTGAAATATCTGCAGTAAATAATAAAGTCCTCAATCGCCATTCTAGTCAGCATGATCCTTATCCCATTTCCTTGTCTGCATGGCTCCTTTTTTTTCCCATCCTTGTTTACATGGCTCGTCATCCCTGTCCGTGGTAATGCATGCTCCTCCTCCCTGTCCTGAATGCATGGCCCTCATCCCTATCCTTGTATGCATGTTCCTCATGCCCTATCATGGTATGCTGACTTCTCATCTCCATCCTTGTAGCATGGCTCCTTATCCCAATCCTGTCTGCAGTTTCTCCTCATCCCTGTCCTGGTAGCATGGCTCCTCATCCTATCCTTGTATGCATGGCTACTTATTCCCATCTTGGTATGCATGGGCTCCTTGTCTCCATCGCTATGCCTGCATGGCTCCTTTCCCCATCCATGTCCCAAATGGCTCCTTATTCCACCTTGTCTCATGGCTCCTTATTTCTATCCTTGTCTGCATGGCTCCTTAACCCCCCATCCTTGTCTGCATGGCTCCTTTCCCATACTTGTCTTCATGACTCCTTATCCTAATACTTGTATGTATAGCTCCTATGTTATTTTCAGGTAAGGAGAAAAAGCAAAAATGGTAATACACCAGAGAGGCTGGAACCTATTGGATTGCATAACTTGAACTAACCCACAAACAACTAGAGGTAGCCGTGGAGCGTATCCTACGTTGATCCTATTCACCTTTATTTTTTGAAAAAAATGACTAAGTATGGAATGGACAAGGCAACTGTTAGGTGGATTCATAACTGGCTTAGTGATCGGACCCCAAAGAGTGGTGTAAATGGCTGCAACATCCAGTTGGAAAATGTCTCAAGTGGGTAACCACAAGGCTCTTTTTTTTGGGGCCCTGTATTGTCAACATCTTTATCAATGATTTAGATTGAAGGAATTGAGGGTAAACTGATCCAAATTTGCTGAGACTACAAAGCTAGGGGTTACTAATTCTAGAGAGAGAGAGGTTCAAAAAGATATACTAACTGAGCAGTGGCAGCAACTAACAGAATGGATTTAACAGGAAAAATGCAAAGTACTACATCAGGGCAATAAAAATGAAAAAAGCATATACAAAATGGAGAAAGGGCAAAGTAACACACATGTGAGAAAGACTGGGTATACTAATTGATCACAGCCTTAACATGAGACCAACAGTGTATGCAGCAGCAAACAAGGCAAATGCCAATTCTAGGATGTATCAACAAAGCATACAGTCTAGATCACGTGAGGTCATTATTGCCCTTAACTCCTCTTGGTCAGGACCTCATCTGGAATACTGTGTCCCGTTTTGGGCACCACATTTAAAAAAAAACAAAAATCAAAAAAACTGAGCAAGTACAGAGAAGAGCCACCAGAATGGTGACCGTCAGCAAACCATGTCCTATGAGGAATGGGGTGCAGATTCGGAAATGATTAGCTGCAAAAGAGGAATAAATGAAGAGATTAATAGCTAACTACAAATATATCAAGCATCAACAATTGTAGAGGATCATCTTTATTCCAATTCCAAGACAGACCATAGAAGGCAATGGATGAAACTGAAATAGGAGATACATATTAATATTAGAAAAAACTTTGACAGTTAGGGTGATCAATGAGTGGAACAGGCTGCCACAAAGAGGTGTGAGTTCACCTTAATGGGTTCTTCAAACAGGGCCATAGACACTGTCTGGGATGATTTGAGAACGCTTTGAGCGGGGTTGGACAGAAGGCCAGGAGGTCCCTTCCAACTCTCGCACCATTCAGATTCTATGATCTATGATCTACTCGTCACCAGTGATAACTACACCTAAAGGCAGAAAAAAGCTATCTGCCCCGGAGCAACCCCAAAGAAATAGAAGCCCCAAACAAAAAAGTGGTCTAGACAAGAAATAGCACAGACACCAGACAGAAACTAGAAGAAGCAAACGTTGGGGCCCCAAACTGTCTATGACAGAAAAGACAGGAAAGAATACTGACCTGCAAATCCAACAAAACCCTAAAAATTCCAACTTCTGAATTGCTAAAAAACCTAAGAATCTCCACCTAATCAACTCGGTGTAACAAAACAAAGCCGAGCCACACTAAAAACAGAAAAAGCAATGCAACAAATAAACAGGCTCAGATAAATTGAAGGAAGCACAGGCCCCAGGATGGGGAACCATGACCTCACAAAAGTGCAAGAAAAAACATGAAAAAAGCAAGCACAAAAGAAAAGCAAAAATACTTATCGAAAGCAGAAGGTGCAGGCAAGACTCCCAGCAACTTCCAAATGAACCTAACACAATTGAGGACAATAACAATTGATCACAGCGACCATCATGGGAGGAACCTCCCTTATATCAGACCAGTCAGTAACCCAATTGCCAATCCTCGCTGAAAGTTTCATACTTTCTGTAACCACCAGAGGAGCCTTGCTCAGACACTATCTCTAGGCACCATTCCACAACACGCTATTCATCCTTGTCTCATGGCTCCTTTCCCCCATCCTTGTCAGCACGGCTCCTTATTCCTATCTTGCATTGCATGTTCCATCCTATTCTTGTATGCATGGTTCCTTATCACATCCCTGTCTGCATGGCTCCTCATCCCTGTCCTGGTATGCATGGCTCCTTATCCCAATCCTTGCATACATGGCTCCTTATCTCCATCCATGTCTACATGGCTCTTCATTCCCATCCTTGTCTGCATGGCTCCTCATCCCCATCTTTGTCTGCATGTCTCCTTATCCCCATCCTTGCATTTGCGGCTCCTTATCCCCATCCCTGCCTGCATGGCTCCTCATCCCTGTCCTGGTATGCATGGCTACACATCCCTATCATTGTATGTATGCCCCCCATGAGAAAAGCATTTAAAAAAAATCTACTTACCTTCTCTGCGCAATCTGCCAGCATCTTGTTCTCGTGCCAACAGCATCACTGCTGAGCAATCATGTGTCAGCGCTCATTAAGGTAATGAATATTCACCTCACTCCAAGCCTATGTAAGTGTAGAGAGGTGAATATTCATTACCTTAATGAGTGGGCACCCGTGATAGCCGGCAACTGTTGGAAACTGGCGGCTGCGGCTGAAACTGTGTGCCCGATATGACAAATGAATACTCACTACCAGTGCAGTGAATATTCATTTCTCTTTAGAAATGGGCACAGACTTTAGCCGTAGCCACTGGCTCCTGCCTCCTGTGACCCTGATCCACCTCCCCCGCCGTCTTCTAGTCCTGAGGAGATGGCGCGTGTGCCCACCGGAGGGCTCTGCGTGCCCTTCTGGCATGCATGCCATAGGTTCTCCGCCACTGACCTATATGAATTACTGATAAATGTATACAGCCTAGAATCCACCCCCCATCTCCCATAAGACCGTTACCTTGATTTCCTAGTTAATATAGCTAATCGGGTGTTTTTTAAACATATACTGTATTAGTGTGTAATTATCATTAATAAAAGTTAATATTTTTAGAGGTGTTTTTCTCCTTGGTTTAGTTTGAGATTATTGATCTCCCAGCCTTTAGCTACGCTCTCCTTTCACCTGCTGCTTCATCTAAGAGTATACTGCTGCTTCTGTGCAAAGACCTCTGGCTATTCCTCACTATGCAACCTGCTGATCCTTCCACAATACATTAAATCCAACCCAAGTCAGTCCAAACACTGAACTACTATTGCTGCTATTAACCATTTAATTGCTGATGGCAATATCTGAAAGCAGCATTTAAATTCAACTCAAGCCACCCCATGGCAATGATGCAAGGCACTGATGTAATATCATTGCAGTCACGGGCCTGCTGAGCTTTGTAGGAGACCAAGATTTTCACTATATACTGTAATATTGTTGATCAAGTCCCATAAAGATAATAAAAAATTGCATTAATAATACATACTGTACTGTATATGTTTAAAAATATAATAAAATAGAATTTTTAAAACGAGAATCTGCCTCCTTGTTTTCCATTAAAAATAGAGAAATAAAAAAAAAACATATTGGTGTTTCAAAATATTATTTTGTCATCACTAGAGATGAGGGTAATATTTGAATCAGTGTGTGTTAGGGTTCGATTTCCCTGCTGCCAAGGGTCTCACCCACCCCTGCGGTCCCATTCATTCCGGCCGCAGTGGAGCCTGCTCAGCAGAGGTGTCGGTCCAGGCGTCTTGCCCACTCCACTACTGGGCAGTGACTTGTTGCTGCCTTTCCTGGATCTGCTGGAGCAGACGTCTTTGGGACAAAGTACTGCATTTTCCCTTCTGAGCATGCCCAGAGTGAGATCTCTCATTGGAGATCAGGGGTCACATGCTCAGGTACTGCAGCAGCTCCTATTGGCCCGCCAGGAAGGCCCTGTTACTACGATCTTCTGGAACAGGTTTCTCATTGGTCCTTGTTCCTGGAAGGTCCTGTAGCTGTTTGCTATAAAAGGGTAGCATGGCTGGGCCGCCATGCGCTAATATCAACCATTGTATGCTATGCGCCAGTGTGGTCATGCGTGGTCATGCGTGTGTGGTTAGGGACCCGGCTGAAATAAGCCACTAGAATACCGACTTAATCGGTGAGGAGTTTGGTGTGCTAGCGTGTCAGGGTCGGTGTCCTAGATACCCTAGATTTACCGGCATAACCGGTGAGGAGTTTGATTGCCGTATTCAGGGTCTGGCTTCAGACGCCATAGATTGCGGGTGACTCCCGCGAGGACATTAGCGCATGACCACGTATTATGCTCGCTTAGCAATTATCCGTGTACCTGAGAGCCTGACAGGAAACGGTAACTTTTCTCAGCGGCTCACTGAAGTTAAGTGAGTTCGCACCTATCGCCATATAGCGCTGTGGCATCCCGTTAGGGCTCTGGGATTAACAGAGTTCGCACTTACTGCCACAACGCGCTACGGCGTTTATTTTTGCGACTCTGCGGGATAACAGAGTTCGCTACTTTCGCCATCTTATTAGCAGCGGGCTTCGCCTGCACGGTGGACCCGGGCTGCGAACGCACCTCTCTATTATATCTATTAGGTGCGTTCCGCAGACCCTAACATAATATTAGCGCCAGGGTCTGGCTAGTAAAATGGCGGATGACCAGCGTCTAAGGCAGTATATCCAGCAGCTGGAGGGAAGGTTGGCGGCTCTTGAGCGCACAACCTCAGCTGTGGATATTACCGCAGTCGCTGTTCAGGCTGCTAGCGTGGCTGCAGCCAGTTTGTCCTCTGCTACCTCTGTCCCTACATTATCCCACCTCCCGCTTCCTGACAAGTTTGCCGGTGACAGCAAGCAATGTCGGGAATTCGTGAGTCAGTGCTCTATACAGCTCGAGCTTCTGGCTGCACGTTTCCCCAGGATCGGGCACAAGTGGGTTTTGTATTGTCTCTACTCTCGGGCAGAGCGTTGGAGTGGGCAACACCGCTGTGGGAGCGTGACGATCGTGTGGTGCGGAGTGCTCCTTGGTTTTTGGAGGCTCTGAAAAAGGTCTTTTTAGGACCTCAGGTCACGCACGATACGGCACTCCAACTGCTGACAATGTCACAGGGCTTGTCCATGGTCAGCCAGTTCTCAGTCCAATTTCGGACTTTGGCCTCTGAATTAGAGTGGCCAGATAAAGTTCTTATTCCAGTGTTCTGGAGAGGACTGGCAGACCATGTAAAGGACGCTTTGGCTACCAGGGAGATTCCTGCCACACTGGAGAAACTCATTTCTATATCTACCCGCATCGACCTCCGTTTTCACGAGCGGAGGTTAGAGCGGACCCAGTGTAGGCAGAGGTTTCGGCTGGCACCCACCTTTGCCAAACCTCTGGAATTTCCCGTTCTGGCGTCTGACTCCCCAGAGACCGTGGAGAATACTCGAGTGGGATCTAAGTCTCGGACCACTCGAGTATCCGTGGTCTGTAGAGTGTGTCAGCAGTCAGGACATTATGCCAACCGATGTCCCCAGCGAATAAGTAAACGGTCATGTTCCGTGACCATGGGTGCAGGGTCATTAGACGCGAGGGATTTTGCTCCGAAGATGCTCCTTAAAGGGTTAATCTCTCTAGGTTCATCCACCCTTCCCGCCAAGCTTTGTGTGGACTCTGGGGCAGAGGGAATTTTATGTCCTCCTCCTTTGCCTCTCGCCATTCCATACAGCTGGTGACGCTCGCCGAGCCAATATCGGTGAGAGTGTTGAATGGAGCAATCCTGCCCTCACAAATCACCCACCAGACTGTCACTCTACCTCTGTCTATGTCTCCTTCACATCAGGAGAATATATCCCTTTTTGTCCTTCCTGAGGGAATAGATGAGGTTTTGTTGGGATTACCCTGGCTTCGCCACCACTCTCCCCATATTGAGTGGTCCTCTGGGAGAATACTGGGTTGGGGTGATCATTGCAGAGACAAATGTCTAGAGAGGACGTTCAGGTTTCCACAACGGAGATACCCATAGATCTTGATTCCCTTCCCAAGGTTTATCGGTCATACGCAGACGTATTCTCCAAAAAGGCAGCGGAGACTCTGCCGCCTCATCGCCCTTATGACTGTCCTATAGACCTCTTGCCTGGAACGGAGCCCCCTCGGGGAAGAGTGTATCCTCTCTCTCTTCCTGAGACGGAGGCCATGTCACAATACATCCAGGAAAATCTGGCCAGAGGGTTTATTAGGAAGTCAGTGTCACCAGCAGGGGCAGGATTTTTCTTTGTGCAGAAGAAGAATGGAGAATTACGACCGTGTATAGACTATAGGGGTCTTAACGCCATTACCGTTAAGAACAAATATCCTTTGCCCCTAATATCTGAGCTCTTTGATAGGCTCCGGGGAGCAAGGGTATTTACTAAGCTGGATCTTCGTGGTGCCTATAACCTGATCCGCATCCGTGAGGGGGCCGAATGGAAGACGGCGTTCAATACCAGAGATGGACATTACGAATATCTTGTGATGCCCTTCGGGCTCTGTAATGCTCCAGCCGTCTTCCAAGATTTCGTAAATGACATCTTCCGGGACATGCTTGCCACCTCTGTGGTAGTCTATCTGGATGACATTCTCATCTTTTCTCCAGATATGGACACCCACCGGAGAGATGTTTGCAGGGTCTTCGACCTCTTGCGGGCAAATTCCTTATATGCGAAGTTGGAGAAAGTGTGTGTTTGAGCAGGAGTCTTTGCCATTCCTGGGCTATATCATCTCCACTCAGGGATTGGCTATGGATCCTGCCAAACTACAGGCTGTAATGGATTGGCAAGAACCCCACTCTCTTAAAGCGGTGCAGCGCTTTATGGGGTTCATTAATTACTATCGCCAATTCATTCCCCACTTCTCTACTTTGGTTGCTCCCTTGGTAGCCCTCACCAAGAAAGGAGCCAATCCCAAATTGTGGTCAGAGGAGGTCTCCAAGGCCTTTACTTCAATCAAGTCCCATTTTGCTAGCGCTCCTATCCTACATCGTCCCGAGGTTGATAAGCCTTTTATATTGGAGGTAGATGCCTCGTCCGTTGGTGCTGGAGCAGTCCTTTTTCAAAAGGATGCTCAAGGTCGTAAACATCCTTGCTTCTTCTTCTCCAAGACCTTCACACCTGCGGAGAGGAATTATTCCATTGGGGATAGGGAGATGCTAGCCATGAAGTTGGCCTTTTCTGAGTGGAGACATCTCCTGGAGGGGGCTCGCTTTCCCTTCCAAGTGTTCACTGACCACAAAAATTTGGTCTATTTACAGACCGCCCAGCGGCTAAATTCCTGTCAGGCCAGATGGTCCCTGTTCTTCTCCCGATTCCATTTCACCCTCCATTTTCTCTCAGGGGAGAAGAACATTCGTGCTGATGCTCTGTCTCGCTCCGTGGTGTCCTCTGAGGAGGTGGAGGAGGAGCCTCGGCTGATTGTCCCCACAGAGAGCCTATGTAAGGTTCTTTGTCTCTGTTGACATGTTCCTTGAAACTCAGTTTTCCGTCGGCCATTTTGCTTTCTGTCTTTCTGCAGCTCTTGCCCTCAGTTAATATGGAGTTTCCAGTTTTCATGTTCCCGCCCTGATTCTTCCCTCTTGCTTCTTAAGCAGCCTCAGCTGAACAATCAGTGCTCCTGAATCAAGCCTCAGTCAGTCTGTGACCTGACTCCTGGAAGCCTTGGACTTGTACTCCAGCTATTCCCTACTGAGGAACCTTGGAACACTTTTGGACTCTGGAAACCTGCTGTTTGGTGAATCCATGTTTGCAGAGGAATTACGGTACAGAGAAGAGATCCTGAACCTGCTTTGGAGATTTATTGTAGTGCTTGAAGTTACTCTGGCCTGCTGTGTCTCCTGTCGCTGTTCCTGCAAACTGTGTGAACTTTTCAGCATGCTTGTATGAAGTAATACAAGTCATTTCATTTCAACCTATGTCTCCTGTGTTTTCCTCGCACCCAAGCACAAGACGCTATAGGAACTGTACACTATACATGACAAGATTCAGGAGCCAATGTTTAGTGTCTGCTGGGTCTGGGAAAGCCGTGTCTGCTGTGACTGTGGATATCAGATGTCCGTTTAATACCTTATGTGATGACAGTGGTTGTGACTTCTCACAACCATTCCAGGTGAGCGCATTCCCTTAAAATTTTACTCTGGAGTGTTACCACAGGTAAACACTATTGTTTTTTTTTTTTTTTCCTTTCCTCTTCTCCTTCCAGCACTTCTGCCTTAAAAGATCTGGAAGATGGAGGCCCGCATAAAGGAACTTTGCGGAGTGACTGATACAATCCTTTCAGATGTACAGACTTTAAAAACCCGTTTTGCAAGCCTACAGGACCTCACTAATCATAATTTGCAAGTGTTTGGACAGACTACCCAGGAATTGCGAGCCAGGATTGAGGCTCTAGAGGAACGAGCCCAGGCTCCTGCCATAACCCCAAGTTCTGGGATCCCCAAATTACCTCCTTTTCGTTTTGGCGGTGAACGTGAGAAATTCAGGGGATTTATTAATCAATGCAATTTATTTTTCTCTGCACATGCTTCACAATTTCCCACTGAACGATCCAAAGTGCTTACTATAATCATGTTGCTTACCAATAAGGCTTTGATGTGGGCAAACCCTCTGATTGAGACTGAGGATGATTGTTTGAATCACCTTGATGCTTTTATTTCAGCCATGGGGCAGGTGTTTGATGACCCCAATCGAGGTGCAACAGCTGAAGCAGCCATGTTAACTTTGCGCCAAGGTAAGCGTTCATTAGCCGAATATGCCCTGGATTTCAGGAGATGGGCTCTTATACCACTTGGGACACTTCCGCTAAAAAATCTATTTTTCGGAAAGGGTTGTCTCCACTGATTAAGGATGAACTTGCTCGTGCCGACCCTCCCACTGCGTTAGGTGACTTTATTAACTATTGTATCTCGTATTGATGCTCGTCTGACTGAACGCAGACAAGAGAGATGGTTCGAAAATAATCGCACTAACCTTTTACTACCTCCCTCCTCAGCTAAGGAACCTTTGAGTTGGATCACAAGGGAACCAGAACCTGAACCCATGCAGGTGGACTCTTTACAAAGACGGGTTAGTGATGCACGCAAAGAACATCGTATAAAGGAAAATCTATGTTTCTACTGTGGTAAGTCAGGGCACTTCATTATAAACTGCCCCAGCCGTTCTCGTAAGACTACTGCAGCAGTCATTCACTGTGAGTGTTGCGAGAGGAGCTCTGTCATGTCCGAGCCTCAGGCTCCAGAGAGATCTGCTGCAAGAGATCTTGATTTCTCGACTTAAACTCTGTTAGTTCTGGGGACGATGACGGTATAAACGCTGCAATTTTTCAAGTTTCCTCAGCGGTGTCCCAGCTGAGTTGTAAAAGAAACAATTCTCATTGCTTCCTTTCCATCAAACTCTGGGTTGACTCAGTCTGGGTGTCTAGCTCTGCTATGATCGACTCAGGAGCAAGTGGAAATTTTATGGATTCTCCTTTGCTCTGAAACAGGGGATACGTTCAGTGAAGAAGGCTACTCCAGTACAGATGGAGACTGTGGATGGCTCTCTACTGACTTCTGGACCAGTGGATCAAGAAACAGAGCCTTTGAGGGTCCTTATGGGTAAAGATCATCAGGAGAAAATGTCTTTTATGCTTATCTCTTCTCCCCACTTTCCCATCATTCTAGGGCTACCATGGCTGCAGGCGCAGAATCCTACTATTAACTGGGAGACCAAGGAATTACACTTTCCGGAGAAACAGATGAGTCAAGGAGTTTCAGCTTGCTCTGTTCCTAAAGGAACCATGTCAGTCCCTGAACTACCAGCTGTATACCAGGACTATGTGGATTTATGTGACAAGAAGAACGCTGATCAGCTTCCTCCTCACCGTCCATATGATTGTCCAATTGAATTATTGCCTGGAGCCGAGATACCTTTTGGTAAGATCTACCCCTAGCGGGGCCCGAGCTAAAAGCTTTGAAGGATTATATAGACGAAAATTTAGCCAAGGGCTTCATACGCCCCTCTTCATCTCCCGCAGGTGCACCCATCTTCTTTGTGAAGAAGAAAGATGGATCTCTGAGACCCTGCAAAGACTATAGGGAACTCAATAAGGTTACTATTAGAAACCGTTATCCATTGCCTTTAATCCCTGAATTGTTGGAGAGAGTGCGGCATGCCAAAATTTTCTCTAAACTGGATCTCCGTGGGGCCTATAACTTGGTCCGTATTAGACCTGGGGATGAATGGAAGACTGCTTTCAGGTCACGCTATGGACACTTTGAATATCTAGTTATGCCTTTTGGTCTGAGTACCGCCCCAGCCACTTTCCAACACTTCGTGAATGATATCTTCAGGGATCTCCTAGATACATTTGTGGTGATTTATCTGGATGATATTCTAATTTTTTCTAACTCCACAGAGGAACATCATGGACATGTGAGAATGGTCTTAGAACGCCTAAGACAAAACCATCTCTACATCAAACTTGAAAAATGTGAATTCCATAGGACCGAAATTAAATATCTGGGGTATGTACTATCTACGCAAGGGATTAGTATGGATGGAAGCAAGACCCAAGCCATCAAGGATTGGCCAATTCCTAGAAATGTGAAGGAGGTGCAGCGTTTCATTGGGTTTGCCAACTTCTATAGACGTTTCATTAAGAATTTTTCTGAGGTAGTGTCACCTATCACCCAACTTACCCGGAAACAGTCTAGGTTCTCCTGGACCCCGCAAGCTCAGGAAGCATTTTCCTGTTTAAAGGATAAATTTACCACCGCACCTATCTTAGTACATCCCAACCCCGAGCTTGCCTTCATAATAGAGGTGGATGCTTCAGACTGTGCCGTTGGAGCTATACTCTCTCAGAGAACAGGTGAGAAGAATGTCTTGCATCCCTGTGCCTTCTTTTCCCAGCAGTTGTCTTCAGCTGAGAGGAACTACGATGTGGGCAATAGAGAATTGTTGGCCATTATTGCCGCCTTCAAGGAATGGAGACACCTTCTTCAGGGAGCTGCACAGCAAATAGTCGTCCTGACAGACCATCGTAACCTTGAATTTATCAGGTCGGCTAAGTGCCTGACTCCTCGCCAGGCTCGCTGGAATCTTTTCCTAAACCAATTTAATTTTGTCATTTCTTATAGACCAGGATCGCGCAATGGAAAGGCTGATGCACTCTCTAGGATTCATTCAGCAGAGACACGTCCACTTACTCCTCCTAAGACTATTCTTCCTGACTCTAGATTCCTGGGAGTGATTCATAATCAAGACCTACTTAAGGACATCAAGGAAGCATACCATGCGGATTCTTTGTTGGCTCAACCCCCAAGGGACGTAAGTCTTGTCTTTAAGAATGGTGTGTGGATTCAGGACAACGTCTGTATATACCTGAAACAGTCAGATTGAGAGTATTGCAACTCATCCACGATTCCAAGATAGCCGGGCATAGGGGAATTCTAAAGACACAAGAATTTCTTTCTCGTTTCTTTTGGTGGCCCACTTACAGGAAAGATGTCTTAAACTATGTCACTTCATGTGAAGTCTGTGCAAGATGCAAAACACCTCGCTCCTCACCAACTGGTCTGTTGCAACCTCTTCCCACCCCGTCCCGCCCGTGGGGATCCATTTCTATGGACTTCATTGTGGAGTTACCAACCTCTCAAGGGAAGAACACATTCTAGTGGTGGTTGACCGTCTAACAAAGACAGCTCATTTTATCCCTTGTGTCGGCTTACCCACTGCAAAACAGACATCAGACTTGATGATTAAGAATGTGTTTCGCTTACATGGAGTACCGGATGAGGTCATTTCGGATCGAGGGGTGCAATTCACTTCAAGGTTTTGGCAAAATTCTGTGCAGCATTGGACATTAAAGTAAACCTTTCTTCTGCTTTTCATCCCCAGACTAATGAACAGACAGAACAAACCAATCAGACCCTGGAGCAGTATCTCCGCTGTTTTATCTGCCACCTACAGGATGATTGGGTGGATCTACTTCCACTGGCTGAGTTCTCTTATAACAACTCTCAGAGCACCTCCACTAAGCAGTCTCCTTTTTACTCCAATCTAGGTTATCATCCTAACATTCTTCCTCGATTTCCCATAGATACGCCCTTGCCGGCAGTGGCTGAAAGAATCACTTCTTTACAAAAGAATATGGATCTTCTAAAGGAAAATCTAGAATTGGCTCAGGAAAGGTACAAGAAAGCAGCAGATAAATTTCGTAAACCTGCACCAGCTTTCAAGGTAGGAGATTTGGTCTGGCTGTCAACCAGAAATCTTAAATTAAAGATTCCATCGTCTAAATTGGGACATAAGTACATTGGACCTTATAAGATCAATAAGATTATAAGTGCTGTTGCTTGTCGTCTTCAACTACCCAGAACTATGAGAATCCACCCTGTCTTTCATGTATCCCTACTAAAGGCTGCAACACCCAATACGTTTCCTGGACGTTCTTCTCCTTGCCCTGACCCAGTGCTGGTCGATGGTCAGAAGAATTTATGGTAGAAAGGATTCTAGATTCCAGGTTGTACAAAATCAGTTGCAATATTTGATTAAATGGCAGGGCTACCCAGTGGAGGACAACTCATGGGAACCAGTCAATAATGTAAATGCTCCTCGCCTGCTCCGCCAGTTTCATCAGAGGTACCCTGACAAGCCTGGTCTGAGTCATCCAGAGGTTGTCCCTAAGGGGGGGAGTAATGTAAGGTTCTTTGTCTCTGTTGACATGTTCCTTGAAACTCAGTTTTCCGTCGGCCATTTTGCTTTCTGTCTTTCTGCAGCTCTTGCCCTCAGTTAATATGGAGTTTCCAGTTTTCATGTTCCCGCCCTGATTCTTCCCTCTTGCTTCTTAAGCAGCCTCAGCTGAACAATCAGTGCTCCTGAATCAAGCCTCAGTCAGTCTGTGACCTGACTCCTGGAAGCCTTGGACTTGTACTCCAGCTATTCCCTACTGAGGAACCTTGGAACACTTTTGGACTCTGGAAACCTGCTGTTTGGTGAATCCATGTTTGCAGAGGAATTACGGTACAGAGAAGAGATCCTGAACCTGCTTTGGAGATTTATTGTAGTGCTTGAAGATTACTCTGGCCTGCTGTGTCTCCTGTCGCTGTTCCTGCAAACTGTGTGAACTTTTCAGCATGCTTGTATGAAGTAATACAAGTCATTTAATTTCAACCTATGTCTCCTGTGTTTTCCTCGCACCCAAGCACAAGACGCTATAGGAACTGTACCCTATACATGCAACCTAAGAACTGTGTCCCCGGTTTCGCTTGAGTCTGTGCCTCCGGGCAAGACTTTTGTGCCCATCAATTTGCGACCGGAGGTTCTCTCTTGGGCACACTCGTCCAGGGTGGGTGGACATTTTGGGCAAAGAGGACATCTGAGTTGCTGGCGAGGACATACTGGTGGCCACATATGGTCCGTGACGTCAGGGAACTTCAGCATGCGTCTCCTGCGCCAAGAATAAGTCCCCTCGACAAGGCCAGCTGGGTTACTCTTTCCTTTACCGGTGGCAGACAGGCCTTGGGAGATGGTCGGGATGGATTTTGTGGTTGGCTTACCCAAGTCTCGGGCTGCACCATCATCTAGGTGATAACCGACCACTTCTCCAAAATGGTGCACTTGGTGCGTTACCACGGTTACCGTCTGCACGGGCCTTGGCAGCATTATTCATTAGGCATATTTTCCGCCTACACGGTATGCCAGACAAAATTGTTAGTGATCGAGGTCCCCAGTTTGCGTCTCGGTTCTGGAGAGAGCTGTGTCGTTTACTCAGCATTGAGTTGAATCTCTCCTCTGCATACCATCCCGAGACGAATGGGTTGGTAGAGAGGGCCAACCAGACCTTGGTCACATACTTGCGACATTTTGTCTCTGCCAGGCAGGATGACTGGGCATCCTTGCTACCGTGGGCTGAGTTTGCTCTAAATAATGCTGTGGCTGACTCCACCGGACAGACCCCATTCCTCCTGAACTACGGTCAGCATCCGCGGGTACCAGTGCCTATGCCCGTGTCTTCCGCCGATTCCAGGGTGGCAGACTGGGCTGTGGAGGCACGGACATTTGGGACCGCACTCAGGATGCCATTCAGGCCTCCAAAGAGAGGATGAGGTCTTCGGCCGATGCCCATCGGCGCCCCGCTCCTACGTTTGCTCCGGGTGACCTAGTGTGGCTTTCTGCCCGAAACATCAGGCTACGGGTAGAGTCCACCAAGTTGGCACCTCGCTTTTTGGGCCCCTTTAAAGTTCTTGAGCAGGTGAACCCGGTAGTTTACCGCCTAGCCCTTCCGCCTCGCCTTGGTATCACTGACACCTTTCACGTGTCCCTCTTGAAACCCGTGGCCATTTCCCGGTTTTCCGAGTCATCTGCTGGGACGTCGGGTTCATCTACCGACGATCATGAGGTGAACGCCATTGTTGGGTGCAAGGTGGTACGAGGCAAAAAATTTTATTTGGTGGATTGGAGGGGTTATGGGCCTGAGGATAGATCCTGGGAGCCTGCCGAGCATGTTCACGCTCCGCAGCTCACCGCTGCCTTTGAGCGCAGCAAGGCCCAGAAAGGGGGGGCCCTAGGAGGGGGTGTAATGTTAGGGTTCAATTTCCCGCTGCTGCACAAGGGGAGTCTCGAACCCGTCCCGCTGCGGTCTCCCATTCATCTCCGGCCTGCAGTGGAGCCTGCTCAGCAGAGGCGTCGGTCCTGGCGTCTTGCCCACTCCACTACTGGGCAGTGACTTGTTGCTGCCTTTCCTGGATCTGCTATTATAGTCAATGCTGGAGCAGACGTCTTTGGGACAAAGTACTGCATTTTCCCTTCTGAGCATGCCCAGAGTGAGATCTCTCATTGGAGATCAGGGGTCACATGCTCAGGTACTGCAGCAGCTCCTATTGGCCGCCAGGAAGGCCCTGTTACTACGAGTCTTCTGGAACAGGTTTCTCATTGGTCCTTGTTCCTGGAAGGTCCTGTAGCTGTTGCTATAAAAGGGTAGCATGGCTGGGCCGCCATGGGGCTAATATCAACCATTGTATGCTATGCGCCAGTGTGGTCATGCGTGTGTGTGGTTAGGGACCCGGCTGAAATAAGCCACTAGAATACCGACTTAATCGGTGAGGAGTTTGGTGTGCTAGCTGGTCAGGGTCGGTGTCCTAGATGCCCTAGATTACCGGCATAAACGGTGAGGAGTTTGATTGCCGTATTCAGGGTCTGGCGTTCAGACGCCATAGATTGCGGGTGACTCCCGCGAGGAACATTAGCGCATGACCACGTATTATGCTCGCTGAGCAATTATCCGTGTACCTGAGAGCCTGACAGGACACGGTACTTTTTCTCAGCGGCTCTGTGACGTAACAAGGTTCGCTTTTGGCGCTAGACAGCGCCCTAGCGTTTTACTTTGCGGCTCACTGAAGTTAAGTGAGTTCGCACCTATCGCCATATAGCGCTGTGGCATCCCGTTAGCGGCTCTGGGATTAACAGAGTTCGCACTTACTGCCACAACGCGCTACGGCGTTTATTTTTGCTACTCTGCGGGATAACAGAGTTTGCTACTTTCGCCATCTTATTAGCAGCGGGCTTCGCCTGCACGGTGGACCCCGGGCTGCGAACGCACCTCTCTATTATATCTATTAGGTGCGTTCTGCAGACCCTAACAGTGTGTTCAGGCTTTTTATCCTGAGAAATTTCATTAGTGGAGAAGTTATTCTCTGAAAACGTAATCAGAGACCTGAGCAGTTTTACTTCACTCTGCGCTATTGAACAGCCAGGAGTTGACGACATGCAAATGAAGCCAGAGGAATACATGACTTCACGCTGCTGGTCACAGATTCAACTGCTCCGGTGTGAGACTTTGAGCACTGGGTGTGTGACATAGAGATATCACCTAATTCCATCCAGATAGAAGAAGAGGTATTTGACAGGACCATTTAGGTTTGCTCATTGAACTGGACCACACAAATTACATACAGCGAGGGAGATGTCTTAAACACTTTTTCAGAGGTATGAAGGGGAACCTAAGTGGACATAAAGAGGTTGTAGTAACCCCATTTGCATGATTTTCAAGGCGATGAGCAGGTTTTATAAGGCTTAAAACAGGTGACAATATTTACCTGCGGATTATCTGCATCTATTGAGAGTCTATGGAAAAAATCTGCACAAATGCGAAAGAAATTGATTTTCTGAGGATTTGAAACACGCACTGCAGGTCATTTACACTGAGTAATGAGAAACACAGTGGGCATGAAATTTCTAGAAGTCCCATCCACTTTGCTGGAACCATAAGACGTTGCGTTTTTGGTGAAGCAAAAATATGCAGCGCCAAAAACTCACCAAAAGCTCATTGTGGGAGCACAGCCTAAGAAACTTACTACCTTCTTTGCCATGGTTCATTGATTTATAACCTTATTATAACCAATATAATCCATATCTTCAGCATAACAATATATTACCTTGCAATAATGTTTTCAGCTCTGTTATTTTAATAGCATTATTATAAAGTCATGCTTAGCTGATCTGTAATTTATGCACTATTCATGGTACAAACTATAAAACCCTTTATGAAACCAGTTACATAAAACTCAGAAATGCTGTGTCCCTATTCAAATTCTTTGAAGATATTGGGACAAAGTGACTTTTTTGTTCTTTTGGTTACCTTGTGCCACCTTTCCTCCTACTCAAATAGCTTTTGTATGCTTTGTTGCTAGGTAATATTACATGTGAACTAAAGTCCGCTTTGGCTATTTTCAAATCAGTGACGCCGATAATGATGATTAAGTATCTGACAAATTGTATAATACCACATTTATTATTATACCTTTTACAAAGCTGTTATTCAACTTGTAGTTAAATATTCACTGTAATTATTTCTATTTAGAAAACATGCAAGCTGTACTATATGACAAAGCAAAGTATAATACCTTGCAGAATTTATACAGGATATAAAAATAGAAACTCACATAGATATTTTATTCAGTTTTCATTAAATCTATTATGGTAGGATAGGTTTGACAATTTGATGATCAAATAATGTTTTAAATAATTAACATTCTCCTATATGCTTTGTATATAAATTCATCACACAAAATCTAAACTTATTTTTCTTTTTTTTCCCCCATCATTCATATTTTTGTTAGGAAAATTTAAATATAATTGCTTTACATAGAGTGACCATCATCAGATAGTATACTTGTGAGTGAGAAGAGAAGCTTAGATTAAGATAACATTGTAAGAATTTGTAGCTCTTCTACTATGATGTAATCCCCACAGGAAACATATATTTGCCCTGGTGTCTGATTAAGGGGTTCTTTGGTCTACAGCTACAAATCTGAAGTCACTGTGTGACTGCAGACTAATGAATCCTCTCATCACGTACAATGCATGCTGTGGGGATTCTCCAGTGCTGGCACTGTAATTACAAGTATGTGACTTGCATACATGAGGTCATGTGTTGACTAGATGGGTGTGAGCTCTATCAATGCAACTGTACTGAGAGAGGCAAGACAAGTTTAGCTGGAATGTGACTGGAAGTATGCAAATAACATACTTGTTGGTACATGACTGCCTTCTCCGAGCACCAGCAGCGGAGAATTCTCACTGGGTGCAGTGTGAGTGATGTGAGGATTCAAAAGTCTGCAGTCACATAGAGCGAATATTTCAATGTACGATTTGGATTACGATCACCGATTTTGCAATATTTGCCAAATTATTCGTATAATTATCAGCGAACATAGCTGAACGCAATTGGAGTCAATGGGAAGCAAAAACATACGCATACACAACACTTTCAAATGGGCACAAAAGCTGCCAAAATATGTCAAACTAGGGACAGACACCAGTAAAGTGGCCTTAATTCACCCACAGTACAAATTTTAGAATGGCACAGCAGCAATCAGCCATTCATGAGGTATCAGGGTCTGGGCTAGCATTTACAGCTTTAAATTAAACTTCAAATTAAGATGAGGTGGGTGAGGCAATTGTGTAGGGGTGCTGTGCTGAAAGCCCTGATACCACATGCAACAGCTTCACTTGCTTTGATGCACAGCCACACTCAGGTGGCACAAATACCAGTTTTGTAGACTGCTATTGTTAGTTTAATGTAAGGATAGTAACACGCATAGTTGACTCAAAGAGTGTGGAGGCCTGCCAGTCTCAGTGGCCTACTGCTGCAGGCAACACACATGAAGGAGACCCAACCAGGAGTTTACAGGAGTTTGGCATCAATTTTAAAAGAGTAGAAATAGTATAATGGGGACCGACATCTCTTCCACTACAGGCAAGCTAGCAGATGGAGACTCAACCAAGAGTCTCCACAGTTCCAAAAATTAGTGGTAGACACCACCAAAGTAGAATCAATTTGGCCAGAGTAGAAAAGTATAATAGGGACCGACATCTCTTCCACTACAGCCAACACAGCAGATGGAGACTCAATCAGGAATCTTCAAATTTAAAATAATTAGGGGCATGCACTACCAAAGTGGCATCAATTCCACCAGAGCAGACATAGTATAATAGGGACTGACTCCTCTTAGATTACAGCCAACCCAGCAGATGGAGAACCAATCAGAAGTGTTCACATTTCCAAAAATTTTTGGCAGACACCAACAAAGTGACATAAATTTCACCAGAGTAGAAATAATTCAATGGAGACCGACATCTCTTCCACTATAGCTAACACAGCAGATGGAGAGCCAATCAGGAGTCTCCACATTTCCAAAAATTAGAGGCAGACACAACCAAAGTGGCATCAATTTCACCAGAGTAGAAATAGTACAATGAGGAGCGATACCTCTTCCACTGCAGGCAACCCAGCAGATGGAGACCCAACCAGGAATGTTCGCATTTCCAAAAATTAGTGGCAGACACCACCAGAGTAGAAATAGTATAATAGGGACAGACACCTATTCCACTACAGCCAAACCAGCAGATGGAGACCCAATCGGGCGTCTTTAAATTTAAAATAATTAGGGGTAGACACCACCAAAGTGGCATCAATTTCACCAGAGTAGAAATAGTATAATGGAATAATGGGGACCCAAAACTCTTGAGCTACAGCCAACCCAGCAGAAGGAGAGACCCAATCAGAAGCCTCCACAGTTCCAAACATTAGTGGCAGACACGTCCAAAGTGGCATGAATTTCACTACTGTCAGAAAAATGTAAAGGTAGTTGACTTAAAGGAAGTGGAGGCTTGTCAGTCTCGAAGGCCAACTGCTACAGGCAACACACAAGAAGGCGACCCAACCAGGTGTCACGATAAGTAAAGACCCCACACAGGGTTCGGTCGGCAGAAGGGATTGATGCCAGCTGTTATCTCCTTAAGCACAGCCTTTCCACTGCCGAGCCTTGGGTGCCAGCCTATGTAAGAGGGTCTACATATTTTATGATTCTCTTTCCTTAGAGAAACTTATAAGTAATAATCTTCTTGCAGATTAAATGTTGGCACCTTGCTGCAGGCTAGCATTTAGGCACCTTTATGTGGATTCACGAGCAGCACAATCAGGGTATACACTATTGTTTTCTCTGGACTACCTATGCTTTGAAGCTTTTTTGTTAACCCTTGTGGTTTTAACTGGGCTTGTCATTACCACATGTTTTGTGCATATCCATCCTTCCCAGTTTTCTCCAGCTGGTATATTTCCCCACCTCCTTTTTGGAGTCTCCCTTACTTTTTCTCTCATCATTTTCTTTGATCTTAACAATTGTATTTCAATAAAATTATCATTTTATTTCTACTTTGTTGTCTTTTCACTTCTTATCTATGGTGGCAACTTCCACTATAAATCACGTATAGTTTAAAGGAAGTGGAGGCCTGTCGGTCTCAAAGACCAACTGCTACAGGCAACACACAAGGTGTCACAATTAGTAAAGACCCAACGGGGTGGTTTGGTCGGCGGACAACATGACTCACACAACAGGAAGAAAATGGGGAGAGGAAGACCCTACTGATAGGGAAAATGAGGGATGGTCACTTCCAGCTCATACCTGAGCCTGACCCTGCACTCCCCTAATGCCCTAAGTGGGTCCTTCCCCATCAGGAACCTTGTCCCTTGCTGTCATCTAGCACTGCCCTGGCCGACAAGGGTGCTAGCCTCACAATTGCAGATGGAACTGGAACAACACAGGAGACAGTGACAAGCACAAAACAGACGAGGAAAAAACACCAAACTTAGCCTTCTTTCCTGCAAAACAATGCACAGGAGAAGAAATGCACCCAGACCATGGACTCCACGAAGCTAGCTGATACACTACAGCAGCCAGAGAGATCCTAACTCCAGGCTTGGTCAATATAGATTGCTCTATCACTGACAGTCAGCTGATGCATCAGGTGACCATTTAAAGGATGGTGGAAATAGTCACCACCCACATCAGCGGACTTATTAACTCTGCAGTTTCAGCAAGCTGCCAGCAAGGGAAACTGACATTAACCCCCGCTGGTCTGAAAGGAAAAAAGCAACATTTACATCAGTGGAACCAGAGCTACCACAAATCCAAAAATGGATTGTGACAGTACCCCTCTTTCAATGAGTGACCTCTGGACCCTCAACACCAGACCTCACTGGAAATGACAGATGCCTTGATCCACAAAGATTCACCTCTGCATTCACCTGATCCTCAGGATTACTGCAAACACAATCCAAAGGAGATGGCAATAATGTAGGCTCCAGAGGAGGAACAAATCTCCAGAGCGCTGACCTGTTATGATTTGGTAGCTGAGGAGAGCAAGCAAAAAAGGCAATACACCAGAGAGGTTGGAATCTATTGGATTGCAGTACCCTGACTAACCACCACAACTAAAGGCAGCCGTGGAGCGTACCTACGTTGGTCCTAGACGCCTCGTCACAGCCTGAGAAGCTAACTTCACCTAAAGATAGAAAGAGGAAAACTATCTGCCCCGGAGCAGATCCTCAAAGAACATAGGAAACCCCCAAATATGTAATGGGGGTTAGACAAGAGGAAAATACAGACACAGACAGAAAATAGTATGAGCAAACGTTGGGGCCCAATCTTCCTAGACAGAAAAGGATAGGAAGGTCACTTACTACAATCCAAAAAACCCTAAAAAAATACCAACACACTAATTGCAAAAACACCTGAGATCACACGACCTCTACCACCTAAATTAGTTAGAAACGCCGAGAAACAAAAGCAGTCAAAAGTCAAAGGTAGAAAAAATAGAAAAAACTTTATTGATGTAATAGGATGAAAGTATTACACAACAGGTGAACCCTGCATGTGCCACAACACACAGTAAAAACACAGCAAGGGAAGCCATGTGTGGTAGCGTAGATATAATAATGCCTCTTATTCCATATGTTCATTAATATTTCACCTAGCTGAAATGCATAGGTAAGTATATAGAGGTAAATAATACATGGTGATGTCATACATACCACTAAAGTCACCAATGTGAGACCACACAGGTTACCCTTGCCGCCCCAAGGGGTGACTTTAGTGGTATGTATGACATCACCATGTATTATTTACCTCTATATACTTACCTATGCATTTCAGCTAGGTGAAATATTAATGAACATATGGAATAAGAGGCATTATTATATCTACGCTACCACACATGGCTTCCCTTGCTGTGTTTTTACTGTGTGTTGTGGCACATGCAGGGTTCACCTGTTGTGTAATACTTTCATCCTATTACATCAATAAAGTTTTTTCTATTTTTTCTACCTTTGACTTTTGACTGCTTTTGTTTCTCGGCGTTTCTATATATTGTATATGCAGTTGGTCTGCTACAGTCTGGCAACTTTTCAGTTTACTACTTTGTGACACTATGTTATTATATCCCCTATGATGATATGTTACTCTCAGTAACTGATATGTTGATTTATGGTGTTATTTGGTTCACCTAAATTAGTTCTCTGGTGTAACAAAAACTAAGCCGCAGCCACAGAAAAATCTGGAAAAGGCAAATGAACAAACAACTGGCTGAACTAAACTGAGAGGAGCACAAGCCCCCGGAGGGGACCTGGCAGACCCCCACAGAAGTGCAGGACAAAATGCAAAAAGCAAGCACAAAAAACTAAAAGAAGAAAATGTCTTATCTGTTAGCAGAAGATGCAGGCACGAAACAGCAAGCTTCAAAGTGAACCAGGAACAAAAGTTGAGACCAGAACAATTGATCACCGGCAACCCTGATGGGAGGGAACCTCCCTTATATAAGACCAGTCAGTAACACCTGATCGCCAATCTTCACAATCTTCATTGAATAGTTCAGTACTGTTTGTAACCACCAGAGGGAGCTTCTGCTCAGAATTCATTTCTAGCACATTCACAACACTGACCTGTGGAATATGTTGTGTATGTGCATTACTGGGGGTAACTCCCGCTGGAAAGTCCCCGGACTGAGAGTGTCTGATACCCGATATGGCTGATCACCCTAGAACTCTATGTCCCAGTTGCATACTTCCACCTGATGTTTTTGGTGGACACCCACACATACTCATTCACACACAGGTCCAGACCTGAATGTTTATTTCCATGCATGCATTTGCCAAAGGATGGTGAACTTTTTGAGGAACCGACAACAGAGACATCCCCCTGTGTCACCAAACTCATACCCTCGCTATATACAGAGTGAACCACCACCCTCACCTGATCCTTCTCCTAGGAGGACACAGAGAATCAGGGTTTTCCTGTGGTGAGAGTTGAATCCTGCCCCTATTCCCAGGTGGCTCCTTAGCTGCCTTGAATGGAGATGAAAGGGTTGGTTTAAGAAGGACAGCAGAGATAGTAGCTCTCAGGCAGCAGTCCTTGCAAGACTGTTTCCAACTGACTACTTCCCTGGACCACCAATTTATGACCGAGTTGTGTTTCTTCAGCCAGGAAAGGCCTAGGACTATGGGAGTTGGCATATCCTCCAAGACGTAGCATGACAGGGACTCCTCATGGAGAGTCCTATACGCAGGTTAATATCTTTGACTTGGGTCACTCTCCCCTGGCTGAGATGAACAGAGTCAATAGCCTGAACACTAATGGGTCTCGCCAGCATCCTGCTCATCAGACCATGGGTCAAAACAAGTGAGAATCCACCCAATTGACTCCCGCTCCACCATCCACAAGAATCGGAACAGCCTCAATAACCCCGCCAACAACCACTTCAGCAGGAAAGGTACACTGAGATGAAAAGATGGATGAAATATACACACCCTGGTCGCCTCCCCCACATGACCAGGGGACATGGCTTTTAAGATGGTGTACATATTTTGGTGCGAGCAGGGCAGACATTTATGTAATGACCCATAAGTCCACAGTAGAAACATACCTCCATACAACGACGAACCGCAGGCAACCCTGCTTGAGAAGAGACTCCTCCCACCTGCATAGATTTGTCCATTTACACTGGTGTGTACTCCTCCCAAGAAAGAACAACAGGAGCAAATTTGGTGTATATCGCTCCCTGAGTCTATCCACCCACATAGCAAGGCCCATGGTGACTTCCAACAACCCAGGAGTAGCGTACTGCACCAGAGTATCCTGTAGCCTAGGTGACAGACCCTGACAAAAATGACTCCTAAGAGCAGGGTCGCTCCACTGTCAGTGGCCTATCTCCTAAACCCTGAGCAGTATTCCTCAGCCGGCCGGACCCTCTGCTTGATTTTACGGAGTCTACACTCAGTCAGGGACACTCCATCAGGATCCACATACACAAGCGCCAATGCCGCAAAAAATTCAGCCATCGACCGCAAAGGTGGTTAATCGGTCGGGAGGGAGAAGGCCCAGGATTGGGGATCACCCATGAGAAGGGAGACTATAATCCCCACATGCTGTTCCTCGCTCCCTGAAGAACGAGGGTGAAGCCTTAAATATAGTTTACAGGCCTCCTGAAAAAAAAACATTTATCACTCCCTCCAGAGAACCTGTCAGGGAGAGATATCTTGGGTTCTGATTGAGCCTGCACATGAGCTGAGATTCAGAACCCTGAAAGCTGCTGAAGATGCTGCACCATCTGACACCGCAGCTCCTAAAACTTCTCAGTGACAGTCTGGATCAGCTGACCAAAAGCCTGTGCTTGGGCCATCGGTTCACCAGAAAAAATTATCTGTCAGTGTCACGATAAGTAAAGACTCAACGGGTGGGTCAGTTGGCAGACAGCATGACACACACAACGGGATGGAAATGGGGAGAAGAATGCCATACTGATTGGAAAAATGAGGGATAGTCACCTCCTGCTCAAACCTGAGCCTGACCCTTCACTCCCCTAACGCCCTAAATGGGTCCTTCCCCCACTGCCATCAGGAACCTCGTCCCTCACTGTCACCTAGCACTGCTCTGGCAAGTTCACTGGCCAGCAAGGGCGCTAGCCTCACCACTGCAGATGGAACTACACAGGAGACATTGACAAACACAAGAGAGACGAGGAAAAAACACCAAACTTAGCTTAATAGCCTTCTCTGCTGCAAAGCACCATACAGCAGAAGAAAGGCACCCAGACCACGGACTCTATGAAACTAGCTGATACACCACAGCAGCCAGAGAGCTCCTTACTCCAGGCTTGGTCAATATAGACAGCTCTATGACCGACAGTCAGCTGATGCATCAGGTGACTATTTAAAGGATGGTGGGAGTAGTTACCACGCACATTAGCTGACCTAGCAACTCTGCAGTTTCAGCAAGCTGCCAGCAAGCTAAACGGACATAACCCCCACTGGTCTGAAAGGAAAAAAGCAACATTTAAATCATAGTGGAACTAGAGCTGCCACAAATCAAAAAATGGATGGTGAAAACAGGAGTCTACACATGTCCAAATATTATTGGCAGACACCACCAATGTTGTATTAATTTCAATAGAACATAACTAGTATTATGGAGATCGACACCGCTTCCACTACAGCCAACCCAGCAGATGGAGAACCAATCAGGAGTCTTCAAATTAAAAAAAATTAGGGCCTGACACCATCGAAGTGGCATCAATTTTACCAGAGTAGAAATAGTATAACAGGGACCAATAACTCTTCCACTATAGCCAATCCAGTAGGTGGAGACCCAACCAGTAGTGTTCACATTTCCAAAAATTAGTGGCACAAACCATCAAGGTGGCATCAATTTTACAAGAATAGAAATGGTATCATAGGGACTGAAACCTCTTCCATTACAGCAGAGGTCCCCAACCTGTAGCTTGGGAGCCACATGTGACTCCCTGTCCCATGAATTGTGGCTCGCGACTGTCTACCAGCTTGGTGCATTAGCTCCAGGTCTAGCAAACAGGTATGAAGAGAACATCTCAAAATGGTGAATTAGCCCTGCAGAGTAGATCTGAATGCACATATACTGGTCCTGGGGTATAGAGATAATTTAGGTATGGTTTGTTGGCGGATGATACTACCTGTTAGACGAGGTTCTTTATGCTGGATGCGACAGTCTTTAGGGAGTCCTTAATGGGAGAATACTGAATGGAGGTATTGTTGGAACCCCTGGATCTCAGTGTATTTCTTTGGAGTGATTTATGTGGAAAAGCTTTGATTATGATTATACCTGTAATGGGGGCTTTGGTTGACACTACTTCGAGGGGGGGTGGGAGCTGGATGTGGCTCACAACCCTCTCTCAGTGCTGAATGCGGCTCGCAACCCACTCTCTAAGCTGAATGTGGCTCTCAAGGTCAGAAAGGTTGGGGACCACTGCATTACAGTTAGCCCAGCATATGGAGACCCAAGCAGGAATCTTCAAATTTCAAATAATTAGGGGCACATACCACCAAAGTGTCATTAATTTAACCAGAGTAGAAAAAGTATAATGGGGACCAATACCGGTTCCACCACAGCCAACCAAGTAGGTGGATACTCAATCAGGAGTCTTCACATTTCCACAAATTAGTGTTAACATCTTTAGCAGCAGCAACAGCAAGCACAGAAGCCACACTAAATATATCACAGACTGCAATTACGTGAGATCAACGAAGCACACTAAAAACTACAACATCGCCTAGTATGTACAGTCGGCGATTTGGGTGTAAAAGTTCTTGGAGATCCATGACTTGTTCATTTTGATGAAAGTTAGGTGGTCCATTCATTCAGGGGACAGCCATCGGCGCTTATCCATCAGGACACCACCAGCAGTGCTGAAGACGCAATCTGAGAGAAAGCTGCCTGCTGGGCATGAAAAAACTCCAAGGCGTGACAGGCGAGCTCAGGCCACTCATCCATTTTTGAAGACCAAAATGTAAAAGGGTCAAATCCATTCCTGATGGTATTGATATTGAGTTCTAGATACTCCTGTACCATCCTCTCCAGTCGTTCACCATGTGTAAGACTTGAACATTGGTGTGCACATTCTCTGAGATAGTTCAAAACCAGCAGGCATGTCCACTTCCTTTACAAATTATGGGCTCTCATTCAGCCTGACTGGAGTGGGAAAAGAACCGGAGGTTCTGTGTTCGGAGACCTGCGTGACAAAACTTGGCATGATAACAGAGGAAGAGGAAGCAGCAGATGTGGTTGATGGGGTGGCTGATGGCTGTTGAGGTCTGCTGGTCCGTATTTTAGTGCAGTGAGATTCCTAGAGTAACGCATGTTGATTGTGCATGTGACGGTTCATTCATGTAGTATCGCACTTTTTCCCTCTACTCAGTGTTTTTTTGCAAAGTTAGCAGATAACGTGAGTTGCTTCAGCCTTTGTGGTGTTAAAAAAGAGCCAGGCTAGGCAACCCTTGCTACACCTGTGAGCTGCAGATTGGCAAACGCTGCTGGTAACAGTCACAGTTGTGGGGTGAGAATGCAGTGCTCGTCGTGGTTGCATCACTCCATGTCTGCACCATATGGTGCAACACAACCTCCTCTTCTTCCTTCTCCACCTCCTCAAATGACCTACTCAGCTTTGTGCCTCTGTGTTTATACCAAGTGAGATCTACAACCTCATCATCATCCTCTGTGTTATCCCATTCATCGAGCTGCCAGTCACCCTCCTCCTTTTCCTGCCCTGATACCACAGTACAGTTCATGTGAGCCTCAGATATCAGAGTCTCATCAGGATCACCTTCCCCTCAGGGGTTAACATCTGGTGATGAAGGTCAGGATGCTGCTCGAACCTTACTTCTTCCTGCCCCGGATCCAAGCCAAGAAAATTTGGGGCACCGTTGCAGATGATTTCCGTTTCTTGACTCTTTGTATCTTTGGAGTTCATTTCTGATGACCATGGCAAAAATGTGTGAATATCTCTGTAGATTCACCCATCTGTGGTTCCCTACAGTCCATTGGGTGGTTGGAGATTTGTAATGCAGAGGAAGCAAGTGTAATTGGAGTACCACCTCTGTGGACTGTACTGTGTGTTGAGGTGGAGGAAGAGGAGGAGAGACCACTTGAAGCTGTTTTTGCCATCCACTCGAGCACATGCTCTTTCCGGCCCTCATCAAGGTGTACCGCTGTGCATCTGCCAAAGAAAGGGAGTGGAGTAGCCTATCCAGTAACAGAAGTTGTCAGTTGTGTTTGGAAAGGATGTGACGGTGACAACGTGAAATATGGGTGCTGAATCATATTAGCAACTGAAACATTTTTTTTTACTCTGTAACAGCATTGCACACAGCTAAATTTGAGCAGCACTAAATGACAAGGTGAAATATGGCATGCTGAATCACGTTAGTAGCAGAAGAAATTATTTTTTAGTGTGGATCAGGCCTGTATAACATAGAAGATATGCTCCAAACAATTTCAAACTGAGATTTGCCCTACTGTATCACAATAGCAACAGAAGAAAGTATTTTTTTAGTGTGAATGAGACCTTTATAACAAAGAATATATATCTCAAACAATTTCAAAGTAATATCTCCCCTACTGTATCACGTTAGTAACAGAAGAAAGTATTTTTTAGTGTGGATGAGGTGTGTATAACATAGAAGATATGCTCCAAACAATTTCAAACTGAGATATTCCCTACTGTATCACATTAGTAACCTAAGAAAGTAATTTTTTTTAGTTTAAATGAGGCCTGTATAACATAGAAGGTATGCTCCAAACAATTTAAAACTGAAATCTGGCCTGCTGTATGATTTTACTAACAGAAGAAAGTAATATTTGCTCCAAACAATTTCAACCTCAGATCTAGCCTGCTGTATCACGTTTGTCACAGAATTTTATTATTTTCACTCTGCATTAGCTTTACACACAGCTGAATTTCACCGCCACAAAATGAGAAGATGGGATATGGCGTGCTGTATCACGTTTTTAACAGAAAAAAAATAGTTTTTTTACTCTGCAACAGCTCTGCACACAGATAAATTTCACTGCCACTAAGTTACAAGGTGATATATGCCTTGCTAAATCACGTTGGCAACTGAAAAATTAGATTTTGAAAAGTCTACTCATGCATGGAACACAATAGAAAGCAGTGCACAACACACTTGTATGAAATGTGCCCTACTGTCTTTGTCTGTGGACCTCACTATTGGCACAAGAAAAAAAAATATGTTGGAAGGCCGATTTCACAGCCACACAGGACACTAGCTATCTAAACTTGCTGACTTAGGAACAACTGTCAGCTTACTAGTTAATATCTCTCAGCATCCAGGAGCAGCGTCAGGAGGAGCCTCTCTGTGCTGTTTTACTAACAAATTGGCACTAAAACAAGATGTTAGCTCTTTATATAGAGATTGACATGTGATTTCAGCAGCCAATGGCATAAGCTCTTCTGTCTGGACATTGTGGATGGTTCCTGCACCCTGATCGGCTAGCTGCAATTTTCATACATAAAGTTAGAAGAAAAAAGAAATTACAAGCACGCCTCTCCTCTGAGCTCTCTTCACACTATCCCCTCATCAAACACATGCCCCTCACTCATCATCCACTACTACTATCCTAGCCAAAGTGATAAAAACACAATAGTGGCAACGCAAATATTTTCTCGCACTTTTACCGAATGTTACCGATTTTTCACGATTTTAAGAAAATTTGATTGTGTTTCCCATTACAAATCCGAATGTGCCATATTTGTGCTGAATTTATGTTTGGCGATTGTTTTCCAAACATATTAGCTAATCTAGACTTAAGACTGGACAACCCCATAATGAAGGGCTTTTGA
The DNA here is from genome assembly GCA_033576555.1 of Oophaga sylvatica. Lineage (NCBI taxonomy): Eukaryota > Metazoa > Chordata > Amphibia > Anura > Dendrobatidae > Oophaga > Oophaga sylvatica. The sequence goes on from JARQOD010000006.1 coordinate 268,796,320, forward strand.
TCTGGGGTTTGAATACATTCATCCAAGCTAAAGTCATCATATAGCGTTATCAAAGTATCTATAACTATGTGTATATAATTGACCAGAATAAAGGAATACTGGAAACTCAAAAAACTGTTTATCCTAAAAGAGACTTGGAGTATCAGACCAGAATATCATAAAAATGCAAAAGTTTATTATAGGTAACAACACAATATAAAGAACTACTACATACAGAGTATAAGGTTTGAGGCAAGGGCACATGGTGTCAACAAAAATGCACATCTATTCACTAAGTATCAGGCATGTGAATCAAGATAGATCAATTGGACCCTTGGATGTTCACAAAAATGTTGCCTCCATATGAGTAACTGGTATTAAGGAAAGACGTATGTGTTATTAAGTCCTCTTAAGGGGAGACAGCAATATTAACTAATGGAAACACCCAAGTAGTCAGTTGTATACATGTATGCAATGATGTTAGCAGAGATAGAAGTAACCATAAAATACAAACATTAGTAAAGGTAATGAAGTCTGTGGTCGCATCATCCTAACAAGCACATGGCATAAATGATCAGTAAAGAAAAAGAAATATCTCACCCATAGTAGCCTGTGTGTTCAATGTGCAGGTAGCGGCAGCCCCAACGAGCGTTTCGCGAGGGATTCTTCGGGGGGCTGCAAGATGTCTGTATTTTATGGTTGATACCGCTATCGCTGTGTCACAGACATGGTTTGTGAAACCACTGTGCCATGGACCATGGAGAGCCTGGAGGGGCGTGATTAAGCGAACACCTGACTGTTCACTAGAGCATCTGATGGTGAGGTTATACTTGGCCCCAGGGCCAGCTCCAGGTTTTTATGGGCCCCGGGCGAAAGAGTCTCAGTGGGCTCCCTTAACACAGACCACGATTCATGGTGCACAGATACTGCAGAGAAATATGGGTATAGCACAACGCCAAACACTTCTCTTCTTCCATTACATGACTGATACCTATTGTAAATTGTACAATAGCTCAAAAACCGCCAAATCCTCACAGCGCACAGTACAGTCCTCCATACAATATTATGGGCACCACATAGTCTCCCCCTCATCACCCATATAATACCCCATGCAGGATGTCACCCCGCCATCCCCATATAATGCTCCATACAGAATACTGGACCCAATATAATGCTCCATACAGAATACTGGACCACATATAATGCTCCATACAAAATATGGAGCTCTCCTCTACACTGTGCTGTGTTCTGCACTGTTACGGCTCAGGAAAGGGTGCTGTGCAAAGACTCCCCATTATCATCATCATTGCCTGCCCATTATCATCATCATTGCCTCCCCAATATCATCATTGCCTGCCCATCATCATCATTATCATTGCCTCCCCATTAATATCATCATCATCATTGCCTTCCCATTATCATTGATCCCCATCATCATCATTATCATTGCCTCCCCATTAATATCATCATCATCATTGCCTTCCCATTATCATTGCCTCCCCATCATCATCATTATCATTGCCTCCCCATTAATATCATCATCATCATTGCCTTCCCATTATCATTGCCTCCCCATCATCATCATTGCCTCCTCACCACCATCACTGCCTCCCCTATCACCACACCATCACACATACAGCACCGCAGGCAGCACTCTCTCACATACACACACGCAGGCACACACACGCCTCACCTGTTCGGCGTCCGCGCGCTCTCTGCCACAGCCGGCCGCTGAATGATGACATCATTCAGCGGCGCTGCTGTGAGAGAGGAAGCGCCGGCGCAGGCGCCCCCTGGAGCTCGGAGCTAAGGCAGCGGAGGCACGGGGAGAGGTAAGTATTGCGCCGGCTGCTGCCGGGGCCCTGACCAAGCAGGGGGGCGTAGTGGCGGCGCTGACACCGCTAACGGGCGCCGGGGTGCCCGACGGCGAGTGGGCCCCCCTGCCTGCTCAGGGCCCCGGCACTTGCCCGGGTGTGCCGGGTGCTGACACCAGCCCTGCTTGGCTCCCTATGAACACCAGGTGCCACTCCAGGACAGACCAACAGACTAGCAGCAGCTGGACCAAGAAAACAGACTGGAGGGAGCAGCTGGCAGAGTTTGAATTGGAATGCAGCAGAATTCGCACCAGAGTGCAGCAGACAGAGTTCGCACCAGAGTGCAGTAGACTGAATTCGCACCAGAGTGCAGCAGACAGAGTTTGTATCAGAGTGCAGCAGGCACTGTTTGTATCAGAGTTCAGCAGGCAGGATTTTTACCAGAGTGCAGCAGGCAGGATTTGCACCAGAGTGCAGCAGGAAGGATTTGCACTAGAGTGCAGCAGGCACTGGTATGCAACCTTACACAACATAGACTGCAAACAGGAAAGTTGCTCAGGCACTTTCCCGGTGGGGAGGAAACAATATATACATAATGTCCCACAGCTATTGGCTGAGGAGGAAATAGTAAGTGCATGCGCTGACCATTTAAGAGGGCGGGAGTGCACACGCTCGTGCTCTAAAGACATGGCTAGAGGACCGGCTGGAAGCATGCAGAGCATAGGAAAGAGAAGAACTGGAGTATCAAAAAGTTTGTAGAGGTCCCCTGAGTATCTAGGTAGAGGGATCCTCTAATGGCTACAGTATTCATCAGGTTCCCTAGGGGCAGCATACTTTGAGCGGGGGTGCCAAATCTTCGTTTCCCCTTAGGGTGCCAACCTCCGCTGTCAGGAAGGAATGAGCTCAGGTGATATAATAGGGACATATAGATGATCCCCATTAGACTGTTGGTTGTGTGCACTTTGATGTTTTTCAATGTTTTGGTGGCTTAACCTAATTAGGGTTTTTTAACCAATAAAGTGTAATTTTATGGGGGTTTATTCATGATTTTTCGAAGAGAAGAACTGACGACAGCACGGGTGAGTGAAGTGACACACCGGAGCCCCTGCCTGTCAGAGCAGGACTCCGGCGTGGTGCTAACAGTACCCTCCCTTTACGCCCCCTCCTCTTCAGGCCATCAAGGAATTTCTGGAGGAGAATCGGAGCGTGAATGTTCTCCTTTCGGCTCCCAGAATCTCTTCTTGGGACCAAATCCCTTCCAATTAACGAGGAAGAAGGTCTTGCCTCTCACCTTCTTCATAGCCAAGATGTTCTCCACTTCAAAAACATCATCCAAGGCAGTTGGCAGGGGCGTGGTACTGGGATCCTTGAATAAGGGACTCAGGATGATCGGGTTTAGTAGAAATATATGGAAGGAATTTGGAATCCGTAAAGAAGGAGGCAGCTTCAATTTATAGAAGACCTTGTTGATCCGCTTCAACACCTCGAAAGGACAGATAAAACAAGGACCCAACTTGTAAGAAGGAACCTTCAGCCGGACGTTCCTGGATGAGAGCCATACCTTGTCACCAGGACGGAAGCACGGAGGATCTAGAAGCCTTTTATCTGCATGTCTCTTCATACAGGCAGAGGATGCTTCTAAAGTGGTTTTGGTGTCCTACCACAACTTCACAAAATCCTTGGAGAGGATATCTGCTGCAGGAACATCAGAAGGAACCGTCACCGGAAAAGAACCTCGGGTTGCCGACCGAACTCAATGTACAACAGAGATTCTCCCGAGGCTTCACCAATGTGATTGTTGTACGAGAACTCAGCCCAGGGAAGCAATTTCACCCAATCATTATGGTGGGCATTGAGGAAGTGTCGCAGGTACTTGCCCAGGACCTGGTTGTCACGCGGTCTTATGATATGTGTACGATGTCAGTAAACTATTCTTAAAAGAACAACACTCTATACAACATATAGATTAGCAACATCAGCATGTAAATATAGAATAGATTTACCTGACACGATATCCGTTGAACTCAGGGTTAATCTTGAGGACTTGATACACTGTCACAGGAAAGAGGAGGACCGGGGGTCTAACCTGACCCTAAACTGGGGTCCTAACTAATCCCTCACCTTGGAGGTACTGATAATGGTTCAGAGGTCCAAGTCTCCAGCCTAACCCTGTCTCCTCTCAGTCCCTGAACCCTGTAATCAGTCCTAAGAAGGATTCTGATTACCACCAAAGGGATATGGGCTGATCTCTGCTAAATACACAGATTAGACATATAAGACAGACTGGAGAAAACACAGACTTGCATACACACTCAAACACAGAAGGAACATAAATGATCTGGGATATTAAACTCTAAGCAAGGTGAGCTTAAAACAACTAAGGAGCTCTTTAACTTAAGTCTATACAGATACAATCCTATCTGTGGTCTGCATGAAGAATTTCACTGGCAACTCCCAACACAGACAACCAGAGATTTAAAGGAAACCAATCAACAAATAATTAATTGCAGCCGGGAGAAAACTGCACCCAGTCCCAGAACTGAGCACAGACAGAATTAACTCCCTAACTGCCAAACACAAAGAAACAGCAACTCAGCTGTGAGAAGTCAGAATGTGCAACCGCGACGATCTTCGTGGCGATGCACACATGACAGTACCCCCCCTTCTACGAGGGGCCTCCGGACCCTAAGGGCCAGTTTGCCCGGGTGAGTTCTGTGGAAGGTCCGCACCAAAAGATCTGCGTTAATGTCAGACGCAGGAACCCACGTCCTCTCCTCTGGACCATACCCCTTCCAATGCACCAAGTACTGAAGGGACCGGCGATTCAGACGTGAGTCAATGATCTTTGACACTTGAAACTCCAAGTTACCATTGACCACCACTGGAGGAGGAGGTAGAGGTGATGGTATGACTGGTGCCACGTACCTCTTAAGTAATGACTTGTGGAACACATTATGAATTTTAAACGTAGGAGGGAGGTCCAGACGAAATGCCACAGGATTAATTATGGAACTGATCCTGTACGGCCCGATGAATCTGGGGCCCAGCTTCCAGGAGAGAACTTTAAGTTTTATATTCCTGGTAGACAACCATACCAGATCGTTCACATTAAAATCTGGACCAGAAACTCTCCTCCTATCAGCCATACGTTTATAACAGTTCCCCATAGCACTCAGATTATTCAATACACCTCTCCACACTGAAGCAAGTGACGACGAGAAACGCTCCTCCTCAGGAACCCCAGAAGGGCCCCCCCCATTGAATGTACAAAACTGGGGATGAAAACCATATGCCCCAAAAAACGGGGACTTACCAGTGGACTCGCTCCGCCTGTTGTTAAGAGCGAACTCTGCCAGAGGCAAGAAAGAAGACCAGTCCTCCTGGTTCTCTGAGACAAAACACCGAAGATAAGTCTCTAGGCTTTGATTCAGACGCTCTGTCTGACCATTGGTCTGCGGATGAAAAGCCGAGGAAAATGACAATTGCATCCCCCGACATAAACAAAATGCCCTCCAAAACTTGGACACAAACTGAGACCCCCTATCTGACACCACATCAGAAGGCAACCCATGAAGTCTCACAATCTCCCCAATGAACACCTGCGCCAGAGTTTTAGCATTAGGGAGGGCAGGAAGAGCAATGAAATGTGCCATCTTACTGAACCTGTCAACAACCACCAGTATGACAGTCTTCCCTGACGACTGAGGAAGGTCCGTGATGAAGTCCATAGACAAATGAGTCCATGGACGCTCCGGAAGTTTCAAGGGTAAGAGGGTCCCAGACGGACGGGTATGAGGGGTCTTAGAGCGAGGACAAACCCCACAGGACGCGACAAAAGTTAAAACATCTTTATTAACGTTAGACCACCAAAACCGGCGAGAAAGGAGATCTAAAGTAGCCTTACTCCCTGGATGTCCTGCTAAAGCAGAATTATGATGTGCCTCAATAACCTTTTGTCTCAACTGATTTGGGACAAACAGTCTCCCTGGAGGTCCTGCAGGGGCGTCCCCCTGAGCCTCTAACACCTCCTCCTCAAGCTCAGAACATACAGCCGACACTACCACCCCCTCCTGAAGGATAGGAATCGGGTCATCCATTTTCCCGGCCCCTGGGAAACTGCGAGACAAGGCATCCGCCTTAACATTCTTAGATCCAGGGCGATAAGTGACAAAAAAATTAAACCTGGTAAAAAACAACGACCATCGAGCTTGTCTGGAATTCAGACGCTTAGCAGATTCCAAATACAGCAGGTTCTTGTGATCAGTAATGACGGTGACCGGGTGGACTGCCCCCTCCAAAAAGTGACGCCATTCTTCAAAAGCCAACTTAATGGCCAAAAGTTCCCTATTGCCGATATCATAATTCCTTTCGGCGGACGACAATTTTTTAGAAAAGAAAGCGCACGGATGCCATTTACCAGGGGACGGACCCTGGGACAATATTGCACCCACCCCTACGTCAGACGCGTCCACCTCCACAACGAACGGCTGTGATGCATCTGGTTGGATGAGAACGGGTGCCGAAGCAAAACATTTTTTCAAAGAGGAAAAAGCTTGGCAAGCTTTGTCCGACCATTTAGAAAAATCCGTCCCTTTTCTTGTCATGTCAGTGAGAGGTTTGACAACAGATGTGAAATTACAAATAAATTTCCGGTAGTAGTTAGCAAACCCCAGAAAACGCTGCAGAGCCTTAAGATCCTCTGGCTGATCCCATTCAAGCACTGCTCTCACCTTTTCAGGGTCCATACGGAAACCGGAGGCTGACACCAAGAAACCCAAAAACTGAAGTTCCTGTACGGCGAATACACACTTTTCCAGTTTGGCGTATAGTTTATTGTCTCGCAAGATCTGCAACACCTGTCTCACATGCTCCTGGTGAGACACAAGATCTGGTGAGTAAATTAAAATGTCATCCAAATATACGACCACAAACAGCCCCACCAGATGACGAAAAATGTCATTAACAAATGTTGGAATACTGCTGGTGCAGTAGTCAGACCAAAAGGCATGACAAGGTTCTCATAATGTCCCTCCGGCGTGTTAAACGCCGTTTTCCACTCATCCCCCTCTTTTATCCTAATCAGATTATACGCCCCCCTGAGATCCAATTTAGAGAACCATTTGGCGCCAACAATTTGATTGAAGAGATCAGGAATCAGAGGGAGTGGATACGGATCTCGAACAGTAATCCGATTAAGTTCGCGGAAATCCAAGCAAGGGCGTAGGCCTCCATCTTTTTTCTTCACAAAGAAGAACCCCGCGGCCACTGGGGAAGATGAAGGTCTAATATGCCCTTTGGCCAGACTTTCCGAAATATAATCTTTCATAGCCTGCCTCTCAGGACCAGAAAGGTTATATAACCTAGCTTTAGGTAACTTAGCATCAGGAAGTAAATTAATAGAGCAGTCATACACGCGATGAGGAGGCAACTCCTGACACCCCTCCTCAGAGAACACATCCCCAAAGTCCTCCAAAAAAGGAGACAAAGTACTAGGCACGACCGCACTGATGACTGTGTTCATGCAGTTACTTTTGCAAAACTCCCCCCATTGGCTTATATCTCTGGACTGCCAATTAATCACAGGGATATGTTTAACCAACCAAGGAAGTCCCAACACAATAGGAGTAGGTAGACCCTCCAACACATAACAAGATAATAGTTCCCTATGTATTGCCCCTACCCGAAGGTCAATGTTATGAACCTCATGAACAAAGCTACCTTGGCCGAGAGGCCTGGCGTCAATGGAGAATATAGGGATCGGTTTGACCAATACACTCAGATGCATACCTTGAGCCTGAGCAAACTGAGCGTCAACCAGATTAGCCCCGGACCCACTATCAAGAAGAACAGAAAATCTCTCCACTCTCGTACCAACCACCACCTCCACTGGTACAAGGAACTGAGAAGAACTAGCGGACGAAATACATACTCCCAGGTTGTCGTCCACCACACAACCTGGGATTAACAGTTTTCCGGCGACTTTTTGCTCAACAAGGCACGGGATGGACATCCCCCAACAAAATGTCCCTCTTTCCCGCAGAAGAAACACCTTCTAGTCCTGCGGCGTACCGCCAATCCCCTCCTACGAAATGATGTCCCTCCCAACTGCATAGGCTCCTCCGAACAGACAAGGGGAACCTCAACATAAGGGACTTTAGTAGTAGGTGGAGTAACAACAGGGGGCGGAGTTACCTCGCACCTCTCCCGGAGCCGTCTATCAGTACGGATAGCTAGGGCCATAGCAGCCTCCAGTGATGGAGGAGAATCATACTGAGCCAAAACGTCCTTTAATTTGTCAGAAAGCCCATGACAAAACTGGCTCCTAAGAGCTGGGTCATTCCACTGAGTATCTGTGGCCCATCTACGGAACTCAGAAGCAAATTCCTCCGCCGGACGATCTCCCTGCTGTATCTTACGTAATTTTGTCTCAGCAAGAGAGACCCGATCTGGGTCATCATATACCAAACCCAGGGCAGTAAAAAATCGATCTACTGACTGTAGAGCCGGGGATCCCGGAGGAAGGGAGAAGGCCCAGGATTGAGGGTCCCCTTGTAGGAGCGAGATAACAATTCCCACTCTCTGCTCTCACTCCCTGATGATCGAGGCCGAAGCCGAAAATACAATTTACATGCTTCCCTGAAGGTAAAAAATTTGTCTCGCCCACCAGTGAACCTGTCCGGGAGAGCTACTTTAGGTTCAAATCTGGTTTGCTCCGAGGGAGACAAAACTTTGGACTTAATGTCCGTCAGCTCCATGGATAATCCCTGCAACTGCAGAGCCAGCTGGGCTACTGGATCCATGGCAACTGGGAATAATTTTATGGGCCAGTGAAAATGTCACGCGGTCTTATGATATGTGTACGATGTCAGTAAACTATTCTTAAAAGAACAACACTCTATACAACATATAGATTAGCAACATCAGCATGTAAATATAGAATAGATTTACCTGACACGATATCTGTTGAACTCAGGGTTAATCTTGAGGACTTGATACACTGTCACAGGAAAGAGGAGGACCGGGGTCTAACCTGACCCTAAACTGGGGTCCTAACTAATCCCTCACCTTGGAGGTACTGATAATGGTTCAGAGGTCCAAGTCTCCAGCCTAACCCTGTCTCCTATCAGTCCCTGAACCCTGTAATCAGTCCTAAGAAGGATTCTGATTACCACCAAAGGGATATGGGCTGATCTCTGCTAAATACACAGATTAGACATATAAGACAGACTGGAGAAAACACAGACTTGCATACACACTCAAACACAGAAGGAACATAAATGATCTGGGATATTAAACTCTAAGCAAGGTGAGCTTAAAACAACTAAGGAGCTCTTTAACTTAAGTCTATACAGATACAATCCTATCTGTGGTCTGCATGAAGAATTTCACTGGCAACTCCCAACACAGACAACCAGAGATTAAAGGAAACCAATCAACAAATAATTAATTGCAGCCGGGAGAAAACTGCACCCAGTCCCAGAACTGAGCACAGACAGAATTAACTCCCTAACTGCCAAACACAAAGAAACAGCAACTCAGCTGTGAGAAGTCAGAATGTGCAACCGCGACGATCTTCGTGGCGATGCACACATGACACTGGTTGACATGCTGCACTTGCCCTTTGGACTGGGGGGTGATAGGCCGATGAGAAATCCAAGGCGATATCCAGATGTTTAAACCAAGCTCGCCAGAATCTGGCAGTGAACTGCGAACCTCGACCGGACACAATGTGATGAGGAAATCCGTGCAGGACGAAAATATGTTTAATGAAGCTGTCAGCCAGTTCAGGAGCGGACGGAAGAGCAGACAATTGGGTAAAGTGCGCCATTTTGGAGAAGAGATCCACTGCTACCCAGAAAATGGTGCAATCCTCGGATACTTGCAAATCTGTAATGAGGTCCATAGCTATGTGCTGCCATGGACCAGATGGTACGGGTAATGGCATGAGAGAACTGGCAGGAAGTCATCAGGGGACTTTATTGCGGGCACAAATCGGACAGGCATCCACGTAAGCATAGATCTCTCTCCTCATGGATGGCCACCAGTAGTGGCGAGAAATCATCTATAGAGTGTCAGAAATAGGAGTAACTCCTAAACTTCTATGTACACTTCCAGAGCTCGTGTTGCCCCATCTTCATCACGTTTCTGCAGTATTGCACTAAACTCCTCATGTGCAGGCACGTAGCTCTCAACCTCTCTGCACTGTGCAATTCTATCCCCAGCACGCTTCCAGCTCCCCCCTCGTTCTCCATGTTTGAATGTCCACTCACCCCTCCCTCTAGCTACACCAGCTTTGTGTAATGCGAGACCATGGTCTGTCCGGCTCAAGCAGGAAGTGAAGGTCCAGAGCACATGTTTCTTTGACCATTCAAACTCGAATTTAATAATGCAAAATACTCAGCATGTGCAGCTGCCAGAAGCCAAGAAACGGATTTCTGCCCGCTCATACCTCCCAGACACGGCATGTTCAGTCTTAAATGAAAAATAATTTGGCAAGAAGACATATAAACCTCCTTTCGCCACTCTGGGAGCCTCGCAACCCAAGATATGGAATGCAGAGGTTTGTGCAAGTTCTCCCACTTGAAATGATGAAAGAGGCCTGTAATTGATATCATAGATAGACCACAACTATGAGAGTCAAAATGAGAAAACAAATCCAGAAAATCACCTTGTTTGACTTGGCAAGATTTATTTTTCAAATTATTTTGGAAAGTAAGTATTTGGTCATTTACAAAATTTCATCTCAATATTTTGTTATATATCCTTTGTTGGCAATGACAGAGGTCAAACGTTTTCTGTAAGTCTTCACAAGGTGGGCACACACTGTTTCTTTGTTGGCCCATTCCTCCATGCATGTCTCCTCTAGAGCAGTGATGTTTTGGGCCTGTTGCTGGGCAACATGGACTTTCAAATCCCTACAAAGGTTTTCTATGGGGTTGAGATCTGGAGACTGGTGAGGCAACTCCAGGACATTGATATGCTTCTTACGAAGCCACTTCTTTGTTGCCTGGGGGTGTGCTTGGGATCATTATCTTGCTGAAAGTGCTAGAATCTATTCAGTTTGACCATCCGCCATTTTGTTGTGGTTTCTGGCTGCTGGTCTTTTTCCCCTGGTGTTGGGCTTGTCGTTGGTCAGGTGATTGTATCACCCTTTATTACCCTGCACCTGCCTCCCAGTCCTTGTTGAACATCAGTGTTAATCTGCTTGAGTTTTGGCTAGGAGCCTTGATAGCTTTGTGCTATACTTTGTGCAGTTCTGGGAACTCTAGTCCTGCTTGCTTAGTTTTTTTGTTTTTTCCTTTTGTTACTGCAGCTTCCTCTATTTCCCTGCTAGGAGGTTACCAGTGTTTTGTTCCCATTCCTAGATCTTTCAGATATTTCAGGGATCCCCTTCCCCCCACCTTCAGGTCTTCGCTTGAATCTAGACTAGGATCGTCGGTGGGTCTATTAGCAAGGAATATGTCGCCCGCTCCATCATAGGGATCGAGTCTAGTTCTAGTGCAGGGTCAGATTCCCCCCCCCCGCTCTATTCCTGAGTTGCAGACCCAAAACAGAAAGACCCATCCACGTTTTCTCTTCAATGACCTTGATGATGGAAGGAGATTTGCACTCAAAATCTTACGATATATGGCCCCATTCATTTTTTCATGTACACGGATGAGTCGTCCAGGTCCCTTTGCAGAGAAACAGCCCCAAAGCATGATGTTGCCACCTCCATGCTTCACAGTAGTTATGGATGTGTCGTCACTGCTTGTCTCGTTAACCCTTTCATCCTCGGAATGTGGTACCAGAGAGAATAAGACACAGACACAGAGTATGCGTCAATAAACTCTGCTCTTTATTGCTGGATACGGGATTTATATACCCCCTGAAGCAGGAAGCGGAATTACCATATATGGCGGTTAATACAACTTATCACTAAAACACGTAGAATACTGATTTTAACCGAAAACTCCATTCTTACCCTTGTCTCCCAGAACTTCTCAGGCGGGCGGGGGTGTATTGACTAAAATGAGGAACATCTTATCTTGACTGCTGGTACGCATCAGCCTGTCTAAAAGAAAACAAGGCCTCTGAACTTTAGAAAAATGCTGCTTCAGCTCTAACATTCCCTCCTTTTGTTCCTTCATTTGATCAATACACATCTTCATACCTCCTCTGTGTCCTAGTACATCGTTTAATACACATCAAACAGATTTTAAAAACTAAATAGATAGCAAGACATATCAATAAAACCTCTAGGCCAGCTTGTATTACCCCAGTCAGCCAACCCCCTATACCTTTGAACCAATTTGCGGGTTACGAAAGGAGAAAGTGTTTGCCCACCATGAATCTTGATTCTTCAGATTTGCCTCATCATATAGTTTCCTTAACTTTATGACATCCTCTAGCTTATGTTTAAGGGTTAAAACACTAGAATTATCAATATAATGACAACATGCAGGTCCAATAATCTGGCACATCCCTCCTTGAGCTGCAGTCAGGTAATCTAACACGAGGGTATGTTGGTTAGTAACGATAATTAACTGGTTCTGTACTGCAAGGGACCCATTGATGATATCTAAAATATCCCATATTTGATCATCTAGGTAATCTATGGATTCTACCAACTTATCCCATGTCTGAGCTATCATTGGGTAGATAAATAATGCACTGAAAAATTTATTTGCTATCCCCATCTACACGGCTAAGTCTGTTCCAAGCATCCGTTACTGCAAGGATGCAAGCAAATGTCATTAGTAGCATCATTCCTCTTCTGGAGACTCTCCAAGGACCTTCTTACAATGCGATGCGTGGATCCAAGTTTCCTTGCCTTGTAGCTTGACTGCGGTACTTGTCGTCAGTAGAACTTGAAAAGGTCCATCAAATCTCGGATCCAGACTCTTTCTCACGTGTCTTTTAATGACTACCCAGTCTCCGGGCTGCAGGCTGTGACTCCCATGATCCTGGTTCGGATCTGGAAGAGAAATGAAGACATTATCATGTACTTTCTTAAGTCTTTTATGCAAATCCCTTACATATGAGCTTAATACATGGTTACTCATTTCCAGTGCTTGGGGAAAGAAACATCCTAAGCTAGGCACTTTGCCAAATAGTACTTCATACGGTGAAAGTCCAGTTCTCCTATTTGGAGTATACCTTACTGAATATAGGGCTAATGGTAAACATTCAGGCCAAGATTTCCCTGTTTCAGCCATGGCCTTTTGGATTTTTAGTTTCAATGTTCCATTTAGTCTTTGTACTTTTCCACTGCTTTGTGGATGGTATGGGGTGTGGAAAGCTTGTTGAATTCCTAGAGCTGTCAAGACTTCATTCATTATTTCACCTGTGAAATGTGTACCTCTGTCACTTTTGATCACCTCTGGTACTCCATACCTGCACACCACCTCCGCAAGCAGCTTCTTTGCGGTTGCCGCAGCCGTAGCCTTGGCAATCGGGAAAGCCTCCGGCCATCCTGAGAATAAATCAATACAGACCACCACATACTCCCATGACCCTGATTTTGGCAGCTGAATATAATCAATCTGCAGTCTCTGGAAAGGATAGAGGGGCCGAGGGGCGTGTTTGGGTGGTGTCTTGACTCCCCTTCCCTGATTATGTGTAGCACATACCATGCATTCCTGGATCAAACCTTCTATACAGGTGGAAAAGCCTGGTGCCACCCAATGCTTCTGCATCACACTCATCACAGCAGTTTTGGACTGGTGGGTTGGCCCATGTAACATCTGGGCGACCGCAGGGTACAACGCCCTTGGAAGGCATTGACGCATCCCTCTTCCCCATACCCCATTTGCTTCATTCAGACATGCACCTTCTTTTTCCCACTTTTCTACTTCCTCCTGGTGCACCTGAGCCTGCATCTGAGATAAGGCATCCTCCGACACAAAGGGATTTTTGAGAGCGCTTACCTGGTGCATCGTTACCCCTTGGAGTGGTCTACTGGCTGCTGTTTTTGCTGCTGCATCGGCCATTGCGTTTCCTTTACTCACCTGATCAGTGCGTCTGGTATGTGCTTTAACTTTTATGACAGCTACCTCTTTTGGTAATTGTAATGCATCAATTAACTGCTGGACTGCATCAGCATTTTTAATGGGATGTCCTGCTGCCGTCAGGAATCCTCTAGATTTCCAAATTGGACCAAAATCATGAGCTATACCGAATGCGTATCTAGAATCTGTGTAGATGTTAACAATTCTACCTTCAGCTATCTTACAGGCCTCGGTGTTATGTTATGGTAGCTGAGGAGTGCAAGCAAAAAAGGAAATACACCAGAGCAGTTGGAATCTATGAGATTGCAGTACCCTGACTAACCACCGCAACTAGAGGCAGCCGTGGAGCGTTCCTACGTTGGTCCTAGACGCCTCGTCACAGCCTGAGAAACCAACTACACCCAAAGATAGAAATAGGAAAGCCATCTGCCCCGCAGCAGAACCCCAAAGATAATAGAAAGCCCCCAAACATGCAATGGCGGCTAGACAAGAGGAAACACTGACACAGAAAGAAAATAGCATGAGCAAAAGCTGGGGCCCAAACTATCTAAATAGAAAAGGACAGGAAGGGTACTTACTGCAATCCCAGAAAACCCTGAAAAACACCAACTCTACTAATTTCAAAATCACCTGAGATCACACGACCTCTACCACCTAAATTAGTTCTCTGGTGTAACAAAAACAGCAGCACTGAAAAAACTGGAAAAAGCAAAAGTACAAAACACAGTGGCTGAACTAAACTGAGAGGGCAAAAGCCCCCGGAGGGGATCCAGAAGGCCCCCACAGAAGTGCAGGACCAAATGCAAAAATATAGCAAAAACACAAAATAAGAAATTGTCTTATCTGATAGCAGGAGATGCAGACACGACACAGCAGGCTACAAGGGAAACTGGAAAGAAGGATTCAGACCAGAACAATTGATCACCGGCAACCCTGATGGGAAAATGATTCCCTTAAATAAGACCAATCAGTAACACCTGATTCCCAGTCCTCACAATCCTCACTAGTACCGCTTGTAACCACCAGAGGGAGCCTCTGCTCAGAACTCATCTCAAACCCATTCACAACAGTACCCCCCCCTTGAGGAGGGGTCACCGAACCCTCATTTGAGCAACCAGGTCGGTCAGGATGAGTTCTATGATACGCACGGATAAGTCTCCTAGCATGGATGTCCGAAGCAAACACCCAAGAATTATCTTCCTGACATAACCTCTCCATTTAACCAAATACTGGAGTCTTCGTCTAGAAAAACGAGAATCCAATATTTTCTCAACCACATACTCCAGATTGCCCTCAACCAAAACAGGGTCAGGAGGCACAGCAGCAGGAACCACTGGCTCAACAAACCTCTTCAACAAGGACTTGTGGAACACGTTATGGATCTTAAATGTCCCTGGAAGAAGCAAACGAAAAGAAACAGGATTAATAATCTCCATGATCTTATAAGGTCCAATGAACCTAGGCTTAAATTTAGGAGATGCTACTCTCATAGGAATATTCTTTGAGGACAACCAGACCAAGTCCCCCACTTTAAACCGAGGACCATCAGTCCTATGCCGGTTAGCAAACCGCTGGGCCTTCTCCTGAGAGAGGGACAACCTCTCCACTACCTGGTCCCAAATCTGCTGCATACGCTCAACAACAGAGTCAACACCTGGACAGACAGAAGCCTCCGTCTGTCCTGAAGAAAATCGAGGGTGAAACCCAGAATTACAGAAAAACGGAGACATCAAAGTGGCAGAGCTAGCCCTATTATTAAGAGCAAACTCAGCCAAAGGCAAAAAAGAGACCCAGTCATCCTGATCAGCAGACACAAAGCATCTTAGATAAGTCTCCAATGTCTGGTTTGTTTTCTCAGTTTGACCATTGGTCTGAGGATGAAATGCCGAGGAGAAAGACAATTGAACACCCAGTTTAGAACAAAAAGTCCTCCAAAATCTGGAAACAAACTGGACTCCTCTGTCAGACACAATGTTCTCAGGAATGCCGTGTAAACGAACCACGTGCTGAAGGAACAACGGCACCAATTCAGAGGAGGAAGGCAACTTAGGTAATGGCACAAGATGTATCATTTTGGAAAACCTATCACAAATTACCCAGATGGTGGTCATTCTCTGAGAAACAGGAAGATCGGAAATGAAATCCATAGAGATATGGGTCCATGGTCTCTTGGGCACAGGCAATGGCATCAACAAACCACTAGAGCGAGAGCAAGGCTTGGAGCGAGAGCAAGTCCCGCAGGACTGCATAAATTCCCTGACATCGCGAGACAAGGTAGGCCACCAAAAGGACCGACTAACCAAGTCTCTGGTACCAAAAATTCCGGGATGCCCAGCCAATGCGGAACAATGAATCTCAGACATCACACTCTTTTTCCATTGGTCCGGGACAAACAATTTTCCAACAGGGCAGCGCTCGGGCCTATCCTCCTGACACCCCTCCAGAGCAAGTCTCAAATTGGGCGAGATGGCGGAAAGAACTACACCCTCCTTCAAAATAACAGAGGGATCAGATAGCTCAGGAGAGTCCGCAAGGAAACTCCTCGAAAGGGCATCCGCCTTAAAATTCTTAGTGCCAGGAAGAAAGGAAACTACAAAATTAAAACGTGTGAAAAACAAGGCCCACCTGGCCTGTCTAGGATTGAGTCGCTTGGCAGATTCCAGATAGACCAGATTCTTATGGTCCGTAAGGACCACCACCTGATGTTTGGCTCCCTCCAGCCAATGTCTCCACTCTTCAAAAGCCCACTTCATAGCCAATAACTCCCGATTACCCACGTCATAATTACGTTCAGTAGGAGAAAATTTTCGAGAGAAAAAGGCACAAGGGTTACTTTTAGAGGTCTCTGGATCTTTTTGGGACAAAACGGCACCTGCCCCAATTTCAGAGGCATCAACCTCCACCTGAAATGGCAGAGAAACATCAGGCTGCCGTAGAACAGGAGCAGAAGTGAATCTCTGCTTAAGTTCCTGAAACGCAGAGACTGCCTCAGGAGGCCAATTCACCACATCAGAACCCTTTCTGGTTCAAATCAGTTAATGGTTTAACAATAACCGAGAAATTACCAATAAATTTACGATAAAAATTGGCAAAACCCAAAAATCTCTGAAGAGCCTTTAATGAAGTAGGTTGGACCCAATCACAGATGGCCTGAACCTTGACCGGGTCCATTTCAATAACAGATGGGGACAAAATGAATCCCAGAAATGAGATCTTCTGTACGCCAAAAAGACACTTTGATCCCTTCACATACAGAGCATTCTCTCTCAAAATCTGGAATACAGTTTGAACATGTTTCACATGAGAGTCCCAGTCATTAGAAAAAATCAAGATATCATCCAAATAAACAATCAGAAACTTGTCCACAAAATCCCTGAAAATGTCATTCATGAAGGACTGGAAGACGGAAGGAGCATTAGTGAGCCCAAAGGGCATCACAAGGTACTCAAAATGCCCTTCAGGGTGTTAAATGCCGTCTTCCATTCATCCCCGTGCTTAATGCGAATAAGGTTATACGCCCCCCTGAGGTCAAGCTTGGTAAACCAAGTAGCGTTTTTCACCCTGGAAAACAGGTCAGAAATCAAGGGTAACGGGTAATGATATTTCACAGTAATATTGTTCAAGAGACGATAATCAATACACGGCCTTAATGAACCATCTTTTTGGCCACAAAGAAAAAACCGGCACCTAAGGGTGAAGAGGATGGTCTGATATGACCCTTCTCCAATGATTCCTTGATATAAGACCGCATAGCGTCATGTTCAGGTACAGACAAGTTAAAAAGGCGACCCTTAGGGAATTTACTACCTGGCACTAATTCAATAGCGCAGTCATAGCTCCTATGGGGAGGTAAGGATGCAGATTTACTTTCGCTAAACACATCAGAAAAATCAAACAAAAAGTCAGGAACATCCTCAGCCTGGGGGGAGGCAGAAAAAACAGGAGTGTTGGCACTAACACATTGGCAGCCCCAACTGGTTACAGACACAGATTTCCAATCCAAAACAGGATTATGAGACTGTAACCAAGGGAAACCCAGCACGATAATGTCATGCAGATTATATAGAACCAAAAATTTGCAGCACTCCTGGTGATCAGGTTCAACCCTCATTATCACCTGAGTAGAAAACTGGGGTTTATTCTCAGCCAAAGGGGTAGAATCGATCCCCAGTAAAGGAATAGACTTCTGTAGGGGTATCAAGGGAAACCCACAACGTTTAGCAAAATCATAATCCATCAGGTTAATAGCTGCTCCAGAATCAACGAAAGCCTGAGCAGAAAATGAGGACAGAGAGCATATCAGAGTGACAGTTAATAAAAACTTAGTCTGAACACTACCCAAGACAACTGAGCGTGCAAAATGTCTTCCCCGCTTAGGGCAGACTGAAATAGCATGAGAGGCATCACCACAGTAGAAACATAACCCATTGCGCTTTCGAAACTCATGACGCTGTGCCCCAGACACCACTCATCACACTGCATGGGCTCAGCAGCTGGCTCACAAGGCAACACCACTCCACGCATACTTCTCCGCTCACGCAAACGTCTGTCAATTTGAATCGCCAATGACATAGAATCATTGAGACCAGAGGGGACAGGGAATCCCACCATAACATCCTTTACATTATCCGACAGACCCTTCCGGAAAAGGGCCGCCAAAGCGTCGTCATTCCATTTGGTCAGGACTGCCCACCTACGGAATCTCTGACAGTATAACTCAGCGTCATCAAGCCCCTGATTTAATGCCAACAAGGCTTTTTCAGCTTGATCAGTGACATTAGGCTCATCGTACAATAACCCCAAAGCCTGAAAAAATGCATCAACATCACTCAAAACAGGATCCCCAGGTATCAGGGAAAAAGCCCAATCCTGAGGATCGCCGCGCAGGAGAGAGATGATAATTTGAACCTGCTGCGCTGCGTTTCCTGAGGACTTAGATTTTAAGGCAAGAAACAATTTACAATTATTTTTGAAATTCTGAAACTTAGCTCGATCCCCTAAAAACAAATCTGGCATGGGGATCCTAGGTTCCACAACAGGCAACCTAGCAAGATATGCAGCAATACTCTGAACCTCAGTGGCAAGCTGATCCACACGGCCAGCCAACTGTGCAAACTCCATTGGGAGAAAAGATCCTCCCCAGCACCCAGAGATACAGAGGGAAAAAAAAAAAAAAAAAAATGCAACAAACAGAAAAATATCTCTGACAACTTTTCTTCCTTCAAAATATTTTTTCCCTTCTGTGAGTACCATACAATTTTTATGGCCGGTGATACTGTTATGTTACGGTAGCTGAGGAGTGCAAGCAAAAAAGGAAATACACCAGAGCAGTTGGAATCTATGAGATTGCAGTACCCTGACTAACCACCGCAACTAGAGGCAGCCGTGGAGCGTTCCTACGTTGGTCCTAGACGCCTCGTCACAGCCTGAGACACCAACTACACCCAAAGATAGAAATAGGAAAGCCATCTGCCCCGCAGCAGAACCCCAAAGATAATAGAAAGCCCCCAAACATGCAATGGCGGCTAGACAAGAGGAAACACTGACACAGAAAGAAAATAGCATGAGCAAAAGCTGGGGCCCAAACTATCTAAATAGAAAAGGACAGGAAGGGTACTTACTGCAATCCCAGAAAACCCTGAAAAACACCAACTCTACTAATTTCAAAATCACCTGAGATCACACGACCTCTACCACCTAAATTAGTTCTCTGGTGTAACAAAAACAGCAGCCACTGAAAAAACTGGAAAAGGCAAAAGTACAAAACACAGTGGCTGAACTAAACTGAGAGGGCAAAAGCCCCCGGAGGGACCCAGAAGGCCCCACAGAAGTGCAGGACCAAATGCAAAAATATAGCAAAAACACAAAATAAGAAATTTCTTATCTGATAGCAGGAGATGCAGACACGACACAGCAGGCTACAAGGGAAACTGGAAAGAAGGATTCAGACCAGAACAATTGATCACCGGCAACCCTGATGGGAAAATTATTCCCTTAAATAAGACCAATCAGTAACACCTGATTCCCAGTCCTCACAATCCTCACTAGTACCGCTTGTAACCACCAGAGGGAGCCTCTGCTCAGAACTCATCTCAAACCCATTCACAACACCTCGGTCAGAGCCTTAAGTTCAGCCTCCTGGGCTGATTGATGTGGGAGCATTGGTTCTGCCTTGATTACCGCATTCAGGGAGACGATGGCATACCCAGTGTGGAAGGTACCTGAGTCATCTTGGTGGCGAGATCCATCTACAAAAAATTCAAAATCAGCATTTGGTCTTTCAGTTTCAAACACTGTGGGTAGGCCTGCTGTTTCCTGTGCCATAAGCTGAACACAATCATGAGGAATCTCCTCTCTTGGATCTTCTTTGTACAATACCGTACCTGACCCCTCCTTTAGATCCGAGAGAGGTAACAATGTGGCAGGATTAAGTGTGGTACATCTCTGCAAAGAAACATTTGGAGGCATTAAAAGTGCACATTGCAATCGAATGTGACGTGCAGCTGAAAGATGTGCCGGCTGCACCTGGTTCAGTAAGGTGTATATATCATGAGGTGTGAGTACTGTAAGCACCTCTAGCCACTGCATCTAGTCTTCCACTGAAATAGGCTACTGGCCTTTGATTGTCACCATGTAACTGGGTCAATACCCCTGCTGCGTGTCCCTGCTGTTCGTGAAGATACAGGGTGAATGGTAGTTCGTAGTTGGGGGTTCCTAGCGCTGGAGCTGCCACAATCCTGTTTTTGAGAGAATAAAAACAGTCTATACCTTCAGGAGTTAGTTTAAAAGGCACCATGGTGATACAGTCATAGAGAGGTTGCATGAGGATTGACACAGCATGTATCCACTGTCTGTAGTAGGAAACCAGTCCAAGAAATGTCCTAAGAGCGGCAACATTAACAGGAATAGGAAAATTCTGTACAGCTTCTTTGCGAGCACTGGTCAGATGTCGCGCCCCCTGTGTAATGCAATGTCCCAAAAAGATAACTGAAGATTTACAAAATTGAAGTTTATCCTTTGACGCTTTACATCGAGCTTGGTACAGAAACAACATGAGTGATATTGTTGCAGTGTGACACTGTTTCCTGGAGGGGGCACAAATCAGTAATCATCAACATATTGCAGAACAACTACTTTTGGCATTTTCCATTTATCCAGTATCTCTTGCAGACTGGCAGTATACATAGTGGGTGAATTCTGGGCACCCTGGGGCAAAACTGTCCAAGTATATCCCTTGAAATGTAAAAGCAAACAAATACTGGCATTCAGGGTGCAATGGGACACTAAAAAATGTGTTTGCCAAGTCAATCACTGAGAAACAAAGAGCACTAGCCGGGATCTGAGACAGAAGGGTGTGAGGATTTGGAACAACTGGTGTGAGGAGCTCTGTAGCTTTGTCCACTAGCCGGAGATCATGGACCATTCTGTACGCTGCTGGCTGCCCCGATGCTGTTTTCTTTTTAACTGGGAACAGAGGGTGTTACAAGGGGACTGGGTCTTAACTAGTGTTGAGCGATAGTGCTCGATATCTAAAAATATCGTATCGAAATTGTATCGCCGATATCACTAAATATCGTCGATATCCGATTACGATACCGGAAGTCCCATGTAAGTCTATGGGAACAAAATATCGCAACTAAAAAAAA
>JARQOD010000006.1:268817848-268870318 GCA_033576555.1 Oophaga sylvatica
CCAAAAATAAATGGAACAACACAACACCCAAAAAATTGGTAACAAAATATAGTGTTGTAAATTTAAGAATAAAAGTAATTTTTTTTTTTTTATGAATAATGCTTAAGGAACGCTATGTTAAACCCATAACATAGTGAAGACAATGGATTTTGTAATAGTCACTCATCATCATCATCGCAAATTTTATGTGACAGTCACAGACATTTCAATTATTTAAGTTCATAAAATCGTAACTTTCTATAGCATGTATGACATGTCCAGCATGGACTCATCAATGTGATTGATGACACAATAATGTACAATAAAAAATAACCATTTAAAAAAACATTAGGCATTGTTTGTCACAATTTAAGTGTGTGCCTGCAAGTGTAGGTGAAACAAAGGCTACGGATAGCAAAGGTATATTCTATGTCTGTATCAGACAGTGGACAGCCTCTGATGGGTAATGCCGATGTTATACTGTACGTCAATAAAGTCTGCGGCTGAAATCATGCATTTTTTGCTTGTAGAGTGTTGAAGAGGGTAAAAGAATGTCTGGTTGCGCAAAGCTTTATCCGTCAACACTACCTTCCTACTGTCACGCGTAGGGTAGGGTAGCGTGTGGCAATTAGCTGACTATCAAATGTGAGGTTAGGCTGCGTTATTGCGCACTAGGGACGCAAAAAAAAATACAGCAGTAATAATTTAATGTGTAATACTACACCTATGACAAACCAAAAAATTACGTTCCCTCTTTAACAATGTACAACACTAACAAGCCTAATGGTTGACGCTGACTTAATTGAGATACAGTATTACATCAACATTGTCCATGAGTAACTATGCACTGTGATACCTATATACCAGTATTAATTTATATCTCTTGTGGTTGTTTCAACAGCACTTGCAGGTATAACTACCTATTGTCAGTATGCATGATGCACTTTCTAGATGTAATAATTTATTATTGGACATTATTACCATGTTTACATGCTGGCCATTTCATATATGGTGTTTGAAGTTACAGTTGGCATCAGTATGTGTATTTTATAATGTCTGTCATAAATAAAACTCGTGATGATGATGATGAGGATTTAATGATTCGTACATCCATTGAGTGCATTATCTTACAGGTACAGATAAGTTCCTTAAAAAGCATTAATTCATAAGTCTGAAATGTACTTTTATGCATTAATTTAAAAATGTGAAGAGTAGACTATGTTTTATTTTTTGTTACCATTTCTAATAGACATGTGCAGATATGCGCTGTGATGACAAATTATTATTTGTCCATATTTGTCATAAAAATTTATCATTCTAGGCCTGCAAAACTTCACAATTTCATGTTTTCAGCATAACAAGCAGGGTGACGGCTCTTCCCTATTTGGAGCATGTTGGTCATGTGTTTTTCTGTCCATGTGTCGGGAACAGGACACTTCTTGCCGTTGACACAGCAGGGGAACAGCTGGCGTTACTGAACCCCACTAACAGTAGAGCTTGTGTTTTGTTCTGTGGACACGACACTTCTGAGCAGCAACTGGCAGTGTTGGAGCCCAGGGAGTAGAGTTCAGGTGGTAGAAAGATGAACATAACAGGAGACATGGATAACGTTGCGAACCAGTTATTTAATCTGAAAACGGACAGACAAATTCTGGCGAGATCCATGCCTTGTTCATTTTCAGAAAAGTAAGCCGGTCTACATTATCGGAGGATAGTCGCATGCGACGGTCTGTTAGTACACCACCTGCAGCACTAAAGACGCGCTCCGATAATACACTGGCAGCAGGGCAAGCCAGCACCTCCAATGCATACTGGCTAAGCTCTGGCCATGTATCCAGCTTAGAGACCCAAAACTTGAATGGGGAAGAGCCATCTGGGAGTACACTGAGAGGCAAAGCCAAGTAGTCTGTCACCATCTGACGGATACGTTGCCTCCCGCTGACTGGAGCCCTCTCGGATGGTGTAGACATTTGTGGCGCTGCCACAAAACTTTGCCACATTTTTAACATACTGGTCTTTCCCTGTGCAGAGGCACTGCGTGTGCTCCCTCTTGTTGCAGAGCTCTCTACACTGCCTCGACGCACAGAGCTGCTTTGTAAAGCAGTAGCAGCAGCAGTGCTCTCGGCAGTAAGGTAGAACATTAGGGATTGCACCAGTGTGTCTTGGTACTCCCGCATTTTACGCTCCCGGTTCAACGGTGTGATGAGGCTTTTGACGTTGTCCCGGTAGCGAGGGTCTAGGAGGGTGTACACCCAATAATCAGACGTCGTGAGAATGTGGGCGATGCGGCGGTCGTTTCTTAGGCACTGCAGCATGAAATCAACCATGTGCTGCAGACTCACAACTGGCAAAGAAACGCTGTCCTCTGCAAGAGGCGTTATCTCTGCCTGCTCTGCATCACCCCACCCTCGCTCTACATACTGACTAGAGCGTTGTGTACCTCCCTCTGGAGCGATGTCTTCCTCCTCCATTGACTCCTCCTCCTCATCCTCCTCACAAAGTGAGCCCTGCCCAGCCCTTTGTGAGGAACCACGTTGCGCTGACTTTCCAGAAGGTGATGGAATTTGTGACTCCTCATCCTCCACCTCTTCCAAAACCTCATCCCTTATTGCTTGCAGTGTTTTTTGAAGCAGGCAGATAAGGGGGACAGTCAGGCTGACTAGTGCATCATCTGCACTCGCCATCCGCGTTGACTCATCAAACGCACGCAAAACGTGGCACATGTCCTTCATAGTGGCCCACTCATTAATGGTGAAGTGTGGACGGCGCAAATTGCGTGTTGATTGCGCCTGATGCAGCTGATACTCCATAACTGCTGGCTGCTGCTCACACAACCGCTCCAACATATGTAACGTTGAATTCCACCTGGTGGATACGTCACATATGATGCGATGTTCAGGAAGGCGCAATCTGCGTTGCAGAGCTGCAATGCGCGATCTGGCCATGCTGGAACGTCGCAAGTGAGCGCACTCTAGGCGGACCTTGTGCAGCAGTGCATCAAGATCCGGATAGTCCCTCAAAAAACTCTGCACGACCAAGTTGAGCACATGTGCCAGACATGGTATGTGAGTGAGGTTGCCAAGGCCCAGAGCTGCCACCAGATTTCGGCCATTGTCACACACTACCAAGCCTGGCTGGAGATTCGCTGGCAAAAACCACACGTCGCTCTCCTGCTTGATGGCATTCCAGACCTCCTGCGCTGTGTGGCTTCGATTCCCCATAGGAATTAATTTCAGAACGGCCTGTTGCCGTTTGGCCACGGCTGTGCTCATATCGGTCGCATCAGGTAAGCGTCCACGGGTCCATGTGGAGGTAGACCGTGACGGCTCCTGCAGCGATGATTCTGAGGAACTGGAGTAAGAGGAGGAGTCAATGTGGACAGACTTGATTCCGGCAATCCTTGGAGTTGGCAGAACACGTACAGCGCCACTCGCAAGATCTGTACCCGGCTCCACAACATTCACCCAATGGGCAGTGAGTGAAAGGTATCGTCCCTGGCCATGGGTACTGGTCCACGCATCGGTGGTCAGGTGGACCTTGCTACTGACGGCGTTTAGTAGCGCATGTTTAATTTTTGCCTCAACATGCTTTTGCAGACCAGGGACGGCTTGCCTGCTGAAATAAAATCGGCTGGGCACATTGTATTGTGGGACTGCCAATGCCATTAATTCACGGAAACTGTCAGTCTCCACCAGCCTGAATGACAGCATTTCAAGGGACAGGAGTTTTGCAATGCCAGCATTCAGAGCCTGTGCTCGTGGATGGTTTGCCGAGTATGGCCGTCTTTTATCCCATGCCTGTGCTACCGATGGCTGTTTTGTGGCCTGGGTGTGTGAGGATGACAGGGAACTTGCAGCTGTGGGTGGAATAACACTGTGTCTCTGGACAACAGTGACAGAGGTTCTTCCATGGCGATCCTTTGAGGAAGCCTTACCAGCTGTGTGTGAACTGGAGGAAGAGGCTCCAACAGGAGCTGAAGATGTAGGTGCTGCTGTAGGTTGGCCTACATCTCCAGTGTGTCTTTGTAACTCAACAAAGTGCTTTGACCGCACATGTTTCCACATATTTGTTGTATTAAGGTTACTGACACTTTTACCTCTTTTAATTTTTTGATTACACAGCTTGCATTTTACATAGCAAATATCATCTGCAACTGTATCAAAAAAGGACCACGCAGAGCAAGTCCTGGGAGCACCCGGTTTGGCTGTTGTAAGAGAACTGCTCCGAACGGGTGCCAAACTGGAGGCTACAGGCAAGCGAGTCTGCAGCCTACCTCTCCCTACTGTTTGGACCGTTGGTGCAATCTCTTCCTCAGAGCTGCTCCCACCACCTTCCTGTTCCTCACGCCATGTTGGGTCTTGGACCTCATCATCTCCACCACTACCCTCTTCCAACACCTGCTGTTGTTGGGTGGTCTGGCCAGCACCATGCTCAACAGAAACTGGCAACTGAGTCTCATCATCATCAGATGCGTTCTGCGGTGTGCTGACCATCGGCACTGGCTCACCCGCCTCTTCAGATTCAGAGAGACACAGCTGTTGCGCATCACTGCATACTGCCTCTTCTTCACATTCCAGAATGCTGCTTGGCTGGGCCCCTGTTTCCAAGCCAACAGATTCTGAGAACAGAAGCAGAGACTCAGCTGGCTCCTGTACAGAGCTCTCTGACTGCCTGGGCAATTTGGCAGGCGGTGAAGAGACTGATGGTTGTTCAACAGTGCTGTGGTCCTGAGAGGAGGTGGAAGGTATTGAAGTCGATGCATTGGCTGCCATCCAACCAACAACGGCTTCAATTTGTTCTTCACGCAGCAGGGGGGTACGCTGAGCTCCTACAAAAGTGCGCATAAAGGAACGCTCACGGGGAAAACTGGTGGATGCTGTGTCACTGGGTGCGGCAGCAGCCACAGAATCCCACGTCCTCTCCCTGCTGCAAATCCACGGCCTCGACCACGACCACGTGCCTTACTCACTGACTTCTTCATCTTGGTAGATTGATAAAGAAAGTCAGAAAAGTTAAGGCCTAAGTGTGGTTATTCCTCACAGACTACAGTGAACCCTGCAGACAACTGTTCAGTATCTGTGAAAGGCCCCTTTGTGTACTTCTATAGTGTTTGCAACCAATGTATTGTATACGGATGGAAGCGCGTCACACTAATAGATTAGATTTTTTTCCACTAAAATGGAGCAGCACCAATTAGAGAAAAATGTGAAGGATGAGGCAGTGACACACGCCTCAGCAGACTACAACCGGCAGTGGTTGAAGTACAAACTGGAGCGTAATCTGCACTCACAAAATGAAAAGCTCACAGACTACAGTGAACACTGAAACACAACTATTCACTATCTGTGAAAAGCTCCTTTGTGTACTTCTATAGTGTTTGCAACCAATGTATTGTATACGGATGGAAGCGCGTCACACTAATAGATTAGATTTTTTTCCACTAAAATGGAGCAGCACCAATTAGAGAAAAATGTGAAGGATGAGGCAGTGACACACGCTCAGCAGACTACAACCGGCAGTGGTTGAAGTACAAACTGGAGCGTAATCTGCACTCACAAAATGAAAAGCTCACAGACTACAGTGAACACTGAAACACAACTATTCACTATCTGTGAAAAGCTCCTTTGTGTACTTCTATAGTGTTTGCAACCAATGTATTGTATACGGATGGAAGCGCGTCACACTAATAGATTAGATTTTTTTCCACTAAAATGGAGACAGCACCAATTAGAGAAAAATGTGAAGGATGAGGCAGTGACACACGCTCAGCAGACTACAACCGGCAGTGGTTGAAGTACAAACTGGAGCATAATCTGCACTCACAAAATGAAAAGCTCACAGACAAAAGTGAACACTGAAACACAACTATTCACTATCTGTGAAAAGCTCCTTTGTGTACTTCTATAGTGTTTGCAACCAATGTATTGTATACGGATGGAAGCGCGTCACACTAATAGATTAGATTTTTTTCCACTAAAATGGAGCAGCACCAATTAGAGAAAAATGTGAAGGATGAGGCAGTGACACACGCTCAGCAGACTACAACCGGCAGTGGTTGAAGTACAAACTGGAGCGTAATCTGCACTCACAAAATGAAAAGCTCACAGACTACAGTGAACACTGAAACACAACTATTCACTATCTGTGAAAAGCTCCTTTGTGTACTTCTATAGTGTTTGCAACCAATGTATTGTATACGGATGGAAGCGCGTCACACTAATAGATTAGATTTTTTTCCACTAAAATGGAGCAGCACCAATTAGAGAAAAATGTGAAGGATGAGGCAGTGACACACGCTCAGCAGACTACAACCGGCAGTGGTTGAAGTACAAACTGGAGCGTAATCTGCACTCACAAAATGAAAAGCTCACAGACTACAGTGAACACTGAAACACAACTATTCACTATCTGTGAAAAGCTCCTTTGTGTACTTCTATAGTGTTTGCAACCAATGTATTGTATACGGATGGAAGCGCGTCACACTAATAGATTAGATTTTTTTCTAATATAATGGAGCTGCACCAATTCCACTAAATAAAATAAAAAAAAAAAAGAGTCAGTGACACGTGCAGATGCCTACAAACAGCGGTGGATGCAGAGCAAACTGCAGCGTCACCTGCACTGTCACACACACACCTTGCACAGAGCTGTTAAAACAACACTGGCAAAATGAAGCTTTACACAGCGGTTGGTAAACTAGCCTGCCTCAAGCACAGTAGTACACAAAATCGCAATATCTAACTGTCCCTCAGAGTGAGCAGAGTAGCGTTCTGTCCCTTACTGAGTTCACAGCACAGTGACGCTAAAATGGCGGCGGCGCCTTTTATAGTGCATTCTGACATCATTTCAGCAGCCAATCACAGCCATGCCATTAGTTAAGATGACCGCAGCATTACAGGATGTGCCCACACTTCGTAGGATTCCTCATTGGCTGACTAAAATCACATTGCCTCTCAAAGAATTATGGGAACTTCCGATTCCGGTATACGATATGGAAAAAGTATCGGAATTAAGTATCGGAATTCCGATAACGCGAATATCGGCCGATACCCGATACTTGCGGTATCGGAATGCTCAACACTACCCATAGCTGCTTTTTTTTGGCACAAGGTTAGGGGAGGCTGAGTTTTTATAAAGCTGGGAGATTTGCATCACCTGGCCTTTCCTAACGATGATAATGAAAAAGCCATAACTCTAACATGCTAATTGAAGTCTGGAACTTCTGTCAAAGTTATCTGAGCACACAAATTTCATAGGGTGCCCAAACTTTCCAGTGGCCCATTTTCCTTTCTGCAATTCTAAAAATTTTATAAGTGACAGTACTTTTTTAGACTAAAATACAAAAGAAACGTGTCATCTTTTTAACTTTAGCCCTTTTAGAGATTATTTTGTCTTCAATTTGCTTAACTGTTCACAATAACAGTAAATTTGACCTGGGGCTAATAAACTATGTTCTGTGATAAAGAGATCAAGAAGGAACAGAGACTTACCTGAAAGAGAGAGAAAGGTTGGCATTAAAAACAAAATAGCAAACAAAAGGTACAAGAAATATCTTTTTTTTCAATAACAAAATTAATAGCTGACATATATGCACAAAATTAGGGAGTATGCAGAAAATAAGTCACAATGCACATGAACAAAAATATGAATATAAAGTTATAATATGTTTTCAAGCAATGAAGTGAAGTTTTAAATAAGACAAAAGTCGGTATTAAGCAACAGGTAGCCTTATTCAGGGTGCAGAGAAACCAAATACAGGTTTTCCTGAAATGCTAATTCTGCTAATCTGTGAGTCAATCTGTGTTTCTGACAGGTCGTGGGATATTAGCGGTTCTCAAGTTCGAGTCATATTAAAAAGACGCTCCTAAAATGTTTTTTCCAAAATATCGCATACAATACATTGGTGTAATTTTTTTGTATGAGCTAAAAGGAAAAAAGAGCACAAAATAGAGCGTTATACAGACAACAGGAGTATAGTGATGTGGAAAGTGCTTAAATGGTATTCTTTTGAGAAAGCACAACACTTACAAGGGCTCAGTAAGAAATGGTCCAGCAGCTGGTTTTCAGCAGGTTGCTGGACCAGCGATGAAATGAAAAGGTTTGGAGAATTGGATATGCAGCCATGCCGGCATTTCTATAGATAAAGATGTCCAAAATACAATTACAATTTATAAATTATTATGTATTTTAAATGCATTTAGAATAAAACCAAAATACTTCTTCAATAATTTTAATTTTGGACAACTTTATTTATTTATAAAGATTCCAGCAGAGCAACATCCACACCTTTTTTATGTGCATATTTTGTCACTTTTTCTTCCATTTCCTCCATCTGTCTTCATCACATTAAGTGGGCAGTCCAGCATTGCTATGCCTGTGACCAATAATTTAGATAGGAAAGTACATTTCCCAAGAAACTGCATGTCCGCCAGGCTCCCTACTTTTGTTTTCATATGTGATTCATGTGTATAAACTTCTGCACTTGCTCAAGTGCTACTGTCACACAGATGTGCATACTCGCTATATTTAAAATGAAGTTTAGGGAGCAAGGAATTTGTTGTTTACTTTTCCATCAAAATAGACATGTGGTAGCTTGTTTTTTGCAGAATGAGTTGGCTAAGTTAATTTTACCATATAATGCACTGAAACACATGAAAACAAATCAAAGTGCGATGAAATGGTGAAAAAAATGCAATTCCACCATTGTTTTCTGCGGTTTGCTTTTACAGCAGTCAAATGACCTGGAAACATGGTTGTCTAGGTCAGTATGATTAAGACAATACCAAATATCCATCAATTTATTTTCTATTTAAGTGATAAAAAAATAAAAATATGGTAAAATAAATGTCTTTGTGTCCCCATTTTTGCTTGCCTATTATTCCTTTTTTAAGGAGATGAGGTGACATAAAAAGGGCAATTCTACTGTTTTGATTTTTGTTTAGAACTTTTACAGTGTTTACCAACTGGGTTAATTAATTCCATATTTTAACTGATCAGACTTTTACGAACATGGCAATTCAATGTATGCTTATTTTGTCTTTTTGCTTTATTTTTATGGGTGAAAATAAGGTTATTTGGACTTAAGTTTTTATTTTTTATGTCTCCATTGTGGACTTTAACCCCTTAACGACCACCGATATGCCTTTTAACGGCGATAGTTAAGGGTACTTAAACCACAGCGCAGTGAATACATGGCGCTGCGGTAAAAGTATATAGCGCCCCCCAGAGTCTGATTTTCTCTGGGGTCTCAGCTGCCGAGACCCCAGAGAGCATGATTCAGGACGTTTTTTACCGACCCCGCTTTTGCGATCGCCGTTATTAACCATATAACGGCGAATGCAAAAAACAGCTGCAATTCTGCTTTAACTTTCTCTCTCCTTTGATGTGATCATACATCACAAGAGAGAGAAATAGGGTCCCCGATCCCCCCCAGTACCTCCCTATGTCCCCGAACCCTCCTGCCTCCTCCGGTGAGCGCCGCCATCTTGGTCCGGGAACAAAATGACGTGCGCATGCGCAGTGCGCCCGCCGAATCATTCATTGAAGGTACATTTTGATCACTGTGATAAACCCTATAATGAAATAAAGAAAGTATATTTATTTTCATTTTTCCATTAGGGTTAGGGTTAGAATTAGGGTTAGGGTTGGAATTAGGGTTAGGGTTAGAATTAGGGTTTGGGTTAGGGTTAGAATTAGGGTTGGAATTAGGGTTAGGGTTGGCATTTGGGTTAGCATTAGGGTTAGGGTTGGGATTAGGGTTAGGGTTGGGATTAGGGTTAGGGTGTGTTGGGGTTAGGGTTGGAGCTAGAATTGAGGGGTTTCCATTATTTAGGCACATCAGGGGGTCTCCGAACATGACATGGCGCCACCATTGATTCCAGCCAATTTTGGGTTCAAAAAGTCAAATGGTGCTCCCTTCCTTCCGAGCCCTGCCGTGCGCCCAAACAGTGGTTTACCCCAACATATGGGGCATCAGTGTACTCAGGACAAATTGCACACCAATTTTTGGGGTTCGAATTTCTCTTGTTTCACTTGGGAAAATAAAAAACAGCGGGCTAAAAAAAAATCATTTTTGAGAAAAAATGATTTTTTATTTTCACGGCTCTGCGTTTATAAACTTCTGTGAAGCATTTGGGGGTTCAAAGTGGTTCATTTTCTCTTTTAACACTTGTGAAACTAAAAAAAATTGTTCTGAACTAAATTTTTTGCAAAAAAGTTAAATGTTAATTTTTTTCTTCCACATTGCTTCATTTCCTGTGAAGCACGTAAAAGGTTAATAAGCTTCTTGAATGTGGTTTTGAGCACCTTGAGGGGTGCAGTTTTTAGAATGGTGTCACTTTTGGGTATTTTCTATCATATAGTCCCCTCAAAGTGACTTCAAATGTGATGTGGTCACTAAAAAAAAATGGTGTTGTAAAAATGAGAAATCGCTGGTCAAATTTTAACCCTTTTAACTACTTAACAAAAAAAAAATTTGTTTCCAAAATTGTGCTGTTATAAAGTAGACATGTGAGAAATGTTATTTATTAAGAAATTTGTGTGACATATCTCTCTGATTTAAGAGCATAAAAATTTAAAATTTGAAAATTGCTACATTTTCAAAATTTTTGCCATGTTTCCGTTTTTTTCATAAATAAATGCAAGTCATATTAAAAATTTTTTACCACTAACGTGAAGTACAATATGTCACGAAAAAACAGCGGGATTCAGAATCAGCGGGATTCATTAAAGCGTTCCAGAATTATAACCTCATAAAGTGACAGTGGTCAGAAGTATAAAAATTGGCATGGTCATTAAGCTGCAAATTGGCTCTGTCACTAAGGGGTTAACCTGCGATTGTTGATCACTTATATTATATACTACAAAACCTTAACTTTGGAGTATAAAGTAAAAATTTCAGCCTCCTATGGAGTTCATTCTATGTTCTCATGCAAAATAATCAGGACAATTATGCTCTTGCCATTCTGCTCAAACTGTGACAAAAGTTGACTTGATCTAAGAACTTAATTTCTCCATTTTCTCCTTTGTCTCTGTAAGAGTAAATCGGTCTGTACTCGGTTGATATCCAAGTTCAGTCTGATGTTTTACATGCACCCATAGACTTTTATGGGTGTGCACAGTCTAATTGGATGCACTTGAAGCATTCTACCATTTTTTCTCATGCTTAATCGACATGAGAAAAAAAGCTTGAGTCGGCACTGCCCCATAATATAACATTGGGTCTAGTGCTATCCGATAAAATATTGATGGCACTAGGCCATGTTTTACGCTTGTATGAGCGAGCCCTATGGCTGAGCTTCACAGTAGGATCAAGATGACAGTGACTTTAGTGGTTACAGTAACCCATTAGTTCACTATGATCACTCCATGGAAGCCATTGGGAGGAAGTGCAAGCAGGCATTCCAGTTAAATATCAAAGATTGACAGCAGCATTCAGATGGTTAACAGCCGTGGCTGAAACTAAAAGCCAGCTGCTGCGATTAGAGACAAATGCCAGCAGTAAAATATAGCCTGTTCTGCAGCGTGTGAAGGAAGCTCAGCTCCCGAGTCCCTATACTCTTGAGAATCTTTTCCTAACTCATGAATACAATATTCTTTTGTGGAAAAGGGGTTAAAATTACTTTCTCAAAATATCTTACCACTCAAATGTAGTTCCATCAATACATTAGGTTTTTGAGGGCTACTAATTTCAGGTCTTTTAGTGATAAGATAAGAATTCAGAAAATAAAGAATAATTGATGTGATTTGTCAAGGTCTAGAAGTATGCTGTTACAAAAGAACTTCTAGATAACTCTTATTCCTGGAAACAAATAAATATATTTGTTCTGAATCCAATCCAACATCTTGTTTTATAGCCAATCTGACATGATCTCAAACACATCGTTATTTTATTTTATGGTTAGTTTACTTTAAAAGTAAAATTGCTTTCGGTTACTGC
The DNA here is from genome assembly GCA_033576555.1 of Oophaga sylvatica. Classification (NCBI taxonomy): domain Eukaryota; kingdom Metazoa; phylum Chordata; class Amphibia; order Anura; family Dendrobatidae; genus Oophaga; species Oophaga sylvatica. Next base: position 268,829,766 of record JARQOD010000006.1, read on the forward strand.
TCAAGCTTGGGTTCAAAGTACAGAGATGTAAATAGCCAGATATTTTAAAATTAATTTACAAAAGGGAAATATTTGCTATAGTAAGACTAAAGCAAGACCGTGCAATTGGAGAGTAAAGGACAAAGTAAAAGCTTTGATTAACAGATGCTTCAATCATAATAATCTATTTTTATATAACGCTAACATATTCCGCAGCGCTTTACAGTTTGCACACATTATCATTGCTGTCCCCAAAGGGGCTCACAATTCCCTATCTGTATGTTTTTGGAATGTGGGAGGAAACCAGAGTACCCGGAGAAAACCCACGCAAACACGGGGAGAACAAACAAACTCCTTGCAGATGTTGTCCTTGGTGGGATTCGAACCTAGGACTCCAGCGCTGCCAGGCTGTAGTGCTATCCACTGAGCCACCATGCTGCCCAATCATGTCTTTAATCCAAAACAAATGTGCTCTATCTTTATCTTACACAATTTATGCATGTATATATTGTATAGCTACAGAGATCTAGAGTCAGAAATATGAAGTGGTACTAGAACAATGACAATAATAGTTGTATTTCACATTTTACCAGGCTGTATTGCTAATTCATACTGCTCTAGGCACTTTAAGTTTTCCTGCATTGAGTTGAAACTGGCCAGAAATTCCTGGACAGTCTGTAAAAATAGGGCACTGTTTTTTTCCTGTCCTTAAAAGAATTTTGAGATATCCATGATTATTTTGAGCTGTCAGAAAATACAGAATTATTTTATCAGTAATTATCATTTTACAGTTCATAATGATTGCTGCTAATGTTTCATACGGGCTATAGACATGCATCTCTTATAATCATAATGATGTGTTATGGTTTTCCTATTTGACCATACAAATATTGTCTTTTCTTGATTTTTTGATAAGCTGTCCAAGAAAAAAAAAGTCAAGTAGGCAATCCTGCTCCTGTCCCTACTATTAAGTCAGGTTAAAGACTCATTCAAAAATTTTAGGGATGAAGTTTGCATACAAGAAAAAAATTACCATATTTCATCAGAGTGTTGGATCAGATTTTCATCCATTTTTTGTCTTTCTATTCATTTTTACCGTCAGTGTTGCATGCTATTTTTCTCAAATGCAAAGGAAGAATTTGTAACTAAGAGCATAGTGGCCTCCAAAATCCCTAAGTGGAAGAAGTTTGGGACCACCAGAAGTCTTCCTAAACCTGGCCATCTAGCCAAACTGAGCAATCATTGAGTTAATGCCAAAGACCACAATTGTTGTCTCATCTAACCACAGCACCTTCTCCCAATCACTCACAGTCATCCAGGTGTTCTTTGGAAAACTTCAGAAAGGCCTGCACATGTGCCTTCTTGAGCAGGGGGACCTTGCGGGCACTGCAGGATTTTAAACCTTTAAGGCGTAATGTGTTACAAATGGTTTTCTTGATGACTGTGGTCCCAGCTGCCTTGAGATCATTAACAAGTTCCCCCATGAAGTTTTAGACTGATTTCTCACCTTCCTCATAATCAAAGATACCCCACGAGGTCAGATTTTGCATGGTTCCCCAGATTGATGTCGATTGATAGTCATTTTGGATTTCTTCCATTTTCTTACTACTGCACCAACAGTTGTCTCTTTCTCACCCAGTATCTTACTCATGGTTTTGTAGCCCATTCCAGCTTTGTGCAGGTCTGTGATCTTGTCCCTGACATCCTTATTAAGCTCTTTGGTCTTGCCCATGTTGTAGAGATTAGAGTCTGACTGATTAATTGAGTCTGTGGTCAGGAGTCTTTTATAAACGTGACTGTAAGACAACTGTCTTTAATGCAGTTGACGAATTGATTAGGAGCGTCTTAAGCCCCCGTCTCACACAGCGATCTCGCTAGCGAGATCGCTGCTGAGTCACTAGTTTTGTGACGCAGCAGCGATGTCCCCAGCGATATCGCTGTGTGTGACATTCAGCGACGATCAGCCCCCCTGCCGGGTATCGCTGATCGTCGCTGAATGTCCTGGACATTTTTTTGATCGCTGGTCTCCCGCTGACAGGCACGCATCGCTGCGTGTGACAGGCGGAAGACCAGCGATCCGCTGGTAACCAAGGTACACAGCGGGTTTCCAGGCACGGGCTGTGCCTATAAACCCGTTGTGTACCTTGGATACCAGCGCCCTGATGCAGGGAGCTGGTAACCAAGGTACACAGTGGGTTTCCAGGCACCGCGCAGCACCTGGAAACCCGATGTGTACCTTGGTTACCAGCTCCCTGCATCAGGGTGCTGGTATCCAAAGTACACTGCGGGTAACTAAGCGATGTTTACCCGCAGTGTCGCTGTGCTGATCGCTGCCTGAGCTGCCTGTTTGGCAGCTCAGCAGAGATCATGTAGCGATACACCAGCGATCCTGATCGTTGTCGGGATCGCTGGTGTATCGCTATGTGAGACCCAGGCTTAACTGGTCTGTAGGAGTCAGAACTATTAATGGTTGGTAGGGAATCAAATATTTATTTCTCACTGCAAAATGAAAATAAATGTATATCATTTAAACAATGTGATTTTCTGGATTTTATTTTTGATATTCTATCTCTCAATGTTAAAATTCGGTGGAGAGATAACTAGGAGACAAGAAGCGCAATAGGGTCTTATTGGATGGTACAGATAAATAGGAGATGTGGAACCACTCACCTGCTATGATTGCAAGTTAGCAACATGAAACATGTATATATATAGCTGCAACAAGAAACATGTCAGAGAAGGACCAGAAAAATAGATGCGCAACTTTTTGGGTTGGGGACCAAAATGGTACCTGGCCCCCATTCAAAAGAATGGGGGGCCCAAGCATCCAGCGTTTCCCACACTGTTATCTGTGAGACAGCGCAGGAAACTCCGGCTCTGATCAACAGTAAGTTCGTTACCGCCGGTCACAGTGCTGTAGATCCCATGCTGTAGCAGATGACAGTGTGTGAGCCAGCAGCTGTGACTGGTGGTAAAACATTTTCCGCCAGTCACAGGCATCTGCTGATAACAGTGCTACTATGCTTATAATTCATCCTATGTGTTTTCACTCCAGTATCTTGTTATTATAGTCATCTTGCATTTCCTTAACCACTGATCCAGCATGGACGGCTCTATTTAGGAATTCCTGGTTCTCACTGAGAACTCTTGGAACCGGCTTTCTGCAGCCACTACTTTCATCTAAGCTGACTTCAACGATTTTCATTCCATTCACTCATGTCATATATTGTAATTTTTGCATCTTGTGACATAATTGTAAAAATGTATTTTTCTGTATTTTCTTGTATTATTTATGTATTTTTTTGTTCTGTATTCTGTATTCTGTGTGTATTCTAGTTCTCACCAAGAGAAATGAGATTCTGATGAAGGTCCTATGTTGGACCGAAAACGTTCAATTGTTTTTTTGTCCGGATGCACAACGATTAAAAAGGAACTATTTGATTTTCATTATTGAGTGCCAAGCTTGTCTTTCATTTATACTTTAGAGGTTGGATACCTGACTTATGCACCTATATATCTAATTTTTTGAGTGCCTTGCTATTTATATTCAAGAGTGCTACTCTCATCATAGTACAACTGGTCTCGCTTATAGCAGCAAGAGCAAGCATATGATGATGACAATATTCACAAGCCACTATATTCCTGAAAACCAGCGTAGGTGAGGCTGACAGCTGCGAGCTGCAGCCCTCAACCAGCAAAGATAAAGCTGACAGCTTTAAAAAATAGAGGGGTCCCCAAGCCATATTTTTTTAAATTAAATAAATAATTTTAAAAAATGCTTGGGATCCCCCCACATTTTTGACAACCCATCTGTTAGGCGCCGGGATTCTCCCACTGCTCGGTGTAGATCCCAGGTGCTGTCTGGCCCTGTGATCCCCCTTTCGGGTCCAGCCACTGCGTTTCCTGCTCGGCATGGATGTCGGTCCCAGTGCCTTGCTCTGGCTCGTGGTGTACCTATGGTTACTGCTGGACCTCCAGCCAAGTCTATGATAACCAGTGTTATATAGGTGCAGCCTCACGTCCCAGAGCCTAAGTCCAGAAATCACCTTACTGAGCATGTCCTGGATGTGGTGTCTCCTCATTGGTGTTCGTACATCAGGTGCTCTGGTGATGTGGCAGTTCTGGATTGGCCCATGGGCGAAGTCAACATGAGTATTTGGCGTAGAGCTTTGGATTTAAAGCAGCGGCGCACTAGTATCATTTATGGTTGGTGTGTGTGAGTGGATACACTACCACTCTGTATGCACTTGTGTGTGGTTAGTTATCTCCTGAGTTTTAGTTAATTAGGGTTTTTTCTTCCCGCTTGGCTTAGCATCTGTTTCCTACATGTGTACGGTTAGCACAGTCAAGTTACAGAGCAAGATCCAACCAAAGAGCTGTGCTCCTCTGTGAAGTCAACAGAATTTTGTAGATAGCATCAGTTTTAGCTTTTTCTCTTGACTTAGCATCTGTTTCGGCTATGTGTGCGATTGGCACGGATCAGTTTAAGAGTGAGCTCAACCCTTTAGCTCTACCTCTCTGTGAAGCTGACAGAGCTGAGTACTGTGCATTCGGTTCATACTACGTGGAGTTAACGCAGCCGTATTAAGGTGAACGCTCACTGTTTAGTTCCGTCACTGTTCACATTAGCAGCAGGTTACATCTCTGCACGGTGGACCCTGGGTTGCGATCGCACTTTATTATTTATTTTATTTAGTGTGATCCGCCAACCCTAACAGTACCAAGGTGATGGGGCTGATGCTCTCAGACTGGGAAGGGGCCATGGATATTTCCCCCCTGCCTAAAAATAGCAGCTTGCAGATGTCTCAGAAAAGTGTATCTATTAAATGTGCCAATTCTGGCACTTTGTTAGGCTCTTTCCACTTGCCATGGTGCAGTGGTAAATGGGGTAATAGTGTAGAGGGTTGATGTAAGCTTTTGTAATGTCAGCTGATATCAAGCCCAGAGGTTAGTTATGCAGAGGCATGTATGAGACATTCCCATTACGAACCCCGTACGTTTAAGTTAAAAAACATACACACAGAAAAAAGTCCTATAATTGAAATAAACATACAGATGAGAAAAGTCCTTTACTTGAAATAAAAACTCCCCAACCCTCTCTTACCCATTTATTATTTTCCAAATAAAAATAAAAAAAACACAGTATTCCTTACCTCTTGAGGTTTGGGGAGTTTTTATTTCAAATAAAGGTCTTTACTCTGTGTGTGTTTTTAAACTTAAACTTACGGGCTTAGTAATGGTGGTGTCTGATAGATGCCTCTCCATTACTAACCAGTGGGCTTGATTTCAGAGGTTATAAAACAGCTGACATCAGTCCAAAAAATATTAACCCTTTTTCCACCGCACTAGGACAAGCGGAAAGAGTTGAGCAAAAAGCCAAAATTGGCACATCTAATGCATCCACCTTTTCTGCGGTGGCTGCTGGCTGCTATTTTTTTAGTCTTGAGAGGGCCAATATCCATGGCCCAATCCCAGTATGAGAATACTAGCTCCCAGCTGTCCGCTTTGGTTTGGCTGATTATCAAAAAATGGGAGGACCCAGTGCAATATTTTTAAATAATCTTTTTAAATAATTAAAAAATAAAACCGATTGTGGACCTCTCTGTTTTTGATAACCAGCCAAAATAAGGCTAACAGCTGACACCCCACCAGTTTTTCAATTATTTATTTAATTACACTGGAGCTGTGTTCTGCTTTTGGGAACGGAGGTGATGTCAGTAAGGTTATCTCACAGTTCTAAACTGAAATAATCTTATTGTAAGGTCACCTGAGTTCATAGCAGCTGGTTCTCATGCTGAAAAGATCAAATGCCAGCAGTGCTAGATCCTGCCAGCATTGTATTTCATTGTCTGCAGCTAACTTTATTAATTCTGAACTGGTTAGGAAATTAGGATTAGGGATCGTTAGTCTGACAAAACTCATTCAAATTTTTGCGCTTGACAAAACACAGCTACTTCAGTACTGTGTCAAATTTGTAACTGTGTAATTCACGCTTCAAATAGTAGCACTTCACTCAGAATACATTTCCTGCTTTGTCTTGAATGAGCTACCTGCTGGGGTTGTATTGGGGCTTCCATGGATGCTCATGCACAATGCTGCTATTGATTGGTGTCAGAAGGAAATTGTTAAGTTGGGCCCCAAATGTCATAAGAAATGTCTAAGCTCTGTGCAAGTATGCTCCGTAAGTCTGGAGGGTCTATTGGGGTACCAGAAGGACTTCAGAGTTGTATTCTAGTAATCTTATTCCTGGTGTTAAGTTACCTAAAGCTCGCCTGTATAATTTATCTGGGCCTCAACATCCCACCATGAAAAGTTATGTGAACAAAAGTTAATGGAAGGGTCATAGCCGTCCTTTCTCATCCCCTGTAGCTGCTGGATTCTTGTTTGTAAAAAAGAAAGATGGGGGTCGCCATCCTTGCCTCGATTTCCTAGAACTGAACAAGATCATAGTTAAGAATACATACACATTTACACTCATCCCTGACCTTTATAATCAGCTTACTGGGGCTAACTGGTTTTATAAACTTGATCTTAGAGGGGCTTACAATTTAATACGCATCCAGAAGGATGGTGAGTGGAAAACAACATTTTTATCGTCAGATGGTCTATTAGAAAATGTTGTCATGCCTTTTTTGAAAACCAATAAACCAGCAATATTTCAAAACTTTGTGAACTATGTACTTTCTGATTGCATTGGGAGATTTATTATTTACCTTGATAATATTTTAATTTTCTCTCCTGATTTGAACTTTCGCTGGGAAAATGTCCGGGTTGTACTATAAAGATTGAAGGAAAATTTTTGTTTGCGAAAATTGAAAAATGCATTTTTTTTAAATCAGGAAGTTTCATTTCTGGGATATATTTTATTGACTGATAGTTTTAAAATTAATCCTGGGAATGTGCAAGCCGTACTTAAATGAGTTCAACCTAGTGACCTAAAAGTGGTGCAATGTTTTCTAGGATTCACCAAATATTATAGGAAATTCATTAATGAGTTTTCACAGATGGTTAAACCTCTTACTGACCTCAAGATTTAGTCACTGGATGCTATTGGAGATTTTGAAAAAATGAAAATGTATTTTATGTTTGCTCCTGCTCTAATCCAACCCAATCTTCAGGAACCATTTAATTTGGAGAATGATATTTCAGAGGTCAGGGTAGGGGCCGTTTAATCTCAGGAGCCCAAAACTCTGACTAATTTGTGGTAATCTGCATTTTTCACAAATACATTTTCATCTGCTGAAAGAAATTATGATTTCGGGAATCGTGAGTTACTTGCTGTTAAATTAGTTTTTGAGGAATGAAGGCATTTTTGCAGGGGGCAGTTCATCAAATTACTGTGTTCACTGTTCATAAAAATTTAGCTTATATTGAATCAGCTAAAGGGTTAACTCCTAGACAGGCCAGATGGTCATTGTTTTTCTCCAGGTTTAATTTCTCTATGACATTCTTGCCAGGGTCTAAGAATGTGAAGGCTCATGCACTGTCACACAGTCATGATTCAGTTTCACCTCCAAAACCTCCATACTCCATTCTTCCCACGGGCATTGCGGTATTGTCAGTGTTGAAAGCGAAGATCCATAAAACTCAGTTCTTGGGCTACGTCCGCCAATCCAGGGTCTAGGCCATTTGAACCTGTGTACTTAAGATGGCACCTCTTACAGGAGTTTCATGATTCCATCTTGAATGATCACCCGGTGGTCACTGCTATGCAGAAAGCTATTTCCAGACTTTTTTGATGGATTCTATGAGTAATGATAGTAATGATTTTGTATCCATCTGTGAAGTTTGCACACGTGCCAAAGATTGTCATTACTGTCCGGCAGGGAAATTGGTCCCATTGCCAAATTCAGAAAGACCATGGACTCATTTGTCCATGGATTTCATCAGACTTGCTTCTGTCTGATGGGAAAATTATTATATAGGTGGTAGTTGATCGTTTCAGTAAACAGGTTCATTTTGCTCCATCGTCAGGGTTATTATATGCTGGACTGCTTTCCAGGTAGTTTTTTCATCATGTGGTGAGGGTGCATAGAATTCCTCTTAACATTGTGTCTGATAGAGGAATGCAATTTATCTCCGAGTTCTGGAGAGCTTTTGGTAAGAAACTTGGTGTTACTAGAGATGAGCTAACTTGTTTGGAAAACGTTTGTGAATATTAAATTCAGGACAAACGTAGCACATTTGGATTCATGTTCGATTTTACGAGCATTTATACTCATTCGGCAAAATTTGGTCACAGTTAGATAAATCATTTCGTTTCCATTAATTCTTTTATTACTTTGGCCAGGATAGTGGTGCTGTATGATGAGCTTGGGGATAAGTGGACATGTTTAATGGGGGAAGGGAATGTGTCTATGTGAGAGGACCTGCGGAATGTAATCTTTTTTTCCATAACTTAATGTGTGTACATTCAAGCAGCCAATCAGTGCCTAGAAATAATCCACAACATCATGACTCAAGGTCTTCTGTGATTGGCTGCTGAAGTCACATGTCCTTTGCCATATAACAAGCAGACATTTAGTTTTGCTGTCGCCATTTTCTCACTGACATAGTGTAGAGAAGCGGCTTCTGTTAATGGTGCAAGTGAACTTGTCATTTAGCTAGATAGGATCCTATCCGATATTTCAGCATTCAGCCCCATTAGCTAATTCAAATTGTGATAAAACTGTGTTGTAGTGGAGAAACAGGAGGCCACATTTACTCATCAAAATCATTAGGTATAAGAGTGTTTTTCAGGCACACTATCTAAGAAAATAAGTAGTAATTATTCATTTAGTGACATGTGACTGACAGCTATGAGCCTAAGGTTGTGAAACAGCAGGTCAAAAGATGGGAAGGGTATATACAACATTAGTGTGAAAAAGTGAGTTCATGGTGGAAGGGGGAATAGGATTGGTTTTTGACTGGTATGGGGGTTAGGTGCTAATGTGAATGAAAGCTCAACTAAACAAACACTGTCTCATTCTATCCAAAGACTACTGACAACTAATGTTACTGTACAGGCTACTCGACTCCCTTTTTTGGCAGACACACAAAGCTACGCCTTATAGATGAGACTCAGAAAGAGCATGTGCTCCATTAGATGGCAAGCACTGCATCAAGTGGCCTCTCCTCTTCTTCCTCCACATTAACATCACACACAGTACAATACTCAAAGGTGGCACCCTAATCACTCTTGTTTCCCCTAACGTCACAAATTTCCAAATGCCCAACTGACTGAAAACCACAGATGGGCCACTCTGCAGAGCTGTTTACACGTTCTATTCCTTTGGAATCAGTGGTCCGTGTCAATGATTCACAGAATCCAGAGGAGGAATGCATCTACACCGATGCCCAAAATTTTTTCATGTTGGATCTGGGTCTGGACGAAGTAGGGTCCAAACAGAATCCAGACCCTCGTCACCAAATGTTAACCACCAAGGTTAAGGTGATCCTGATGAGACTCACATACCAGAGGTGAACGCGGACTGTACTGTGGTGTCAGGGCAGGAAGAGGAGGAGGGTGACTCTCAGCGTGAGGAGTGTAAGAACAGAGAGGATGACAATGATGTTGTAGATCCCACTTGGTGTGAACCCAGAGGTACACAGCTGAGTAGCTCAGCAGAGGAGGTGGAAGACTAGGAGGTTACATTTTGGCTTCCCACCCAGACACGGTGATGCAACCAAGAAAAGCACTGCATCCTCAGCCCCAACTCAGGCTGTGGCAAGCATTGTTCGTGAGTGTGCAGTTCGCAAGGGCTACAAGGGTTGCCTAGCCTGGGCTTATCTTGAGACTACAAAGGATGACCCAACTCATATTATCTGCAAATTTTCAAAAAAAACTCAGTAAAGGCAAAAATTTCAATAGTTTGACAAGTGCATGCATGAACTGGCATATGTGCGATCAACATGCCTTAGTGTTGGAATCTCACTTTGCTAAAATGCTGACTAGTGAGCCTCGCCAACCACGTCCGTCCCATCAACCACATCTGCTGCTTCCTCCTCCTCAGTCACCATGTTAGGTCTTCTCACACAGGTCTCCAGCCACATAAAATCCACTTGCTTACCCCCTACAGTAAGGGTGAGGGAGAGCCTGTCACCTGTTACAGAAGTGGACATGGCGGCTGTTTTTTGTGTCATCTAGCACAACACATCTTTCTCAATCCACTATAACATCTCCACCTGCACCTCACTCACAGCCCAGAAGTTTGTCCACTATAACATCTCCTCCTGCACCTCACTCACAGTCCAGCAGTATGCCCTGCTCTCCATACTCTGCCCTTTTCAGCACAGTAGCCAGCCCTTGGTCTCAAAGTTGTGGTCACGTAAAAGAATATTTCTTTCTACACATGCCAAATCTAAGAGCTTGACCTTCACCTTCTCCAATCTTTTGGCCATGAAAATGCTGCCTTTCTACCTGCTGGATACAGACGGTTTCCAAATGTTGATGGCCATTGCATTCCCTCAGTACTCATTGCTCAGTCGCCATTAGTTCTCTAAGAAAGCTGTGCCTGAGCTACACCAGCATGTTGCAGACATTACCCATTCCTGAAAAAATCTATGTCTGCCAGGGTGCATTTCACCACTGGCACCTGAACAAGCAAATGTGGGCAGTGGCATTGCATCTTGCTAACTGGGCACTGGGTGAGTCTAGTGGCTGTGGGGGCAGGCAATCAAGGGGATGCTCCACAAGTCTTTGAATCCCCAAGACTTGTGGGACACACCTCTGTATCTAACAGTTCCTCCAATGCTTTTGGCTCTTCCACCTCCTCGTGTCTCTACTTGCGCTCTCAACCTCTCTCTTAATTAGACATGTATTCGAACAGTGCAGATAGAATCTCCCCCACTTCTGTACTGTGCAGCCATAGCTCATCGCAATCAGGCAGTGTTGAAATTAATATGCCTTGGATATCACAGTCACACAACTCAAAAGTTGTGGACTGCTATTCAGTTTGAGCAAAGGCTGTCTCCACTGAACCTGGAGCCTGGAAATGCCGTGTGCGATAACGGTGCGAACCTGGTGGCGGCCGTGTGCTGGGGCAACTTCACAAACGTGCCTTGCATTGCTCACATCCTCAGTCTAATTGTATAGCAATTTCTTCTCAACTATCCAGGCCTGGGTGCACTGCTGCAGAAAGCATGGTCGCTGTTTGCTCCCTTCCTCTGTTGACACCCCGCAGGTCATTGACTTGCATCGCTACAGATGTCTTTCGGTCTACCGGTTAACTGTTTGATATGCGTTGTGCCGACACAATGGAATTCCACTTCGCACATGTAGCAGCCACTGTGGCAGCAGAGACAAGCCCTGGTGCTGTATGATCATAATGCACAGCCTGGGCAAAGGCGGTATGGACGTAGTGCCAATTATGTTTGCGGAAACTTCAGCACAGATGAAGAACATCTGCACCCTTCTGCACAGTTTTGAAATGGCTACTAAGATGGTTAGCGCTGACAACGGCATCATCAACATCACTATTCCGGTCATCAACATGCTGGACCACACTTTGACTAGTCTACATGAGGAGGTGGAGGTACCAGAGGAAGAGGTGGAAGCAGAGAAGGATGTTGAAGGGATAACAATAGCTCTAAATTCTGGACTGTTGTCGCACAGGCAGGTGCCACGGGAGGGTGGATTACAGCGATCGAGAGGGGCTGCCAAACTGCACTTTCACTAACAGACAAACTGATAGTGAAGGTGCAGTAGCCAAGTAACAAATGCAGGAGGATAAAGAAGAAGAGGTGATGAGTGCGCAATAGTCAAGAGATGAAGAAGATAATGGTCACATATCTGTTGTCCATAGTTGGCAGGAGGGGATAGAGAAAGCAACCTTGAGTGTTACCTCGCCATCAACATACTATGGACTTGGACCACAAGGCGGAAGGGGATGGAGAAAGCAACCTTCAGTGTTACCATCGTCATCAACATACTATGGACCTGGACCTCATGGAAGCACCCAACAAATTAGTGCCTTCTTCCTGTACTATCTGCAACATGATGCACATATTCTTAAGGTTAGAAAGAGTGTTGATTACTGGGTTGCCAGTCTGTTAGATCCCTGATATACGCAAAATGAAGAGGACAAGGAGTACAAAAAAAATGTTTAAAAATTACAAAAAAATTATTTTTTTTACAATAGCATTGTTCGAGTTCTTCACTTTTAAATCCTTTTGTGCATATACTTTTTGTAATCGTTAATGATCATGATGTTATGGCTCTATTGTAATAAAATAAAATATTTTTGTAATTTTTAAACAGATTTTTTTTGCACTCCTTGTCCTCTTCGCTTTGTATTGGAGTAAATATGTTGCCCTTGACAACCTTACCAATGGTCCAGAGGCCTATAGTCACCCTTGTGTGATAGTTTTTGTACTGAGATCCCTGGTATAGTAGCAAATTTTGCCAGATTCTTCCCTTCTCCTGAAAAGGGATGCACGCATGCTGGAGTGTCGAAATGCACTTGTAGACAATCTTAACAGTGGTTTTCCATTTTCTCCAAGACAGTAGGGAGGCACACAAAGTGCATAGCAGTTCTAGACTTCTAACCCAGAAAATGTCAAAGTGTCATAGCAAAAACATTAGTAGTTGCAGTATAAGTGGCAGAAGCAATTTTTGTGAGTAGGGTCACACATTTTTTAGACCCGTGGACCAGCAGAACAGACTACAAGTCTGATTCATTATGAACAAATGGAGAGGATGGTGGAGGAGTATCTCGAGCTCAATATTAAAACCATTAGGATGAATTCAGATAAGATAATAGTTGTAAGACACAGATTATAGTCGGCAAGGTAATCCTTCAGCATCTTCCAAAACTTTTCCCTCCTTGTCAGAGTACCTCGCGCATCATGGACTGGGCGATGGGAGGGTCTGAGAAAACTCTCAGACATTTGAGAGTGTTCCCCTGCCTTTGCTGCATCTGGTGTGTCTCCCTAGTCTTCACACTTTGGTTGTGCAAGAAACTGTGACCGCTGCCGCCAGCATTGTCAAAAGGGAATTTTTTAAATAATTCTTTAACTAGGGCCTTCTGGTGTAGCAACATTTTATTAGGAAGAAAAGATGTAAAGTTCTCCTTGAAGTGTGGGTCTAGAAGGGTGACTATAACCAGTAATTATATATATAAATGAAATCAGGCACTCAACTTTGTATGGTGAAGAAGATCAGCCCTCTGCAAAGATAATAATAATGATATACACAGATAGATGCACTGCTGCATAACAGTAAATGAGATATGGTCCCAAGTTTCATGAAAAAAATGCATACCCATCAGTATAAATGACCTTGCTGATTTGTGGCTTAGTGCGACCCTGATATTTAAGAAGTCCCACTAGTGCGATAGTAGCCGTGGTGCTGCCTGTAAGAAACGCACCATGATGAACTATAACGGTACACAGCCATATGTGGCAAATATTGCAGTGGGTGTTATTACCCCAGTTACCAAGCTCTTACCCCAGTGCAGCTGCTGACACGGGACCCGCCGTTAGTCAGTAGCTGAAATGCAGCGGTGCCATATATTTATAGTGGAGGTAGAAGCGGTGTGTGTATGGGTACTTCCGGTATCCGGCGTGCGTTCCAGCGTGCGTTCCACTGACCACTTCCGGTGCCGAGAATCATGGGACCGGAAGTGCGTGGATGTATCAGGGTACGTGTACTTTCCGTACCGCCCTCGTGGTGATGCAATGCGATTACCGCTCCAGTGATGATGCGGCGTAGGTGCCGCCCACATGATGATGCAGTATTGATACCGCCCCTGTGACGAAGTGGTCTAGGTGCTGCCTTAAAAGTGATGTAACATGGGTTCCGCCCCTGACATGATGCGGTGGTGAAACAGACAAAGTGCCGTAATTAGCAGATACTGTGGCGGTAAATTTAGCCCTTATTGCACATTTAGACAGGGTGCAGTGGTTGCATACTACCCAGTGACTAACTGTGACTCTTTGGGATCCATTCTCAGTGCAGAAGATATCATTCAGTGCATTCACAGTGCAGGTGGTGCAAATTCAATGTTGTGAAATATTCTTTAGAGTTCAATATAATCGGCTCTAGAGAGATAGAAATAAAGGTAAATATTAATGACAGGGTAAAACATGCAATCAAATGAATGATACTAAGTCATAATCCCTGTTTAATCCCTTCGGGGAAAGAGTCTCAAGTGTGTGAATCCAGTAGGATTCTCGTTTCTTTAAACGGAGTATACGGTCACCTCCCCTTCTGAGCGGGGGAATCGTCTCAATGACTTGGAATTTTAACTGTGTTATATCGTATGGCCGTAAAGATGGAAGTGATGGGGTATAGGTAATAATAGATTTTTGCAGCGGATAGTGGATTTGTGTTTCGAAATCCTATCCCTTATGCACTGTGTGGTCTCTCCAATGTAGAGAAGACCACACGGACATTTTATCAGGTATACTGCAAATGTTGAATCACAAGTATAAAAGCCTTTAATTTGGAAACTCATTCCCGTCCGGGGGTGATGGATATGAGAGCCTTTCTGTTCATTACTACATTGCGCACAATGAAGACACGGAAAAGTCCCTGAGCGTGGGTTAGAGAGGAGAGTTTGTCTCTTGGTATTAAAAGGCCCTATATCCGCTCGCACAAGTCCATCTCTAATGTTAGAGGGTCTCCTAAAACATGGGAGAAATGGTTCAGAAAATTCTGGAATGTTGGGATGTGCCTTTGATAGAAGGGGCCAGTGTCTTCTAATGGTCCTATGTAGTAGGTAGGTGTAAGGATGGAACGTATGTACAAAAGGAATGCGTTTGCTACCTGAACTGCGTTGTGGGTTAGGTAGGTGGTCCCTAGAGCTGGCAAGGAGAGAGGAAGGATATCCTCTTTTCAGAAACTTTGTTGTCATTTCATTGTGTCTGCGGTCACGAAGCGTGCTGTTGGTCACTATTCGTGTTACCCGTTGATATTGTTAGATGGGAATGGAACGCTTAATGGCAGGTGGGTGAAAACTATCAAAATGTAAGATACTGTTCCGATCAGTGGCTTTAATATGTAAATCTGTGGTTAGATAACCATCAGAATCCTTCAGGAGAATTGTATCTAGAAAGTTGACAGATTCTGTACTGAAGGTGATGGTGAATTTAATTCCTGGCCATGCCCCATTAAGAAAGGAATGGAACATCCCCAAAGACTTAGGGGTTCCCTTCCAAAGGCAGATCACGTCATCAATGTATCGTTTCCATAATAGTACATTGTCAATGTACATCTGCTGTTTGTAGATGACAGTAGATTCAAATTCTGCCATATATGTGTTGGCGTATGGGGGCGCCACGTTGGAACCCATGGCAGTTCCTCTTACCTGTAAAAAGAAAGTATCTTGAAAAAGAAAGTAGTTGTTAAACAATACAATGGATAGAAGATCCACGCATAAATTAATTTGATTAGATTCCATTCCTGTTTGGGTCAATAGGTGATGAACCGCATTAATACCATCAACATGTGGGATGGAGGTGTACAGATTCTTCACATCCAGGGTGACTAATATGGTATTAGTGGGGATCCTACCAAGTTGTCTGATAGTACTTAGAAAATCGCCCGTATCTAGCAGGAATGATGGTGCCTTCTGTGTCAGAGGTGTAAGGATTTTCTCCAAATATTTGGAGATGGGAGAAAGAATGGACTCAGTCGAGGCCACTACGGGCTTCCCAGTGGATTCTCTAGATTTTTGTGAACCTTGGTTAAGGTATAAAAGACTGGCGTGATAGGATGTTGTTTCTTAAGATAATCTCCTGTTTTTGCATCTAAGACCCCAAGCTCAGAGTATTTCTGTATTATTGCATCAATCTTAAGGGAAATATCATGTCTGGGGTCCCTAGACAATTGACGGTAGACTGTTTCGTCACTAAGTTGTCTTTGTATTTCTGATAAGTACTGTGTTTTATCCATTACCACTAGTGCCCCGCCTTTGTCTGCGGGTTTGAAAATTAGACTTGAATCATTGCGCAATAGAGACAATGCTTGTTTCTCAGTTACTGATAAATTTGGAGGGTAAAAGAGTCTACCCTTCTCTATATCATCTCTGATTGTAGAGAAAGAAGCTTGCACGAAACCAATAAAAGTTTCCAGAGCGTGTGAGCCTGGAGGTGGGCGAAACGAACTCTTATTGTAAAGTCCTAAGTGTTGAATGGACAGGATACTAGGAGGGTACCTGTAGGGATTAAATTGTCAGAAACAGATAAGAAATATACTTTCAAACGCAAGGTTCTAAAGAAACGTTGTAGGTCCATTTCCAATTCAAATGTACTACATTTATAGGCCGGACAAAAGGAAAGACCCTTTTGTAATACGCCCAGCTCAGCCACCCCTAATGTCTTTTAGGAGATATTTATGACTTAGGACTTTACAATAAGAGTTCGTTTCGCCCACATCCAGGCTCACACGCTCTGGAAACTTTTATTGGTTTCGTGCAAGCTTCTTTCTCTACAATCAGAGATGATATAGAGAAGGGTAGACTCTTTTACCCTCCAAATTTATCAGTAACTGAGAAACAAGCATTGTCTCTATTGCGCAATGATTCAAGTCTAATTTTCAAACCCGCAGACAAAGGCGGGGCACTAGTGGTAATGGATAAAACACAGTACTTATCAGAAATACAAAGACAACTTAGTGACGAAACAGTCTACCGTCAATTGTCTAGGGACCCCAGACATGATATTTCCCTTAAGATTGATGCAATAATACAGAAATACTCTGAGCTTGGGGTCTTAGATGCAAAAACAGGAGATTATCTTAAGAAACAACATCCTATGACGCCAGTCTTTTATACCTTACCCAAGGTTCACAAAATCTAGAGAATCCACCGGGAAGGCCCATAGTGGCCTCGACTGAGTCCATTCTTTCTCCCATCTCCAAATATTTGGAGAAAATCCTTACACCTCTGACACAGAAGGCACCATCATTCCTGCTAGATACGGGCGATTTTCTAAGCACTATCAGACAACTTGGTAGGATCCCCACTAATACCATATTAGTCACCCTGGATGTGAAGGATCTGTACACCTCCATCCCACATGTTGATGGTATTAATGCGGTTCATCACCTATTGACCCAAACAGGAATGGAATCTAATCAAATTAATTTATGCGTGGATCTTCTATCCATTGTATTGTTTAACAACTACTTTCTTTTTCAAGATACTTTCTTTTTACAGGTAAGAGGAACTGCCATGGGTTCCAACGTGGCGCCCCCATACGCCAACACATATATGGCAGAATTTGATTCTACTGTCATCTACAAACAGCAGATGTACATTGACAATGTACTATTATGGAAACGATACATTGATGACGTGATCTGCCTTTGGAAGGGAACCCCTGAGTCTTTGGGGATGTTCCATTCCTTTCTTAATGGGGCATGGCCAGGAATTAAATTCACCATCACCTTCAGTACAAAATCTGTCAACTTTCTAGATACAATTCTCCTGAAGGATTCTGATAGTTATCTAACCACAGATTTACATATTAAAGCCACTGATCGGAACAGTATCTTACATTTTGATAGTTTTCACCCACCTGCCATTAAGCGTTCCATTCCCATCTCACAATATCAACGGGTAACACGAATAGTGACCAACAGCACGCTTCGTGACCGCAGACACAATGAAATGACAGCAAAGTTTCTGAAAAGAGGATATCCTTCCTCTCTCCTTGCCAGCTCTAGGGACCACCTACCTAACCCACAACGCAGTTCAGGTAGCAAACGCATTCCTTTTGTACATACGTTCCATCCTTACACCTACCTACTACATAGGACCATTAGAAGACACTGGCCCCTTCTATCAAAGGCACATCCCAACATTCCAGAATTTTCTGAACCATTTCTCCCATGTTTTAGAAGACCCTCTAACATTAGAGATGGACTTGTGCGAGCGGATATAGGGCCTTTTAATACCAAGAGACAAACTCTCCTCTCTAACCCACGCTCAGGGACTTTTCCGTGTCTTCATTGTGCGCAATGTAGTAATGTACAGAAAGGCTCTCATATCCATCACCCCCGGACGGGAAAGAGTTTCCAAATTAAAGGCTTTTATACATGTGATTCAACATTTGCAGTATACCTAATAAAATGTCCGTGTGGTCTTCTCTACATTGGAGAGACCACACAGTGCATAAGGGATAGGATTTCGAAACACAAATCCACTATCTGCTGCAAAAATCTATTATTACCTATACCCCATCACTTCCATCTTTACGGCCATACGATATAACACAGTTAAAATTCCAAGTCATTGAGACGATTCCCCCGCTCAGAAGGGGAGGTGACCGTATACTCCGTTTAAAGAAACGAGAATCCTACTGGATTCACACACTTGAGACTCTTTCCCCGAAGGGATTAAACAGGGATTATGACTTAGTATCATTCATTTGATTGCATGTTTTACCCTGTCATTAATATTTACCTTTATTTCTATCTCTCTAGAGCCGATTATATTGAACCCTAAAGAATATTTCACAACATTGAATTTGCACCACCTGCACTGTGAATGCACTGAATGATATCTTCTGCACTGAGAATGGATTCCAAAGAGTCACAGTTAGTCACTGGGTAGTATGCAACCACTGCACCCTGTCTAAATGTGCAATAAGGGCTAAATTTACCGCCACAGTATCTGCTAATTACGGCACTTTGTCTGTTTCACCACCGCATCATGTCAGGGGCGGAACCCATGTTACATCACTTTTAGGGTAGCACCTAGACCACTTCGTCACAGGGGCGGTATCAATACCGCATCATCATGTGGGCGGCACCTACGCCTCGTCATTACTGTGGCGGTAATTGCATTGCATCACCACGAGGGCGGTACGGAAAGTACACGTACCCTGATACATCCATGCACTTCCGGTCCCATGATTCTCGGCACCGGAAGTGGTCAGTGGAACGCACGCTGGAACGCACGCCGGATACCGGAAGTACCCATACACACACCGCTTCTACCTCCACTATAAATATATGGCACCGCTGCATTTCAGCTACTGACTAACGGCGGATCCCGTGTCAGCAGCTACACTGGGGTAAGAGCTTGGTAACTGGGGTAATAACACCCACTGCAATATTTGCCACATATGGCTGTGTACCGTTATAGTTCATCATGGTGCGTTTCTTACAGGCAGCACCACGGCTACTATCGCACTAGTGGGACTTCTTAAATATCAGGGTCGCACTAAGCCACAAATCAGCAAGGTCATTTATACTGATGGGTATGCATTTTTTTCATGAAACTTGGGACCATATCTCACTTACTGTTATGCAGCAGTGCATCTATCTGTGTATATCAATATTATTATCTTTGCAGAGGGCTATCCGGTTATGGAGATATAATACTATACATACATATGTTTTCCCAACTTTAAAACGGTATGTTGTGATTCTCCACAGAATTTTTGGATTGTTCTAAAGATGGCTATTCCAATTCTATGAATATTCTGTTATTTCAAGCTATCAAAATGATTATTATGTTGTATATACTTTATTTTTTAAAAAAATATCTTGTCAATTTTGTTATTTTTGCTTTAAAGGTTTTCTTTCTTGTCAAAAGAGGCAATTGATAAAGGCAGAGTGTCTGCCGAAACGTTTTGCCATAAATCCTTGAAAACCGCATAAACAATCTTCAATAAATACCAGTTTGATCTTCTTCACCATACAAAGTTGAGTGCCTGATTTCATTTATACATATACTGGTTTAGGAACCTAATCTGGCACCCTCATACCCAGCTGTGCACACGCCTCTCTATATATAACCAGTAATTAGTGTTGGCTAAAATGCGTACAATGTGAGGGTCACGGGAAAGGCATCGGAACATAAACTCAACCATGTGTGCCAGACTTCCAAAAGTCAAAACTTTACTGTCCCCATCAACAGGGCGACATGTTGTCCTCCTCATCCTCCTTCTCTTCTTTGTCTTCAGGCCATCCACACTACCATCTATATTGCAGGGAACCATCTCCTGTTCTTCCTACTCAGCATTACAACCACATCCACATTGAGAAGGTGAGATGAGGATGGGCTGTGTAGCATCACCCTGTTTTGATTTCTGCTCAATCTCTACTTGCATTGCCTGCAAAGTCTCCTCTTTAATTGTGAGCACCGAACAATTCAGTAGACAGAGAAGAAGGATGGTGATGTTGATTATGGCATTATCGCCGCTCACCATCTTGGTTGAGTCCTCAAAGTTTTGGAGAACCACACAGATGTCTGACATCCATGCCTACTCATAAGCTCTTATGTGCAGAGGCTGACTGGAATACTGATGTGCATTTTGTAGCTGGTATTCAACTACTGCTCTCTGCTGCTCACAAAGCCTTGCCAACATATGTAAGGAGTTTCAATGAGTGGTGACATCGCACACCAGTTGGTGACCTGGAAGTTGCAAACACTGCTGCAGCACTGCCAGGGCAGCATAGCTCTATCCAACTTGTGGAAATGGGCTCACACACAGCATACTTTTACAAATAGCTCTGGCAGACCTGGGTAGGTTTTAAGAAACCACTAAACCACTAAGTTGAGCACGTGGGCCAGGCATGGTATGCGTGCAAACTTGCCAAGCTTCAGAGCTGCCACCAGGTTATGGCCATTGCCTGGCTGTAGGTTCAGGGTGAGACCCACAAATCAGTCACGTCAACAACTCAGTGGCAATGTGCAGTTTGTCACCTAAGCAATTTAGCTCAGCAAAGCTTCTTGCTGCTTGGCCGAGGCAGTGTTGCAGTGCTTCAGCTTGCGACTGATGTTGACAGTTGTGGGATGGAGGATGAGGAGGAGGTGCAGGAACTGCTGCAGAAAGTGGGGGCAACAAATACTGGATGTAGGCAACCGAGGCCCGGAATCCTTGGTGTCGATAGCACTTGTTACATTCCAGGGTCCGATTGAGACCCGAGTTCCACAATGGTCACCCAGTGTGCTGTCAGGGAAATATATTGTCCCTGACAACAAGTACTTGTCCAGGTGCCCATGGTTAAGTGGACCTTCCCTGTCACAGCTTTGGTCAGGGAATGGCTGATGTTATGGGACACATGCTTGTGTAATGCGGGGATGGCACACCACAAGAAATAGTGGCAGCTGGAGACTGAGTATCAAACGAAGGCTGCCACCTTGAGTTTGCGGAAAGATTCAGTCTCCACAAGCCTAAATGGCAACATTTCCAGGGTAAGCAGTCCGGAAATGTGGCCATTTATCATTGTAACCTGAGGGTGGGAGGCTGAAAATTTACGCTTATGTTCCAAGGACTAG
Organism: Oophaga sylvatica; assembly: GCA_033576555.1. Taxonomy (NCBI): domain Eukaryota; kingdom Metazoa; phylum Chordata; class Amphibia; order Anura; family Dendrobatidae; genus Oophaga; species Oophaga sylvatica. The sequence continues at coordinate 268,850,957 of JARQOD010000006.1, forward strand.
GGTAGGGACAAGTGAACGGGGCACTGGGACAGGAATGTGGACTTGGTTGCTGATAATGGTTGCAAGTCTGCAGTGACAAGTGAAGGATGGAAAGCAGCTTCACCTAGGTCATGGACAGGAGATTGGTGTGCACGTAGAACAGGGGAAAAGGCAATGGTTTCACTCACAAACACTGTTTCTGGACTATGGCTTTTGACCCAATTAGTCAGGTGCTTTGCATGCATGTGCCTGAGCATGTTGGTAGTGGTCATGGTCGTAGTTTCGTAGCCTCTGCTGATGCTGGCATGGCAGATGTTGCAAATGGCCTTTTTTTTCACTGGACTGTCTTTAAAAAAGCGCCAGACTCGTAAACACCTAAACCTGGCTTAGCAACTTAACCCATGTTGGTGCTCTGGGAAACAGTTGCCCATCTTGTGTCTCTGGCCACCCCCCTGCCTCTTCCTGCCTGTTGTGGTGCTGCTGTTCTTTCCCTTGTGCACTGCTTTCCTCTCTCTGCATGCCACCTTCCCAGGTTGTATCAGTGACTTCATCATCCACCACTAGAGATGAGCGACTTTGCCTTTTTTAGGGTCGAGTCGGGTTTCATGAAACCCGACTTTCTCAAAAGTCGAGTCGAACAAAATCGGCCGACTATTGGGAAAATTCAGAGGTCCGACTGAAACACGAAACCCAATGCAAGTCAGTGGGGAAGCAAAGTGGGCACGGACTGGAGGACAGTAAACACACCTACAGTGCCCATTTCAATGCCAACGACATCAATTCTTATTACTTAAGCTTGGCAACCTTCATTTACTTTATAATAATAGTTACGCATTGAATACTGGGGGTTATTTGAATAAAGTTGTGGAGGGGATAGTGCTGGCTCCAGGTTTTCGTGTGCCCTGGGCCAAAGAGTGTCAATGCGCCCCTTTAACACATCCCACAATTCATGATGCTCCTATATGGCACAGAAATATAGGTCTAGTACAATGACAAAAACTTCACTTCTTACATGACATGACTAATATCTATTTTAAAATCTACAATAGCTCAAAAATCGGACAGTATATTCCTCCATACAGTATTATGGCCATCACATAGTGCGCCATATAAAATAATGAGCCCCATATATTGCTCCATACATAATTGATCCCATATAATGCTCCATACAGTATATGATGAGCTCCACATAATGCTCCAGTATATCATGGTCCTCATGTAATGTGCCATACAGTATAGGATGGTTCCCATAAAGTAGAATGAGCCCCACATATTGCTCCATACAATAATGAGTCACATATTGTAACGAATGGAAGCGGAGACAGAGATGGTGAAGCTCACATTCGTCTTTATTTTTTAATGTGGAACCTCGAGACCGCGGTCCGGGGGGCTCCGAAGGGGCGTGACTAGTGAGCCCCGGGTACCCGTAGTAAGGCCCCTCGAACAGGACCAGAATGGAATACCCGGAGGACACAGGTGCTACCTCCAGTTAGACCCCGGACACGTGGCAGCTGTCCCAGAGGGACCAAAAGGGGTAACGGTTATATAACAGAAACCGTGGAGGGTTTGACAGAGATGAGGAAGGTCCTGGTCCAGAGTGGATGGTAGCAGGCTGGCTCCAGTGACCTTGTCACAGTCCATGGATAAGGATGGCTGATGGCGGAACTGGATGACACTTGCGTCAGTAATAACCGAGATTGACCAAGTTAGCCGGATACGGGATACCAATGATCTGTGGAGACAAATAGAATGAGCGAAGCACAGAGACTGCAGACGCAGCGCAGACAGATCAGGGACAGAACCGGATGTAGCAATGATAGAAACACGTTGCTCCGGCACTCCCCTTATGGTGAAGTGACCAGATATAGTAATGAGTGCGCTGCCATTGGTTAATTGACTTTTTCAAAAAATGCACGCTGCCCCTTTAAGAGAGACGGTGGGCGCGGCCTCGCATCCTAAGCAATCTTCCTGGAGGCCTGCTGGCAGCGTGCCAGGAACTGGGGGAGGGAGCAGGACGCTGAGGAGCAGGAGACTTCAGCCTGCGCACAGACTGCTGCAGAGGGACAGCTAGAGGAGCAGAAGGTAAGAGACCAAGAGGGAGTGCAGAGCCAGCACGGGGACCGAGTGTAACAGTATCCCCCTCTTTACCCCCCCCTCTTTTTCAAGCCTGCGTGAAATCTTTTAAGAAGAAGAGGAGCCTGGATGTTCTCTTTAGGCTCCCAAGACCTCTTCTCAGGACCAAAACCCTTCCAGTCCACCAGGTAATAGATCCTACCTCTTACTTTCTTAGTGGCCAAGATATGTTTTACCTCAAAAACATCATCCTCAGAAACCGGATCTGGAGTGGTACCCGGGTCCTTAAAGAAGGAGCTCAACACTACTGGATTGAGGAGGGAAACATGAAAGGAGTTAGGCACACGTAGAGAATTAGGCAATTTCAGTTTGTAAGAGACCGGGTTGATTTGTCTCAAGACTTCAAAGGGACCAATGAAACGGGGACCCAATTTGTACGATGGTAACTTCAAACGGATGTACTTGGAGGAGAGCCATACCTTGTCTCCGGGACGAAAGAGGGGAGCCTCCAAACGTTTTTTGTCCGCATGCCTTTTCATACGTTGAGAGGCTTTCTCCAAAGCAGACCTGGTATCTCTCCAAATGTTCGAGAAATCTTTAGACAAGGTATCGGCTTCCGGAACATCAGATGATCCAGAGATAGGAAGAGGAATTCCGGGTTGGAGTCCAAACACAATCTGAAAGGGAGATTTTCCAGAAGATTCACTTACTTGGTTGTTGTAGGAGAATTCCGCCCAGGGCAGTAGTTCTACCCAGTCGTTATGATGAGCGTTGACGAAGTGACGCAGGTATCCAGCCAGGAATTGATTGATCCTCTCCACCTGCCCATTGGACTGGGGATGGTATGCTGAAGAATAATCTAGTTCAATTTTTACCATTTTACAGACTGCTCTAAGAGGCATTTCTCATGTTTGGCATATAGCCTGTTCTCTCTCAGTCTTTTTAAGACCAGGCGTACTTGCCTCCGGTGTGACGCCAAGTCTGCAGAGAAAATCAAAATATCGTCCAGGTAGACCATGACACAAGTATAGAGCAGGTCCCTGAAAATGTCATTAACAAATTCCTGAAAGACCGCAGGTGCATTGCTTAGGCCAAATGGCATTACCAGGTATTCATAGTGGCCATCACGGGTGTTGAAGGCTGTTTTCCATTCGACTCCCTCTCTGACTCAGATCAGGTTGTAGGCCCCTCTGAGATCCAATTTGGTGAAGATCTTGGCCCCTCTGAGACGATCAAACAGCTCTGAAATAAGAGGTAATGGATACCTGTTTTTTACCGTGATCTGATTTAGACCCCGGTAGTCGATACAGGGCCGCATGGATCCATCCTTCTTCTTCACAAAGAAGAATCCAGCTCCTTGCCGGTGATGATGACTTTCAGATAAATCCTCTTGCCAGATTCTCTTGGATGTAGTCCGACATAGCCTGAGTCTCTGCCTGCGAAAGAGGATAAACTCTCCCGCGAGGAGGAGATGCTCCAGGAAGAAGCTCTATTTGACAGTCATACGACCTGTGTGGAGGTAGCCTCTCAGCCTCCTTTTTCCCAAAGATGTCAGAGTAGGACCAATAGGAGGAAGGCAACCCTGACAGGGTATCAGGCTGGACTGGAGGCGAAACAGGTTGAATCCGGGTTAAGCAACGATTCATGCAGGTATCTCCCCAACGCAGAACTTCTCCAGTTTTCCAATTTAGGACTGGTTCATGCATCTGGAGCCAAGGTAAACCTAAAAGCAAGGGATGAGACAAACCGGGATATACAGTCATGGCCAAAAGTTTTGAGAATGACACAAATATTAATTTTTACAAAGTCTACTGCTTCACTTTTTCTAATGGCAATTTGCATATACTCCAGAATGTTATAAAGAGTGATCAGCTTAACAGCAATTACTTGCAAAGTCAATATTTGGCTAGAAAATGAACTTTATCCCCCAAATCACATTTCAACATCATTGCAGCCCTGCCTTAAAAGGACCAGCTAACCTCTTTTCAGTGATTGCTCCATTAACACAGGTGTGGGTGTTGATGAGGACATGGCTGGAGATCAATCTGTCATGATTAAGAATGACACCACTGGACACTTTAAAAGGAGGCTGGTGCTTGGCATCATTATTTCTCTTCTGTTAACCATGGTTATCTCTAAAGAAACACGTGCAGTCATCATTGCAATGAACAAAAATGGCCTAACAGGGAAGAGTATCGCAGCTAGAAAGATTGCACATCAGTCAACAATCTATCGCATCATCATGAACTTCAAGGAGAGAGGTTCCATTGTTGCCAAAAGGCTTCAGGGCGCCCAAGAAAGACCAGTGTTATGATTTGGTAGCTGAGGAGAGCAGGCAAAAAAGGCAATACACCAGAGAGGTTGGAATCTACTGGATTGCAGTACCCTGACTAACCACCACAACTAAAGGCAGCCATGGAGCGTACCTATGTTGGTCCTAGACACCTCGTCACAGCCTGAGAGGTTAACTACACCTAAAGATAGAAAGAGGAAAGCTATCTGCCCCGGAGCAGATCCCCAAAGAACATAGGAAGCCCCCAAACATGTAATGGCGGTTAGACAAGAGGAAATACAGACACAGACAGAAAATAGCATGAGCAAACGTTGGGGCCCAATCTTCCTAGAAAGAAAAGGATAGGAAGGACACTTACTGCAATCCAAAAAACCCTAAAAAATAGCAACTCTACTAATTGCAAAAACACCTGAGATCACACGACCTCTACCACCTAAATTAGTTCTCTGGTGTAACAAAACTAAGCCGCAGCCACTGAAAAAACTGGAAAAGGCAAATGAACAAATAACAGTGGCTCAGATAAACTGAGAGGAGCACAAGCCCCCGGAGGGGACCTGGCTGACCTCCACAGAAGTGCAGGAAAAAATACAAAAAGCAAGCACAAAAATAAAAGCAGAAAATATCTTATCTGTTAGCAGAAGATGCAGGCAAGACTCAGCAAGCTTCCAAGTGAACCAGGAACCAAAGTTGAGACAAGAACAATTGATCACCGGCAACCCTGATGGGAGGGAACCTCCCTTATATAAGACCAGTCTGTAACTCCTGATTGCCAATCTTCACAATCTTCATTGAATGGTTCAGTACTGTTTGTAACCACCAGAGGGAGCTTCTGCTCAGAATTAATTTCTAACACATTCACAACAGTACCCCCCCTTGAGGAGGGGTCACCGAACCCTCATTTGGGCAACCAGGTCGGTCAGGATGAGCTCTGTGATACGCACGGATCAGTCTCCTAGCATGGATGTCCGAAGCAAACACCCAAGAATTGTCCTCCTGACTATAACCTCTCCACTTAATCAAATACTAGAGTTTCCGTCTAGAAAAACGAGAATCCAATATCTTCTCAACCACATACTCCAGATTGCCCTCAACCAAAACAGGGTCAGGAGGCGCAGCCACAGGAACCACTGGCTCGACAAACCTCTTCAATAAGGACTTGTGGAACACGTTATGGATCTTAAATGTCCCTGGAAGAAGTAAACGAATGGAAACAGGATTAAGAATCTCCATGATCTTATAAGGTACAATGAACCTAGGCTTAAACTTAGGAGATGCAACTCTCATAGGGATATTTCTTGAGGACAACCAGACCAAGTCCCCCACTTTAAACTGAGGACCATCAGTCCTATGCCGGTTGGCAAACCGCTGGGCCCTCTCCTGAGAGAGGGACAATCTCTCCACTATCTGGTCTCAAATCTGCTGCATACGCTTCACAACAGAGTCAACACCTGGACAAACAGAAGCCTCCGTCTGTCCCGAAGAAAATCGAGGGTGAAACCCAAAATTGCAGAAAAATGGAGACATCAAAGTGGCAGAGCTAGCCCTATTATTAAGAGCAAACTCAGCCAAAGGCAAAAAAGAGACCCAGTCATCTTGATCAGCAGACACAAAGCATCTCAGATAAGTCTCCAATGTGTGGTTTGTTCTCTCAGTCTGTCCATTGGTCTGAGGATGAAAAGCCGAGGAGAAAGACAATTGAACACCAAGTTTAGAACAAAAAGTCCTCCAAAATCTGGAAACAAAATGGACTCCTCTGTCAGACACAATGTTCTCAGGAATGCCGTGTAACCGAACCACGTGCTAAAGGAACAAAGGCACCAATTCGGAGGAGGAAGGCAACTTATGTAATGGCACAAGATGTATCATTTTGGAAAACTTATCACAAATCACCCAGATAACGGTCATTCTCTGAGAAACAGGAAGGTCGGAAATGAAATCCATAGAGTTATGGGTCCATGGTCTCTTGGGCACAGGCAATGGCATCAACAAACCACTAGAGCGAGAGCAAGGCTTGGAGCGAGAGCAAGTCCCGCAGGACTGCACAAATTCCCTGACGTCACGAGACAAAGTAGGCCACCAAAAGGACCGACTAACCAAGTCTCTGGTACCAAAAATTCCGGGATGACCGGCCAACGCAGAACAATGAATCTCAAACATCACACTCTTTTTCCACCGGTCTGTGACAAACAATTTCCCAATAGGGCAGCGCTCGGGTTTATCCTCCTGACACCCTTCCAGAGCCAATCTCAAATTGGGCGAGATGGTGGAAAGAACTACACCCTCTTTCAAAATAACAGCAGTATCAGATAACTCAGGAGAGTCCACAAGGAAACTCCTCGAGAGGGCATCTGCCTTAACATTCTTAGTGCCAGGAAGAAAGGAAACCACAAAATTAAAATGTGTGAAAAACAAGGCCCACCTGGCCTGCCTAGGATTAAGTCGCTTGGCTGATTCCAGATAAACCAGATTCTTATGGTCCGTGAGGACCACCACCTGATGTTTGGCTCCCTCCAGCCAATGTCTCCACTCTTCAAAAGCCCACTTCATGGCCAATAAATCCCGTCATAATTACGTTCAGTTGGAGAAAATTTTCGAGAGAAAAAGGCACAAGGGTTACTTTTAGAGGTCTCTGGATCTCTTTGGGACAAAACGGCACCTGCCCCAATTTCAGAGGCATCAACCTCCACCTGAAATGGCAGAGAAACATCAGGCTGCCGTAGAACAGGAGCAGAAGTGAATCTCTGCTTAAGTTCCTGAAACGCAGAGACTGCCTCAGGAGGCCAATTCACCACATCAGAACCCTTCTTGGTCAAATCAGTCAATGGTTTAACAATAACAGAGAAATTACCAATAAATTTACGATAAAAATTGGCAAAACCCAAGAATCTCTGAAGAGCCTTTAATGAAGTAGGTTGGACCCAATCACAGATGGCCTGAACCTTGACCGGGTCCATTTCAATAACAGATGGGGACAAAATGAATCCCAGAAATGAGATCCTCTGTACGCCAAAAAGACACTTTGATCCTTTCACATACAGAGCATTCTCTCTCAAAATCTGGAACACAGTCCGAACATGTTTCACATGAGAGTCCCAGTCATTGGAAAAAATCAAGATATCATCCAAATAAACAATCAGAAATGTATCCACAAAATCCCTGAAAATGTCATTCATGAAGGACTGGAAGATGGAAGGAACATTAGTGAGCCCAAAGGGCATCACTAGGTATTCAAAATGCCCCTCTGGGGTATTAAATGCCATCTTCCATTCATCCCGTGCTTAATGCGAATAAGGTTATACGCCCCCCTGAGGTCAAGCTTGGTAAACCAAGTAGCACTTTTCACCCTGGAAAACAGGTCAGAAATCAAGGGTAACGGATATTGATATTTCACAGTGATATTGTTCAAGAGACGATAATCAATACACGGCCTTAATGAACCATCCTTTTTGGCAGCCGCACCCAAGGGAGAAGAGGATGGTCTGATATGACCCTTCTCCAATGACTCCTTGATATAAGACCGCATAGCGTCATGTTCAGGTACAGACAAGTTAAAAAGGCGACCTTTAGGGAATTTACTACCAGGCACTAATTCAATAGCACAGTCATAGCTCCTATGGGGGGGCAAGGATGCAGATTTACTTTCGCTAAACACATCAGAAAAATCAGTCAAAAAGTCAGGAACATCCTGAGCCTGGGGAGGGGCAGAAAAAACAGGAGTGTTGGCATTAACACATTGGCAGCGACAAGTGGTTACAGACACAGATTTCCAATCCAAAACAGGATTATGAGACTGTAACCAAGGGAAACCTAGTACAATAATGTCATGCAGATTATACAGCACCAAAAATTTGCAACTCTCCTGATGATCAGGTTCAACCCTCATTATCACCTGAGTAGAGAACTGGGGTTTATTCTCAGCCAAAGGGGTAGATTCAATCCCCAGTAGGGGAATAGACTTCCGTAGGGGTATCAAGGGAAACCCACAACGTTTAGCAAAATCAAAATCCATCAGGTTAATAGCTGCTCCCGAATCAACAAAAGCCTGAGCAGAAAATGTGGACAGGGAGCAAATCAGGGTAACAGTCAACAGAAATTTAGTCTGAACACTACCCAAGACAACTGAGCGTGCAAAACGTCTTCCCCGCTTAGGGCAGACTGAAATAGCATGAGAGGCGTCACCACAGTAGAAACATAACCCATTTCATTTTCGAAACTCATGACGCTGTGCCCCAGAAGCCACTCTATCACACTGCATGGTTTCAGAAGCTGATTCACAAGGCAACACTATTCCACGCATACCTCTACGCTCACGCAAACGTCTGTCAATTTGAATCGCTAATGACATAGAATCATTGAACAAGAGGGAGCAGGGAAACCCACCATAACATCTTTTACATTCTCTGACAGACCCTTCCGAAAAAGGGCTGCCAAAGCATCATCATTCCATTTGGTCAGGACTGCCCACTTTCGGAATTTCTGACAGTATAACTCAGTGTCCTCAAGCCCCTGATTTAATGCCAACAAGGTTTTTTCAGCTTGATCAGTGACATTAGGTTCATCGTACAATAACCCCAGAGCCAGAAAAAATGCATCAACATTAGTCAAAACAGGGTCCCCAGGTGTCAGGGAAAAAGCCCAATCCTGAGGATCGCCGCGCAGGAGAGAGATGACAATTTGAACCTGCTGTGTGTGTTCCCTGAGGACTTAGGTTTTAAGGCAAAAAACAACTTACAGTTATTTTTGAAATTCAGAAATTTAGCTCGATCCCCTAAAAAACAATCTGGCATGGGGATCCTAGGTTCCACAACCGGCAACCCTGCAAGATAGGTAGCAATACTCCGAACTTCAGTGGCAAGCTGATCCACACGGCCAGACAACTGTGCAAACTCCATTGAGAGAAAAAAAAATCCTCAGCACCCAGAGAAAAAGAGGGGAAAAAAAATGCAACAAACAGAAAAAAAAAAATCTCTGACAACTCTGACAACTTTTTTTTTTTTCACACTATTTTTCCCTCCTGTAAGTACCATATAATTTTCAGTTTGGCCGGTGATACTGTTATGATTTGGTAGCTGAGGAGAGCAGGCAAAAACGGCAATACACCAGAGAGGTTGGAATCTACTGGATTGCAGTACCCTGACTAACCACCACAACTAAAGGCAGCCATGGAGCGTACCTACGTTGGTCCTAGACGCCTCTTCACAGCCTGAGAGGTTAACTACACCTAAAGATAGAAAGAGGAAAACTATCTGCCCCGGAGCAGATACCCAAAGAACATAGGAAGCCCACAAACATGTAATGGTGGCAGACAAGAGGAAATACAGACACAGTAAGAAAAGAGCATGAGCAAACGTTGGGGCACAATCTTCCTAGAAAGAAAAGGATAGGAAGGACACTTACTGCAATCCAAAAAACCCTAAAAAATAGCAACTCTACTAATTGCAAAAACACCTGAGATCACACGACCTCTACCACTGTCATGTGTGCATTGCCACGAAGATCGTCGCGGTTGCACATTTTGACTTCTCACAGCTGAGCTGCTGTTTCTTTGTGTTTGGCAGCTAGGAAGTTAATTCTGTCTGTGCTCGGTTCTGGGACTGGGTGCAGTTTCTCCCGGCTGCAATTGATTATTTGTTGATTGGTTTCCTTTAAATTCCTGGTTGTCTGCTTGGGGAGTTGCCAGTGAAACCTTCATGCAGACCACAGATAGGAATGAATCTGTATAGACTTTAGTTGTGAGCTCCTTAGTTGTTCTAAGCTCAACTTGGTTAGAGTTTATTTCCCAGACCATTTATTTTCCTTTGGTGTTTGAGTGTGATGCAAGCGAGTGTTATCCTGTCTGTCTTATATGTCTAATCTGTGTATTTAGCTAAGATCAGCCCATATCCCTTTGGTGGTAGTCAGGATCCTTCTTAGGACTGATTACAGGGTTCAGGGTCTGATAGGAGACAGGGTTAGGTTGGAGACTTGGACCTCTGAACCATTATCAGTACCTCCAAGGTGAGGGATTAGTTAGGACCCCAGTTTAGGGTCAGGTTAGATCCCGGTCCACCTCTTTCCTGTTTCAGCTCATCAAGTCCTCAAGATTAACCCTGAGTTCAGCAGATATCGTGTCAGGTAAATCTATTCTATACTTACATGCTGATGTTGCTATACTAGTTGTTGTATAGAGTGTTGTTCCTGTATTAATAGTTTACTGACATTGTATACATATCATTAGACAGCGTGACATTTTCACTGGCCATAAAAATTATCTCCAGTTACCATGGATCCAGTAGCCCAGCTGGCTCTGCAGTTGCAGGGATTATCCATGGAGCTGACGGACATTAAGTCCAAAGTTTTGTCTCCCCTGGAGCAAACCAGAGTTGAACCTAAGGTTGCTCTCCCGGACAGGTTCACTGGTGGGCGAGACAAATTTTCCACCTTCCGGGAGGCATGTAAATTGTATTTTCGGCTTCGGCCTCGATCATCAGGGAGTGAGGAGCAGAGAGTGGGAATTGTTATCTCACTTCTGCAAGGGGACCCTCAATCCTGGGCATTTTCCCTTCCTCCGGGATCCCCGGCTCTACTGTCTGTAGATCAATTTTTTACTGCCCTGGGATTGGTATATGATGACCCAGATCGGGTCTCTCTTGCTGAGACAAAATTACGTAAGATACAGCAGGGAGATCGTCCGGCAGAGGAATTTGCTTCTGAGTTTCGTAGATGGACCACAGATACTCAGTGGAATGACCCAGCTCTTAGGAGCCAGTTTTGTCATGGGCTTTCTGATAAATTAAAAGACGTTTTGGCTCAGTATGAGTCTCCTCCTTCTCTGGAGGCTGCTATGGCCTTAGCTATCCGTACTGATAGACGGCTTCGGGAGAGGGGTGAGGTAACCCCACTCCCTGTTGTTTCTCCACCTACCACTAAAGTCCCTTATGTTGAGGTTCCCTTGTCTGTTCGGATGAGCCTATGCAGTTGGGAGGGACATCATTTCGTAGGAGGGGATTGGCGGTATGCCGCAGGACTAGAAGATGTTTTTTCTGCGGGAAAGAGGGACATTTTGTTGGAGAATGTCCATCCCGTGCCTTGTTGAGCCAAAAGTCGCCGGAAAACTGTTAATCCCAGGTTGTGTGGTGGACGACAACCTGGGAGTATGTATTTCATCCGCCAGTTCTTCTCAGTTCCTTGTACCAGTGGAGGTGGTAGTTGGTACGAGAGTGGAGAGATTGTCTGTTCTTCTTGATAGTGGTTCCGGGGCTAATCTGGTTGACGTTCAGTTTGCTCAGGCTCAAGGTATGCATCTGAGTGTATTGGTCAAACCGATCCCTATATTCTCCATTGACGCCAGGCCTCTCAGCCAAGGTAGCTTTGTTCATGAGGTTCATAACATTGACCTTCGGGTAGGGGCAATACATAGGGAACAATTATCTTGTTATGTGTTGGAGGGTCTACCTACTCCCATTGTGTTGGGACTTCCTTGGTTGGTTAAACATAACCCTGTGATTAATTGGCAGTCCAGAGAAATAAGCCAATGGGGTGAGTTTTGCAAAAGCAACTGCATGAACACAGTCATCAGTGCGGTCGTGCCTAGTACATTGCCTCCTTTTTTGGAGGATTTTGGGGATGTTTTCTCTGAGGAGGGGTGTCAGGAGTTGCCTCCTCATCGCGTGTATGACTGCTCTATTAATCTCCTTCCTGATGCTAAGTTGCCTAAAGCTAGGTTGTATAATCTTTCTGGTCCTGAGAGGCAGGCTATGAAAGATTATATTTCTGAAAGTCTGGCCAAAGGGCATATTAGACCTTCATCTTCCCCAGTAGCCGCGGGGTTCTTCTTTGTGAAGAAGAAAGATGGAGGCCTACGCCCTTGCTTGGATTTCCGCGAACTTAATCGGATTACTGTTCGAGATCCGTATCCACTCCCTCTTATTCCTGATCTCTTCAATCAAATTGTTGGCGCCAAATGGTTTTCTAAATTGGATCTCAGGGGGGCGTATAATCTGATTAGGATAAAAGAGGGGGATGAGTGGAAAATGGCGTTTAACACGCCGGAGGGACATTATGAGAACCTAGTCATGCCTTTTGGTCTGACTACTGCACCAGCAGTATTCCAACATTTTGTTAATGACATTTTTCGTCACCTTGTGGGGCTGTTTGTGGTTGTATATTTGGACGACATTTTAATTTACTCGCCAGATCTTGTGTCTCATCAGGAGCATGTGAGACAGGTGTTGCAGATCTTGCGAGACAATAAATTATACGCCAAACTGGAGAAGTGTGTATTTGCCGTACAGGAACTTCAGTTTTTGGGTTTTTTGGTGTCAGCCTCCGGTTTCCGTATGGACCCTGAAAAGGTGAGAGCAGTGATTGAATGGGATCAGCCAGGGGATCTTAAGGCTCTGCAGCGTTTTTTGGGGTTTGCTAACTACTACCGGAAATTTATTTGTAATTTCTCATCTGTCGTCAAACCTCTCACTGACATGACAAGAAAAGGGACGGATTTTTCTAAATGGTCGGACAAAGCTTGCCAAGCCTTTTCCTCTTTGAAGAAATGTTTTGCTTCGGCACCCGTTCTCATCCAACCAGATGCATCTCAGCCGTTCATTGTGGAGGTGGATGCGTCTGACGTAGGGGTGGGTGCTATATTGTCCCAGGGTCCGTCCCCTGGTAAATGGCATCCGTGCGCTTTCTTTTCTAAGAAATTGTCGTCCGCCGAAAGGAATTATGATATCGGCAATAGGGAACTTTTGGCCATTAAGTTAGCTTTTGAAGAATGGCGTCACTTTTTGGAGGGGGCAGTCCACCCGGTTACCGTTATTACTGATCACAAGAACCTGTTGTATTTGGAATCCGCTAAGCGTCTGAATTCCAGACAAGCTCGATGGTCGTTGTTTTTTACCAGGTTTAATTTTGTCGTCACTTATCGCCCGGGGTCTAAGAATGTAAAGGCTGATGCCTTGTCTCGCAGTTTCCCAGGGGCCGGGAGAACGGATGACCCGAGTCCTATCCTTCAGGAGGGGGTGGTAGTGTCGGCTGTATTTTCTGAGCTTGAGGAGGAGGTGTTAGAGGCTCAGGGGGACGCCCCTGCAGGACCTCCAGGGAGACTGTTTGTCCCAAATCTGTTGAGACAAAAGGTTATTGAGGCACATCATAATTCTGCTCTAGCAGGACATCCAGGGAGTAAGGCTACTTTAGATCTCCTTTCTCGCCGGTTTTGGTGGCCTAATGCTAATAAAGATGTTATAACTTTTGTCGCGTCATGTGGGGTGTGTGCTCGCTCTAAAACCCCTCATACCCGTCCGTCTGGGACCCTTTTACCCTTGAAACTTCCGGAGCGTCCATGGACTCATTTATCTATGGACTTCATTATGGACCTTCCTCCATCGTCAGGGAATACTGTCATACTGGTAGTTGTTGACAGGTTCAGTAAGATGGCACATTTCGATTGCTCTTCCTGCACTCCCTAATGCTAAAACTCTGGCGCAGGTGTTCATTAGGGAGATCGTTAGACTTCATGGGTTGCCTTCTGATGTGGTGTCAGATAGGGGGTCTCAGTTTGTGTCCAAATTTTGGAGGGCATTTTGTTTATGTCGGGGGATGCAATTGTCATTTTCCTCGGCTTTTCATCCGCAGACCAATGGTCAGACAGAGCGTCTGAATCAGAGCTTAGAGACATATCTCCGGTGTTTTGTCTCAGAGAACCAAGAGGACTGGTCTTCTTTCTTGCCTCTGGCAGAGTTCGCTCTTAACAACAGGCGGAGCGAGTCCACTGGTAAGTCCCCGTTTTTTGGGGCATATGGTTTCCATCCCCAGTTTTGTACTTTCAATGGGGGGGCCCTTCTGGGGTTCCTGAGGAGGAGCGTTTCTCGTCGTCACTTGCTTCTGTGTGGAGAGGTGTATTGAATAATCTGAGTGCGATGGGGAACCGTTACAAACGTATGGCTGATAGGAGGAGAGTTTCTGGTCCAGATCTGAATGTGAACGATCTGGTATGGTTGTCTACGTTTAAAATTCATAATGTGTTCCACAAGTCATTACTTAAAAGGTATGTGGCACCAGTCATACCGTCACCTCTACCTCCTCCTCCTGTGTTGGTCAATGGTAACTTGGAATTTCAAGTATCAAAGATCATTGACTCACGTCTGAATCGCCGGTCCCTTCAGTACTTGGTGCATTGGAAGGGGTATGGTCCAGAGGAGAGGACGTGGGTCCCTGCGTCTGATGTTAACGCAGATCGTTTGGTTCGGACCTTCCACAGAACTCACCCGGGCAGGCCTGGCCCTGAGGGTCCGGAGGCCCCTCGTAGAAGGGGGGGTACTGTCATGTGTGCATTGCCACGAAGATCGTCGCGGTTGCACATTTTGACTTCTCACAGCTGAGCTGCTGTTTCTTTGTGTTTGGCAGCTAGGGAGTTAATTCTGTCTGTGCTCGGTTCTGGGACTGGGTGCAGTTTCTCCCGGCTGCAATTGATTATTTGTTGATTGGTTTCCTTTAAATTCCGGTTGTCTGCTTGGGGAGTTGCCAGTGAAACCTTCATGCAGACCACAGATAGGAATGAATCTGTATAGACTTTAGTTGTGAGCTCCTTAGTTGTTCTAAGCTCAACTTGGTTAGAGTTTATTTCCCAGACCATTTATTTTCCTTTGGTGTTTGAGTGTGTATGCAAGCGAGTGTTATCCTGTCTGTCTTATATGTCTAATCTGTGTATTTAGCTAAGATCAGCCCATATCCCTTTGGTGGTAGTCAGGATCCTTCTTAGGACTGATTACAGGGTCAGGGTCTGATAGGAGACAGGGTTAGGTTGGAGACTTGGACCTCTGAACCATTATCAGTACCTCCAAGGTGAGGGATTAGTTAGGACCCAGTTTAGGGTCAGGTTAGATCCCGGTCCACCTCTTTCCTGTTTCAGCTCATCAAGTCCTCAAGATTAACCCTGAGTTCAGCAGATATCGTGTCAGGTAAATCTATTCTATACTTACATGCTGATGTTGCTATACTAGTTGTTGTATAGAGTGTTGTTCCTGTATTAATAGTTTACTGACATTGTATACATATCATTAGACAGCGTGACAACCACCTAAATTAGTTCTCTGGTGTAACAAAACTAAGCCGCAGCCACTGAAAAAACTGGAAAAGGCAAATGAACAAATAACAGTGGCTCAGATAAACTGAGAGAAGCACAAGCCCCCGGAGGGGACCTGGCTGACCTCCACAGAAGTGCAGGAAAAAATGTAAAAAGCAAGCACAAGAATAAAAGCAGAAAATATCTTATCTGTTAGCAGAAGATGCAGGCAAGACTCAGCAAGCTTCCAAGTGAACCAGGAACCAAAGTTGAGACAAGAACAATTGATCACCGGTAACCCTGATGGGAGGGAACCTCCCTTATATAAGACCAGTCTGTAACTCCTGATTGCCAATCTTCACAATCTTCATTGAATGGTTCAGTACTGTTTGTAACCACCAGAGGGAGCTTCTGCTCAGAATTCATTTCTAACACATTCACAACAGACCAGCAAGCGCCAGGACAATCTCTTAAAAGTGTTTCAGCTGCGGGATCGGGCTACCAGCAGTGCAGAGCTTGCTCAGGAATGGCAGCAGGCAGGTGTGAGTGCATCTGCACACACTGTGAGGCGGAGACTCTTGGAGCAAGGCTTGGTCTCAAGGAGGGCAGCAAAGAAGCCACTTCTCTCCAGAAAAAACATCATGGACAGACTGATATTCTGCAAAAGGTACAGGCAGTGGACTGCTGAGGACTGGGGTAAAGTTATTTTCTCTGATGAATCCCCTTTTCGATTGTTTGGGACATCAGGAAAACGCCTCATTCTGAGAAGACAAGGTGAGCGCTACCACCAGTCTTGTCTCATGCCAACTGTTAAGCACCATGAAACCATTCATGTGTGGGGTTGCTTCTCAGCCAAGGGTATCGGCTCTCTCACAGTCTTGCTTAAAAACACAGCCATGAATAAAGAATGGTACAAGAATGTCCTTCAAGAGCAAATTCTCCCAACCCTGCAAGAGCAGTTTGGCGATCAACAATGCCTTTTCCAGCATGATGGAGCACCTTACCATAAAGCAAAGGTGATAACTAAATGGCTCAGGGAACAAAACATAGAGATTTTGGGTCCATGGCCTGGAAACTCCCCAGATCTTAATCCCATTGAGAACTTGTGGTCAATCATCAAGAGATGGGTGGACAAACAAAAACCTAAAAATTCTGACAAAATGAAAGCATTGATTGTGCAAGAATGGACTGCTATCAGTCAGGATTTGGTCCAGAAGTTGATTGAGAGCATGCCAGGGAGAATTGCAGAGGTCCTGAAGAAGAAGGGTCAACACTGCAAATATTGACTTGCTGCATTAACTCATTCTAACTGTCAATATAAGCTTTTGTTACTCATATGTTTGCAATTATTATATTTCTGTTTGTGATAAAAACATCTGTCAAACACACATAAAAACCAGAGGACAGCAGATCATGTGAAAATATAATATTTGTGTCATTCTCAAAACTTTTGGCCATGACTGTACATAAAATCGCATTCGTTTAGCATGCATTAGACCTACCCGGAGTTCCACCAACTCGGTTTGAAACTGGACGGGCTCGGTCAGTGGTTTGCCATCTATGGCGGTCACCCGCAACGGATCAGGAAGATGCAGGACTGGTAAGCGGTAATGATCCAGAACCGCCTCCTGGATGAAGTTCCCTGCAGCTCCAGAATCCAGTAGACAATGTTCGGAGAATTTTATTGCTCCATAGGACACGGAGGCTGAGACTTGTAATGAGGGAGAGGACTGTTCTCTACCTTGGTTGGCCCCTCCTACCAAACCTAGGCACTGGAGTTTCCCGACTTTTTTGGACAGAAATGGATCAGATGCTCAGAACTACCGCAGTAGTAACAACTTCCCTCCTTGCGACGTGCCTCCTGGCGGCGGGTGGCCAAACTTACACAGTCTACCTCCATGGCCTCGGGGGAGGAAGGCTAGGGACCTGTTTTGAACAAACTAGAGTCCAGGTGATAGGACCTTTTGTCCCGCTTGATCTCCATGGAACGCTCCTGAAAACGCAGGTCAATTCGGGTTGCCAAGGATATTAGCTCTTCCAAGACAGTATGTCTGTCCCGTCCCGCCAGTTAATCCTTGATTCTTCCGGATAGGCCTTCCCAGAAGTTAGCTACCAAGGCCTCATTGTTCCACGACAATTCAGACGAGAGGGTGCGGAATTTAACAGCATACTGAGCCACCGTGAGAGTACCTTGGCGCAGACGAAGCAAGGCAGAAGCGGTCGAAGTGGTGCGACCAGGTTCATCTAAGGTCCTGCGAAAAGCGTCTAGGAAAGATTGAAGATCATTAACCAGCGGATCCCCTCTCTCCCATAGCGTGTTTAGCCAGGCGAGGGCCTCTCCTCCCAGGTGTGACATGATGAAGCCCACCTTGGCTCGGTCAGAAGCAAACATATGCCCCAAGATTTCGAAGTGTAGAGTGCACTGATTGAGAAAACCCCGACACTGAGTAGGATCACCCTGGAAACGGGTAGGAGCCGCCAGACGGGGACCTCTACTTGCCATGGGAACTGATTCACATAAAGATATTGCCTATTTCACAAGCACTTCCAATTTAGACAAAAAACCGAAGGAAGAATGAAAGGAAGTTTTCAGCCATAAAAATATTATTTATTCAAAAATGTATTAAAAATTGACCAAACCAATATGATAATATAGATATAATGGGAGCAAACAAGTACAACAAAAAGAGCCACAGTAAAGGTACCATACAAAGGGAATTCTAAATATTGCACGTATAGTATATAATGTATATAGAGCAAACAGAGGCTTCAAGAATATGTTCCAAAAAAGAAAAAAAAAATTTTGGATGTATACATATAATATAATAATTAAACATGCATCATAAATTCCATTAAACAACGCTAACTGAATCCTAGAAATATGCAGGTGATATAATCAAGAAATAAATATGATAGTATCTATACATAGGCATAATAGACTTAAATCGTGCAATCGCTGTTTAAAGTGCATAGTGCATTGTGCTAAATCATTCAGTGCAAATACATGGCAAAAAAACGCCTATGGCCTGAAACAAGCTGTATGCTAAATTGTTCAGTGCAACTGCATGGCAGAGGGACATATATAACCTGAAAAAGCTGCATGCTAAACATGATAGCAAGGATATATTATGATAGCTGTTGTGGAAGTATACTGTACCTCAAAGTGGCTCCTGGCACCCCTGACGCGCGTTTCGCGTGACGCTTTTTCTAAGACGCACTATCCCTTAGAAAAAGCGTCACGCGAAACGCGCGTCAGGGGTGCCAGGAGCCACTTTGAGGTACAGTATACTTCCACAACAGCTGACGCTGAGGGGCTATCATAATATATCCTTGCTATCATGTTTAGCATGCAGCTCTTTTCAGGTTATATATGTCCCTCTGCCATGCAGTTGCACCGAACAATTTAGCATACAGCTTGTTTCAGGCCATAGGCGTTTTTTTGCCATGTATTTGCACTGAATGATTTAGCACAATGCACTATGCACTTTAAACAGCGATTGCACGATTTAAGTCTATTATGCCTATGTATAGATACTATCATATTTATTTCTTGATTATATCACCTGCATATTTCTAGGATTCAGTTAGCGTTGTTTAATGGAATTTATTATGCATGTTTAATTATTATATTATATGTATACATCCAAAAAATTTTTTTTCTTTTTTGGAACATATTCTTGAAGCCTCTGTTTGCTCTATATACATTATATACTATACGTGCAATATTTAGAATTCCCTTTGTATGGTACCTTTACTGTGGCTCTTTTTGTTGTACTTGTTTGCTCCCATTATATCTATATTATCATATTGGTTTGGTCAATTTTTAATACATTTTTGAATAAATAATATTTTTATGGCTGAAAACTTCCTTTCATTCTTCCTTCGGTTTTTTGCCATGGGAACTGGTACCTGAGTATTGATAGATGAGTCAGGTGCAGACGAAGACCCCAAGGAATCCATGCGGGTTGACAAGCTG
>JARQOD010000006.1:268870418-268895752 GCA_033576555.1 Oophaga sylvatica
TTTGAACTGGATACGCTGAGGGAATGGGAGCCAGTGAAGAGATTTGCAGAGGGGAGAAGCGGAGGAGTAGCGAGGAGAGAGGTGAATTAGTCGTGCAGCAGAGTTAAGGATGGACTGGAGAGGTGCGAGGGTGTTAGCAGGGAGGCCAGAGAAAAGGGTGTTGCAGTAGTCGAGGCGGGAGATGATGAGGGAGTGCACAATCATTTTAGTAGATTGAGGTTGAGGAAAGGACGGATTCTTGAAATATTTTTGAGCTGAAGGCGACAGGAGGTAGAAAGAACTTGGATGTGCAGTTTGAAGGACAGGGCAGAGTCAAGGGTTACTCCGAGGCAGCGGACTTCTGGTACGGGGAAAGCGTGATGTCGTTAATTGTGATAGATAGATCAGGTAAGGAAGATCTCTGGGATGGGGGAAAGATTATGAGTTCAGATTTGTCCACATTGAGTTTGAGGAAGCGGGAGGAGAAGAAGGAGGATATGGCTGATAGACACTCCGGGATTCTGGATAGCAGAGAGGTGATGTCTGGGCCAGAGAGGTAGATCTGAGTGTCATCAGCGTAAAGGTGGTACTGGAATCCGTGGGACTTTATGAGTTGCCCCAGGCCAAGTGTATAGATTGAGAAGAGTAGGGTCCTAGAACAGAGCCTTGGGGGACTCCAACAGAGAGAGGGTGGGATGAGGAGGTAGTGTGGGAGTGGGAGACGCTGAATGTGCGGTTGGAAAGGTATGAGGAGATCCAGGATAGGGCGAGGTCTTTGACGCCAAAGGAGGAAAGAATCTGTAGTAGAAGGCAGTGGTCAACTGTGTCAAAAGCAGAGGACAGGTCAAGAAGCAGGAGTATAGAGTATTGTCCGTTTGCTTTGGCTGTAAGTACCCACTCAAATTTAGAGTGTTTCTTTATCTCAAGTACTATATCTTCTTTCAGGAAAAAATCTAAAATTTTAGATTTGGGTTCGTTAATCTTATAAAAAGAAACTAAAGAAAATTCTTCAAAAATTTTTAATATCTCTTTAATTGAGTGCAATGGGTTAGATAAACTGAGTATTATATCGTCTGCAAATAGACCTATTTTATGTTGAGTATTACCGATTTGAACACCTTTTATTTCTTGGTTGGATCTTATCGTCTCTGCTAACGGTTCCATTACCAATGCAAAAAGCAAGGGAGAAAGAGGGCATCCCTGCCTAGTCACATTAGTAACCGTGATTTGCTTAGAAAGTTGGTTATTAACAAAAACCTTAGCGGACGGACAAGCATATAGTGCCATAATCGTTTTTGTTAAATTTTGACTAAATCCAAATTTATGCATAGTGGCTAATAAAAGCTCCCAGTTGACCCTATCAAATGCCTTTTCGGCGTCGAGTGCTAACAATAATGAAGAAAAATATTTAGAGTTGAGAGTCCTCAGTGGTTGATACCTTTTAATGGCTAACTGAAAAGATGGTAACAAATTGCAAGCTTTCGAGACTACTCCGGTCTCTTCATCAGGCAAAGACTAATACAAAATCT
The DNA here is from genome assembly GCA_033576555.1 of Oophaga sylvatica. Classification (NCBI taxonomy): domain Eukaryota; kingdom Metazoa; phylum Chordata; class Amphibia; order Anura; family Dendrobatidae; genus Oophaga; species Oophaga sylvatica. Next base: position 268,871,927 of record JARQOD010000006.1, read on the forward strand.
GAAGAATCACATATTTATACACAAAACAGGACAGAAAAAATGCAATAGGTAAGACAAGTGACGTGAAGTAGAATAGTCATTATGGCAGAGGGATGAGCATAAATATTGGAACAGTTCATAGATAAGGAGTGTGAAAGTTTTATTACCCTCTGATTGGGGTCTGGTAATGTTTTGTGATGTTTTCACAACTTTTTCTGAGATCCCCCTAATTTTAATATTACTCCTCCTGCTGCGATCCTCAAGATCGGCCACTTTACTACGGAGAAATTGTACCTCTTTTTGAATGTTGGTTTGTTGTGACTGTAATGAAACGGTACTTTTTTCCAATGCCTCTATTTTCTTGTCGTTTTTGTCAAGTCTATTATTAATTAGATCGATATTGGTTTTAAGAAAATGAGTATGTTTATCCAATTTAGACTCAAAATTCTTATCTAATACCCATTATTAAATTTTTAATATAAAGCTCTGATGCCCCTCTTTCAGTAGCTTGAATACTTTCAATTTTAGATTGAATACTGGCTTTGGGCGAATCTGTTGACATTTCGTCCTCCCTTCTCGGTCTACTTTTATTTGGCCTACTGGAAGGAGAGACAACCTCCGCTGTTGAAGTCTGCTGCATTGTTGACATTTCCTTCCTTTTGGCTTTATTTTCAACATTAGAGGATGTAGAAACATCCATCTCTTTTTGTTCTTTAATAATATTATCATATTATAATATTACCCCCGACCTACTGTCTCCTGCCTCACAATCCTGTAGAATGTAAGCCCGAAAGGGCAGGGTCCTTTCCCCTCTGTACCAGTCTGTGATTGTTAGTTTGTTTACTGTAAGTGATACCTGTAATTTGTATGTAACCCCTTCTCATGTACAGCACCATGGAATCAATGGTGCTATAGAAATAAACAATAATAATAATAAAAAAGTTTTTTAGCATAAGGACCGTGGTGTCACCTTTTTGCCCAATTGATATAGTTTTTGTCTGGGTAGCAGAAGGGGGGCTTAAACAGATAGCCTCATCAAGATCTGTTACATCTGTTGTTTCTGCCCCTTTTATCGCTTTTGAAACAGACCTGTCTCTTTGCAGTTTTATCTTATTATTTTTTTGACTCATTTTAGCGCTTTGATATATTATAAGCACTAGTCTTACAATAATACTAATAAACTGTATACTATTGTTTGAGCTAATATTAATGAATGTATATAAAACCACAAAATTTCCTGGTGATTCCAAGTGAATAAGCTGAGTTAAATTATGTCTGAGATTATTAATGCGTTCAAAAAACCAGAGATTAAATAGTATTATTATTTAAATTATAGTCTAATAATTACTTTGTTTGTTGGAAGTAGTGACACCGCAGAATAAAAGGTATTCAACAATCTACCATTTACCACTGAAATGTAAAACTAAAGGGGATTAAAAACTTGGTAATAACCCCTATTGATTTTCCTATGTTAATTAAATGGGGCTTAAATCACATATATAATATTCCTAGAGGAAACGAGTATTGCTTACCCTTCTTGTACTATTATGAAGGGAAAAATGATTGTTCCTTCTTAGTAAGATTAAGTAACCTGCAATCCCTTCCTTGTTGCTTTATATGCTATATCTGCTCAATAGCAATGGATATTATCCTAATAAGTAGTTTTATAGCCCAAATGTATTGTTCTAATCTATTAGCATACAAATTAGTAGAATAGACTTATATACCAAAAACCTATGCCATCAATTTTAAAGGCACTAACTGATCAGAGACTTGAATATAAATGTATTTTCTTAGGAGAAAAAAAAAAAGCACTGCTTCTATCAGTTATATCACAAAATCAGCTATTGATGATTAATGTAGAGGGTACTCTTGACTCTATACCATGCTTATCCAATATCACTGTTATCAATAAATGACAATATGATTAATTATTCTTACTAATCCTGTTAGGTGCTTGTGTCAAAGTCTTGAGATCTAGTAACCCACAATAATAAATACTTGACACGTCGTCTTCTCAAGCACTATACGCCACAAGTGCTGCTCCGTCAATCACCCCAACAACAGACGCTGTCAATCAGTCAATGACCTCTAGGTCACCTTTAGCTCCTCTTAAATAGCCTTTATAGTACCTCTTGTTAGGGGGCCAGATGTCACTGTGATCGCAAGTAACCAAATCCTGAGGTCCGACAAAGAGATTCCTATGATTTTCTCAGCAGCGCTTCAGGTCCACCGACCCCTTTCTCCCTCTGCTCCAGCGCCGAGATCCTCAGTCTTCCTCGGTGTGCCGCCTCCAATCTTCGGATCCAAGGCTCCACAGGTCCTGCAAGCTCCCCAGTCCAGTTTGCCCCAATGCAGCAGTGGCCGATAACTCTCCAGAGCTCCAGAAGCCAGGAGACTCCAGCCGTCAATCAAAGCCTCTTGCTGCCAGCACCCGACTCCTTCTATAGTGCCGATGAATTCTCAATTCCTCTGCTCTGTGCCACCTTAAATATTTGGCAGACATGGTCCCACAAGTCCAGAGTGCTCCCCACTCCAGTCCACACCAGTCCAAAATGGTCTCACTGCTTTAACAGGAGAAGGGCTGAGAACAGGCAGAAACCGCTGAGAAGAAGATCGGTGATGTTAATAATCTAGGCTGGTGCCTGCTCACCCTCCATAGGCCGCTCTGCAAAAATTCTGTTGCTTGCACAGAAGTTCCCAAAAGTGATTGTTTTCAATCCCGGTGGCTTCAGAGATCCAATAAAGTACTTGTAATCCAAAAATGTTCTTTAAAGTCGCTTTTTCTTGGTTGCTTCAACAGAAATCTTCAGGAGCTCAGCACTAGACGTCTAGCTCCATCTAGCAGCAGGCCACGCCCCCCTGCTCCAGTACATCTTGAATTAAAGGTGACGGTCAAAAGTAACAATCTCTTACTGTTTTACACATTCATCTCTTATGCAGACCTGTGCACTTTCATGGTTAAACATTAAAATCCAAGCCTGTTTAGATGTCTCTTGCACACCTGTGTTGCTATATTTTTGTATATTTTGATATAGAACTAATGGTAAAAATGAGTGAATATTTGATTATTTGTATTCGTGTATCCATTCAAATCTTTCGAAAAGTTTTTATATTACTCAAATTTGTTCATAGCAATTAGAATGTGCCTTATTGTGCTCGTTGCTGTCTCCTGACCTCTAAGCATAACAAAGCTTTTAAAAATAAATAAAGAATAAAATAAAGAATAAATTAAAAACATTATACAAATCAAATTGTTTTGTGAAATTCAAATTGATTCATTCATCTCTAACTACAGATGAGGGGAAATTGTGAACTCTGACAAAACTTCACCCAAAAATTTGATTGATAGAGAATAAATTAGCTTGAATGTGCTGAAAAACTTGTAATTGTTCAAAAAAATACATGTGTGGAAGAGGAGATAAAGGACCCTGTTGACCATAAAAGTTTACATTATACAGGAGAGAGAGAAAAAGGTGACCCTGATGATTATAGCAGCCTACACAGCAATATGGGAAATGGAAATGGTGCTATTTGCATGAAACCATGAATTTCAGGAAATTTTAAGTGAACTCGATCCTTCAGGAATAGATTTTTTAATTTCTAGCTAATAGTATTACTACATTGTTATAGACAATTTATCCAATAATTTTAAGCATATTTCATAAAAATAATAAAAGTGTATTCTCAAGTTTTGAATGGGGCTCCCACCGATTTGTAATACTAGGACTCTCCAGCTTATTGCGAATGTAGCAATGGTCATTCGTGAACAAAGCTGCTTCATTCATTCTTGATTGGACTGTCAGAAGTTATAAAATGATCGGAGTGGCAGTGCCTATGATTCACCGGTCTCTCCATCCACTCATCAGAGACCCAGTGCTCGGGGTCAGTGAAGGTCACAGCTTTTGAACCATGTGCAATGGGGAGGTGATTCCCTATCCTATGTATATTGGATAACTAACAAACTTGAGAATAACTCTTTAAAGTGAACCTGTGAGCAGTATTGTGATCAGTAAACTATAGACAGTATCAGGTTTTTGTTGTTATTAAAGTGATACCTGGGTTAATAAAATTCACCTTGTGGTTGTTGTTTAATCTATATTTGCAGTTTTCAGTTAATAAGATTTTTGTGCTCTGAGGTGGCCTGTGGGGGGTCTTTATGTGGCGCACTTTGTGGTGCCCCTGAGGCTCCAGTCACCACACAGGTACTGCACCTCACCCAGAGGTGTTGTACCCCACTTTCAGGTAAGGAGGGAACACTACCCAGGACTCTAACACTCGCAACCAACACACACTAGTTCAGTCAGGGCACCTGGGCGTACCCCAAGGGAGGAGGACCTCATCTCAGGCTGGGAAGGAAAGGGTGTTGGGGTGTGGGTGTAGAAGGTAGGAAAAGGGGAGGAGTTTAGAGAACGGGAACAACAGTGAGTTGGGAGGAGGTTGTGAAAGAGAGCAGATGTGCTGACAAGGAGCTCCCTGTCAGAGGGAGCTAGGAAGAGCGAGCTAAAAAGGGGAGTCAGAAGAAATCTCCCAGGAGGATAGAAGTGGTTCTAGGGGCATGGGAAGTGCAGAAGCCACCCATGGGGCCCGATCCAGAAGTGGAGGGACCAGGTTGCAGTAGGGGAGCCGGCCCCCAAGACTAGGAGGACTTAAAGACTCAGCTAGCAAGCCTGAGGCTGAGGTATCTTTACGTGCCTCATCCACATCCACAATTAATTGCCAAAAATGCAGCCATATAGGAGCAAGGGGACGGAGAGAACATCGCCCAACAAGGTCCACGGCTGCTGGCTTGGGACACTGATTGTGTAGGTGCTGGGCTGGAGGGAGGAAGCCAGCGCGGTGAGACTGCCAGGAGAGGAACATACTGAAGGGAGTCCTGAAAAGGTGTATCCTGATATACCTGGGAGTTTGCTGGACCCCTCACCTGGAGGACACAACAACAAGTGGGTATCTGTGCACAAGTGAACTGTGAGTGAAATATTGGAAACTGCACCCTGCTGTGACTTCAGAATCATTTCTGCATCACCTGCCATGCACCACACTTACCAGTCACCTCCAACATCATCTTTAACATCCTAACTGCCCTGGGACACAGCTCTACCCGTGGAGAGCTTAACCATCTTTGCTGCCCTATCATCATCCCAGAGGATCTGCATTGCTGCGTTGGTCCTCTGACCAAATACCACAGGTGGCGTCATGAACACTTTATTACAAACTTTATAATCCCTTTTTCACTATCCCTTTTATTGGACGCTCAGTGCCACGGACCATGTCACTGCAGCTGTAACACTTCCCCTTTAATAAGCGACCCGGTACCGAGTATCCCCACTTCCCTGGCAGGTGATTCACTCTGCTCACATATTCATTCTTAGGGGCTTATGACAGGTCACTTATCTCTCAGTGACCTGCCCCCTCTCTTACATACTTAATATACTATTGTTAGAAAAAAATAATAAATAATAATCATCATGGACGCACCTGCACTGAAGCATAGATGCTACTGTGCAGGTGCAGCTGCCATTTTGCTAGAGAAAAAAAATGTAGACTCCATCAAAAATGTGCCAATGGGGCCTTGGCAGTAGCGCTGCCAGCACCATCTTGATGCAGCCTAATTTTTTTTCCTCTAGCATAATGGTGCCAGCGCCTGAGCAGTAGCATTTATCAGAATGCAATATATGCTATTGCACAGGCACCGCCACTGACTCCATTTTGATTAAGAATTTATTTATTTATTTTTTGCAACAAAATGCCTACATAGAATGAATATATGCATATTATACATCGTTTCATGCTACAGTGCATGCGCTGCCACTGGCGGGTCCATGATAATTATTATTTATTTATTTTTTCAAACAATAGTATGTTCAGTATGTAAAATAGGGGGGCAGGTCAGTGAAGGATCAGTGACCTGTCAAAAGCCCATAAAAATTATTATCTAAGCAAAGCACCACATAAAGACCCCCCACAGGCCCGCCCCAAAGCATGATAATTTCAGAACTGAAAATAAAGATTAAGCAACAAGCACAAGACGGATTTCATCAACCCAGGTTTCATTTTAATCAGTATAACAGCGCCGACCTAACACTGTCTGTAGTTTACTGAGCACAATCTAGCTGACAGGTTCTCTTTAATTACATACTTTATTTTTCAAATGTTTCTCAAGAACAAGGATCTGTATGTTACAATACTGATCCACTTCTTATAACTTTGCCCCTGGTATCATCCTGCTACAGCCCAAAATAATTCAGACCGCCAGGTAACAGTCTTTTTATAATGTGTGCAAAATATAAGCAATTTGTTTTTTGATGGTTAATTTTATTATTGAACAACTACTGTTCTGTTCTTCAATCCAATATGTTAATTTACCTGAATATTTAAGATATTAAAAGTGAGGTTTAATAATACCAGTCCGTAACAGTACCCCACATCCACGTTGATGGCGTCTGAGCCAAAGTAGAGAGTTCTTTGCTCATTCCTGATTCAGCCATGGACAAATCCATTTTGTCGGTCAAGTGTCACTTTCATCTCATCAGTTCATAAAACCTTGGAAAACCTGTATTCAGATATTTCTTGATGTTTCAATTTATTTAGTGGTGGTCGGATTTTAGCCTTCCAAACCTTGGCCAGATTTATACGAGTTTATATAACAGGTTTATTCGTACAGAACTCTTTTTAAAAAATAGACTACGGTACTTACAGCTGTATTTAGTTTATTTTTTAAAGAGTTCAGTATTAGCTTGAAATTCGTAATAAAACTACTATTAAATTCTACTGCAGCATGGAACGACTACTTTTCCAGCAGCATGGTCAACCAGAAACATGCATCTTTTTCTACACCTCAGTATATATGGAGATGAAGATATCCTTCTATCTGCGGGCATAAACAAGGCAGCTGTATACTCCATGGGCATATGATAAGGTTGAGGCATGCACAACCTGGTCAGGTGAGCACCCCTCTCAACTCTCCCTAACTTTCTCTACCCTACAGTATATCACCCTATTTGTGCTTTTCTCTTTTTTTTCTCCAAACACATTTCTTATCATCATCATCACCTATAAAACTAAATTTATTTAATGAAACTAACATTAAATCCACAACACATTTAATGCCCCTTTAATGTAATCGGCCTAGCTAGCTTTTGTGGAATCTGATTATCATGGATTAAATCTCTTTGATAAGGATTTCTGACACCACTGCATTAATTACCTCTCTGTAGTAAGTTGCTTGATAAATTTTACTGCACAGTATATTTGCTGCAATAACTTACAGTCAGCCTTTTCTTATTGCAATTTCGTATGTTCAAGTACAGTAAGTGTATTTTAGATTTTAGTGTTGAAAGGAAGGACATTTAATAAGTATCATGTACTGTATTTTTAGATTGATCATGATAGCAAACGTTTCATACATTAAGATTTCAATGTACTGGCCCATCGGAAGCTTCTATGAGAATCTAAAAATCCATTATGCTTAGCAAAATTCAGCTCATCTGAAGCTGAACAATAAGGTTAGGTTCAGACGAGTGTATGCAAAATAGTCCACATTTAATCCGAAAAAATAGACAATTTTTCATCAGCATTGTCAACCGTTCCATTTGCAATTCTTATACAATTGGTGTGTCCAGTTTTTAAATCCGTATAACTTTCGCATGGCATCTGATTTTTATGTAATAATAACATGCAAAATACAATTTCCTATGGAAATAACTGCAAGTAATCAGTAAAAAATATATGATATATGGTTGGTAACCAGTATGCAATTCTTTTCGGTGTACCCAATGACTTATAATAGGCAAGTGTGTTCCAAAATATGGATCCAAAACGTTCATGTTCAGTTTTATTTATATGCCGATCATCTCTCATGATAACTACCACATTGACTTGCTTGGATCAGTGCGCTGTCCATATGCTACTTATTTTGAAATCGGTAGCACAAGGGTAAAATACACGCACATCTGATTGGGCCCTATTGCAGACAACCTGCTGTTATTACTACATTTTGGTTGTTTCCCAAATAACGTATTTGCTTTTTAATAATAGACCCAGCAAAAACAGTATTAACCCCTTAACGACCAAGCCATTTTGTAGGTTAATGACCAGGCCAATTTATACATTTCTGACCACTGTCTCTTTATGTGCTTATAACTCTGGAACGCTTCAACGGATCTTGGCGATTCTGAGAATGTTTTCTCGTGACATATTGTACTTCATGATAGTGGTAAAATTTCTTCGATATAACTTGCGTTTATTTATGAAAAAACGGAAATATGGCAAAAATTTAGAAAATTTTGCAATTTTCAAACTTTTAATTTTTATGCCATTAAATCAGAGAGATATGTCACAAAAAATAGTTAATAAATAACATTTCCCACATGTCTACTTTACATCAGCACAATTTTGGAACCAAAATTTTTTTTTGTTAGGAAGTTATAAGTGTTAAAATTGACCAGCAATTTCTCATTTTTCCAACAAAATTTACAAAACCATTTTTTTTAGGGACCACCTCACATTTGAAGTGAATTTGAGGGGTCAAAAATACCCAAAATACCCAAAAGTGACACCATTCTAAAAACTGCACCCCTCAAGGTGTTCAAAGCTACATTCAAGAAGTTTATTAACCCTTTAGGTACTTCACAAGAATTGAAGCAATGTGGAAGGAAAAAATGAACATTTAACTTTTTTTCCCAAAATTTTTCTTTCGACACAATTTTTTAAATTTTGTCAAGGGTATCAGGAGAAAATGAACCACAATATTTGTTGTACAATTTCTCCTGAGTGTACCGATACTCCATGTGTGGGGGGAAAACCAATCTTTAGGTGCACGGCAGTGCTCAGAAGGGAAGGCGCATCATTTGAGATTTTGAATGTCAAATTGGCTGGAATCGAGAGCGGACATATCGCGTTTGGAGAGTCCTTACACCCCCCAAGGAACTTATCTAGATGTGTGGTGAGCACTTTGAACCCCCAAGGGCTTCACAGAAGGTTATAACGTAGAGCTCTAAAATTTAAAAATCATATTTTTTCCGCAAAAATGATCTTTTCACCCCAAATTTTTATTTTTCAAAGGATAAAGGATCACAAAAGTTATTGTGCAATTTGCCCTGAGTACGCTGATACCCCATATGTGGGGGTAAACCACTATTTGGGCGCATGGCAGAGCTCGGAAAGGAAGCAGCGCCATTTGACTTTTTTGGCTGGAATTGAGATTGGACGCCATGTCGCATTGGAGAGTCCCTGTGTGCCTAAACAGTGGAAACCCCCCACAAGTGACCCCACTTTGGAAACTAGACCCCCCAAGGAACTTATCTAGATGTGTGGTGAGCACTTTGAACCCCCAAGTGCTTCACAGAAGTTTATAACGTAGAGCCGTGAAAATAAAAAAATCATATTTTTTCCACAAAAATAATCTTTTTGCCCCCACATTTTTATTTTTATAAGGGTAACAGGAGAAATAGTCCCCCAAAAGTTGATGTGCAACTTGTCCTGAGTACGCTGATATCCCACATGTGGGGGGGAACCACTGTGATCGCCTTACTGCGATCTTTGGGAGGAAGAATGAACAAATCCACAAAAGGTGAAGAATTGGTTTTATTTTTTACGCCGTTCCTCGTGCGGTATTAGTGATTAGACGACTTTATTTTTCGGGTCGGTGCGATTACAGCGATACCAGATTTATACCCTTTTTTCATGTTTAGCTTCTGTCACACACTAAAAGATGCTTTTTTTTTTAAGAATTTTTGTAAGAAATGTTTGTATCGCCGTATTTTGAGAGCTATAATTTTTCCATATTTCGTCCGACAGAGTTATCTGTGGGCTTATTTTTTGCGGGACGAGCTGACGTTTTTATTTGTACAATATTCGGGCACATAACATTTTTTGATCACTTCCTATTCCGATTTTTATGGAAGCAGAATGAACAAAAACCAGCAATTCAGGAATTGTTTTTTTTTTCCTCCGATCCGCGTGTGGTAAAATTGATAAAGCAGCTTTATTCTTTGGGTCACTACGATTACAGCGATACCTCATTTATATTTTTTTTATGTTTTGGCGTTTTTTACGCAATAAAAAATTTTATAGAAAAATAATTATTTTTGCATCAGTTTATTCCGCGAGCTATAACTTTTTTATTTTTTCGCTGATGATGCTGTATAGCGACTTGTTTTTTGCAGGACAAGATGACGTTTTCAGCGATACCATGATTATTTATATCCTATTTTTTAATCGCGTGTTATTGCACTTTTTCCAAGCGGTATGATGATACCGCTTGGAAAAAGTATAATTTACTACTTTTTTGTGTTTTTTTTTTATGGCCTTCACTGAAGGGGTTAACTATGGTTACGCTTTTATAGATGGGATTTTTACGAATGTGGCGATACCAAACGTGTATTTTTTTTTGTTTTTTTGTTTTTTTTATTACATAAAAATGTGCATTTTTTAGGGGAATTTTTTTAAATTATTTTTTTATATTTTTTTTACAATTTTTTTAAAAAATGCTTTTTTTACCTTGTCCCTTTATGAGACTTTCACTTTTTTACTTTTGATTGCAGTTCCAATGCATTGCAATGCTCCAGCATTGCAATGCATTGTACCTATAGTGAAAGCTGCTGTGACAATGATCACAGCAGCTTTCCGTAGCTAGATGACCCGGAGGTTGTCATGACAACCCCCGGCTCATCAAGGCAGAGATCGGGCCCTGCAAATACATTGCAGGACGCCGATCTGAGGCAGAGGGAGCTCCAGACCCTCTGCCTCCCCCTCTGAGCGCTGCGATCGCACTCGATCGCAGCAGTCAGGGGTTAACAGCCAGGGGCTGTTAGTGCAGGAAGCTCTGCCACTGCAGCACGAGCTCCTGCTCTTCTGCTTGATCACTGCTGTGTTTGGTCTGTCACATTGACTGACCAATCACAGCGCTGTAGGTGCGGGGACCGACTGCAAAGGTCCCCGCACCGCTTGCTGTGCCTGTCAGCTGTCTGTGACAGCTGTCGGCACTGAACTACCACTGCGTGTTTACACGCAGTGGTAGTTCAAAGGCATGATGTGCACAGTCCGTCAAGATGCCAAAATTGACACCTTGCCATGACGGACTGTGCACGTCAGTGGACATTAAGGGGTTAATAGACTTCATGATGCCATTGCTTATTTACTCTACTGCTAAAGGGTAAGAGTTTTTGTGAGCTGAAGGATGGTTTTACAAGTTTTGTGCACCCTCTATGATTAGATATTATTGATGTCAGCAGCGGCTGATGCCAACAGGAAGTACTCACTTGCTGCCCTGCTCTGTCTACTTGTAATGGCCATCTCCAGGTACTACACATACGCCTTCTATTGTTTTGAACAGGAAGTAGATGTGAAGCACCAAGCCCCTGCCATTACAAGTAGATGGAGCCCCTTGGCAAGTGAGGACTGAAGCTGATAGCTGATTGACAGGGTTGCCGATCAGATATTGATGACCTGTCCTAAGGATAGGCCATCAATGTAAAAGTATTGAATAGAGATGAGCGAATTTGTTCGAATTCGGTTCAGAATACGATCGGATTCGAATATTGATTTTGCAATATTCGTTGAACATATCTGAACTTCATAAGAAGTCAATGGGTGCAGAAATTACCAAACATTTTCGGATCTGAACATAAGACTTACATTCAGCACGAATAGTGTTCGAATATGGTCCGAATATGTCAATAGCAGATTATGAAGGAAACCCGGTTCTTCCCACGTCACCAATGTGACGTTAGTACACTACATAACTCCGGCGCCCCTTTTGTCTCTCAGGTCAGTAAGGGAACTGCACCTAGAGCAAAGGGCCGCCGGGGAGGATGTCCTGTTACCCACTGGGTATTCTAAGATTCGTAATCAGAGTAAAAGCATCAGCCCAAAATTAATTTTATGGTTTAATTGCCATAAGGGCGCACTAGATAATTACAGAAATATACAGTAAGCTATACAACGGAATTACAGTGGATTTGCAGTCAGAGTAAAATATAACAATAATGGTACAAGGCTTAGAGATATTAAGCTGGAGGTCTATTTTACCAGGTTGTAGGTTCATGTGGATGCCGGGAGCTTTGTAGTCCACAGGTATAAGAATCTTAGTTGCCGGACAGTCCCCAAAGCGCATGCCACTGCTCCCTTGGCAGATCTGTCCCCTGTTCCTTCTTAGATCATCATCGTCTTGTCCTTCTGAGAGACAGAATGTCTCTGCCATGGGCTCTCAGTTCTTAAACATGCTGGGTTCCTCCCCCCCGGTATCAGAGGGTGGGCTAATAATCTCCACCCTTCAGCTCCCTGCAGAATTTATTCCCAATATCTAAGAAAGGGGGTAACTTTCTCCAGGATGATCGGATCAGGACATGAGAGGTACCAGTGAATGCGGCTTGTTTTGCCTGTCGTGTGGAGAGCAAACATGGCCCCTATGGGACGCTGTTGAGGTCCAATCTCTATATCTCAGGTCCCCGAGCCCTCACCGACTCGGGAGTCACACTGTCAGATGCGCGATTTCCGCAGGGTCACGCGGATATTTTTATGAGTCTGTACCTCGAAAGGTGTGCTCATAATCCATGATCCTAGGATGGAGTCAGAGTGGCTGGGAAAGACAATGGATGTGTATTTCTGTGTTTAGCTGACAGGTATTATCTAATTGAAGCCCCCAGGCACCTCCAGGCCCCATGCTGGCGTGGCTCCGAACTCAAGCTTTGAAGTCCTGTTATTGGCCTTATCTCATTATCATACTAAAAGACCTTGCTATTCAAAATTGGAGCACTAAATCCTGTTTTCTTCAATATGCATACAGGGATGGGGGGTAGGAGCAGTTAGCTGCCTGTGACTCTGAACTCAGACAAAATGGCACCTGGGACAGGCCAAGCTCAGACATGAGACGAGCATTATGCCCCATATCCAAGATGGCGGCTGTTCCTTCATCACACAGATTCGGAGCCAGATCCGAACAAATTCACTCATCTCTAGTAGTGGACAACCTCTTTAACTTTTGAAAAAAAAACACATTAAACAAACATATGTGTGTATAAAATAATTCACAATAAAGCTACAATCTTGTGCATTCTGCAAGCCAGAATAAATGAAGCCAGTGGGAATGAAGCCTATGGGGTTTAGCCCAGATGTACTAATAGGACAAATAGACCTTACAAATGAGGGTATAGGAACAACTCATTTTCATTAAGCACAAAATAAAATGTTTGCAGAATATCCAGCATTTTTTTATACTGTCTATGTGCTTAAGCAATCTGTTTCCATAAATGTTGTCTATGTAAAGTTCACAAAGTGGTCTCTATGGACAAATCTCATGCTGAGAGTCACAAACATAACCACAATTTTACGAGATCCCTAACTGTGCACCTAGTCCTATAAATCACTCTATGGGGATCCAGTTACATAATGTTAAATGGATGAAAGGTTTTTTTTATTCTTCCACTCTAATGATTCGTAGTTGATAAAAATGTAATTCCCTTGCAGCTACTTTTAAAGATGTATGAAAGTAAAGTATGTCACAATTAGCTGTTTAAAATGAAATGGTGAGAGAATGGAATCAGAGTTATGTAATATGAGCTGCTGATTCAGATACATCTTCACAGCAACTCTTTCCTATAAATGGAAAATCTAAAAGTTTACACCTGTATGTGCTAAAAGGCCATGAATTGCTTCTCTAGAGGCCAGAAAGACTACATTAGAAACCATTTGTGGTTAAGGATGGCAATATGTTTCTCATACAAAGATTAGCCTATCCAAACTCTCCAATAAGTGTTTCTCTGTGTTACGTTTGCAGACCCGAATGTTACAGCAACACAGTTAGTTGTTTTATGTATCTGTGTATTGTCACAGTGTGTCACATAAATGCATGTCATGTTTATTGTCACAGTATTTCATGTAAAATGCTTTGGCTCTATTTTATCTTACATAATAGCATAGTTCACATGCTTTGTGTCAGTGAAGTCAAGCAACATATTTACTTTCCATTTATACAGAGAGGGTGACAGTACAAAAATAAGCTTGGATAAACACATGACTTTTCCACATGAGTGGACTGGAAGCAATTTATGTCCTATGCTTTCACCATGAGTAAGCAGCTTAGAAGTTGGGTTCACAATGCTTCTATCAGTGATCACTAGAGACTTGAATTTTCACACCCCAAAACAGTGTCCTTGTTACCTATTGTAACTAATCAGAATGCCCATACACAAAATTTAGTCCTATTTCTTACTTCACATGATTGTCTAGTGAGCTGTGTTTGAGGGCTTATTTATTGACATTCACCTGGCAGTAGATAGGGCAATAGAAGGCTTGGGCATCTTATTTTTCAAGGGATTTTACCAACAGTTAATTGCTTTCTCTTCATTAAAACAAAAACATGCACATTTGGAATTATTTACATGTGTAATGCTATCTTAAGGCCCCCTTCACATGTCTGTATAAAACCGGTATCGGAAAACTGAGTACTGGTGTCATCAGTATTTTGGATTAGTGTGTTATCAGTGTATCATCAGTGTGTCATTAATGTTTTCAATTAGTATGGCACACGGATGTTTATGTTTTTCACTAACTCATAGACTTGTATTAGCCCTTGTCATGTGTGCTGCTGGAAAAATCTGTCATGTCTCCATGTTCTTCATTCGGACACTGTCCGTCTGAAAACACGGACATGTGAAGATCACCATAGGTTATAATGGATACATGTGGTATCCGTGAAAAAATAAATGGATGACATATGGTTGGTAACCTGTATGCAATTCTTTTCTGTGCACCCAATGACTGCCACATGTGAAGGGGCCAAAGGGTGATGTCACATAGGGTTTTTGGTCATGTGGCCATAAATGGCTATGGTGATCAATGCACAAGATTTTCTTCCAGAACCCTTAGGAATAGAGTTGAGCGATACTTTCCGATATCCAAAAGTATCGGAATCGGAATGGTATCGCCGATACCCAAAAAATATCGGCGATACCCGATACCGATACCGGAAATCCAATGTAAGTCTATGGGAACAAAATATCGGAATTAAAAAAAACCCATTCTTGCCTTGTTGGTTAATTGTACATGAAGGAAAACAACAAAGAGTAATGTAGAATGTATTGGGGAAGGTGAGGAGACATTAAAGGCATAGATGTTTAACCCAATCAAATGGAATAGCATTAATATTTTTTTTTTTAAAGATGTTCGGATTGACGAAGAAATTGACAATGTTGTTCACATTTTTTCTATTTTGGCAAATATGTATATTTCACAACTTCCATGCTCTTCACCTTTTTAACTTTTGACACACTTTCTCCTTCATAATCTTCAGCAGCATCATCTTTTTCATCAAATTATTCTTCATCTTCACCTTCTTTATCTTCTTCTTAAACTTCTTGCTATTCATCTTTTTGTTAACATTACTCATATTCTTCTTATTAAACTATTATTCTTATTCATATTGTACTTCATCTTCTTCATCATATTCTTATTTGTGACAGAGAATCCTGTACTTGTAATCTGTCAAAGTATGAATTTTTCATTCTTCCGTTCTTGCTGTCACAAAAGATTTAAATTACAACATTATTTGTCCGTGTTCAGTTTAGCCTGCAGCAGCAGCAGGCATTTTCCAGGGGCACCACGAGGAGGAACGGACTCACCCCCATACACTGCTTAGTCTTCTTCTGCTTATAATTTAGAGCATATATTTTGCTCTTCATTTTGGTCTTATACTTCATGTTCTTCTGCTTTTAGATCTTCTGCTTATTGTTCTTGTGTCTCTTGTTCTGTATCTTGTATTTGTAGCACAACCTTGTACCAGCTGATGTTACTGGGACACGGTTACTAAGCAGGAGGTACCTGTGCTCCAAAGCACTACCAAGGACCAGCAGACGTTGCAGGAACTGGATACCGAGATGGAGGCACCTAGGCCAAAGGCACTGCGGAGAACCAGTTGACGGTACTGGAACCCGGACGGGTAGCAGAAGGTACAAGAGCCAATGCAAGTAACGAGGACCAGCTGACTGTGCTGGAACCCGGAGGGGCAGCAGAAGGAAAAGAGCCAATGGCACAACCGAGGACCAGCTGACGTTACTGGGACACGGTTACTAAGCAGGAGGTACCTGTGCTCCAAAGCACTACCAAGGACCAGCAGACGTTGCTGGAACTCGGATACCGAGATGGAGGCACCTAGGGCAAAGGCACTGCGGAGAACCAGCTGACGGTACTGGAACCTGGACGGGTAGCAGAAGGTACCCATGGAAATTTAAGTTGACAGGCCGCGAGCCGGCCGCAGTTACCGAATCCCACAGTACTACAGTGGGTGATTGTCCTATTGTCACAACGGAAACAGCTTTATTTGCATATCCCGCAGCACACATAGGAAGCACCTAAACTCCAAGCACCATAGAGTCGGCTAACCCGACCGCAACACGACAGGACAACTTATTGGAGGCTAAGTGACGTTTACACTGACAGGAAACAGATGGCGTGCTGTAACCAGTCTGGGCAGGAGTGAGTACCCGTGCCAATGACACTTCCGAGCAACAACTGGCGGTGTTGAAGCCCAGGGATGAGAAGACAACAGGTGGAGGCAGCATGACTTTTTGCCGTTCACACAGCAGTTGAACAGCTGACATTACTGAACCCCAGTAACACTATAGCTTGTGTATTGGTCTGTGGACACGACACTTCTGAGCAGCAACTGCCAGTGTTGTAGCCCAGGGAGTAGAGTTCAGGTGGTAGAAAGATGAACATAACAGGAGACATGGATAACGTTGCGAACCAGTTATTTAATCTGAAAACAGACAGACAAATTCTGGCGAGATCCATGCCTTGTTCATTTTCAGAAAAGTAAGCCGGTCTACATTATCGGAGGATAGTCGCATGCGACGGTCTGTTAGTACACCACCTGCAGCACTAAAGACGCGCTCCGATAATACACTGGCAGCAGGGCAAGCCAGCACCTCCAATGCATACTGGCTAAGCTCTGGCCATGTATCCAGCTTAGAGACCCAAAACTTGAATGGGGAAGAGCCATCTGGGAGTACACTGAGAGGGAAAGACATGTAGTCTGTCACCATCTTACGGAAACGTTGCCTCCTGCTGACTGGAGCCGCCTCGGATGGTGTAGACATTTGTGGCGCTGCCACAAAACTTCGCAACATTTGGAACATACTGGTCTTGCCCTGTGCAGAGGCGCTGCTTGTGCTCCCTCTTGTTGCAGAGCTGTCTCCACTGCCTCGACGCACAGAGCTGCTTTGTAAAGCAGTACCAGCAGCAGTGCTCTCGGCTGGAATGGAGAACATTATGGATTGCACCAGTGTGTCTTGGTACTCCCGCATTTTACGCTCCCGGTTCAACGGTGTGATGAGGCTTTGTAAGTTGTCCCGGTAGCGAGGGTCTAGGAGGGTGTACACCCAATAATCAGACGTGGTGAGAATGTGGGCGATGCGGCGGTCGTTTCTCAGGCACTGCAGCATGAAATCAACCATGTGCTGCAGACTCCCAACTGGCCAAGAAACGCTGTCCCCTGCAAGAGGCGTCATCTCTGCCTGCTCTGCATCACCCCACCCTCGCTCTACATACTGACTAGAGCGTTGTGTACCTCCCTCTGGAGCGATGTCTTCTCCTCCATTGACTCCTCTCATCCTCCTCACAAAGTGAGCCCTGCCCAGCCCTTTGTGAGGAACCACGTTGCGCTGACTGTCCAGAAGGTGATGGAATTTGTGACTCCTCATCCTCCACCTCTTCCAAAACCTCATCCCTTAGTGCTTGCAGTGTTTTTTGAAGCAGGCAGATAAGGGGGACAGTCAGGCTGACTAGTGCATCATCTGCACTCGCCATCTGCGTTGACTCATCAAACGCACGCAAAACGTGGCAGATGTCCTTCATAGAGGCCCACTCAGTAGTGGTGAAGTGTGAACGGGCAAATTGCGAGTTGATTGCGCCTGATGCAGCTGATACTCCATTACTGCTGGCTGCTGCTCACACAACCGCTCCAACATATGTAACGTGGAATTCCACCTGGTGGGTACGTCACATATGATGCGATGTTCAGGAAGGCGAAATCTGCGTTGCAGAGCTGCAATGCGCAATCTGGCCATGCTGGAACGTCGCAAGTGAGCGCACTCTAGGCGGACCTTGTGCAGCAGTGCACCAAGATCCGGATAGTCCCTCAAAAAACTCTGCACGACCAAGTTGAGCACATGTGCCAGACATGGTATGTGAGTGAGGTTGCCAAGGCCCAGAGCTGCCACCAGATTTCGGCCATTGTCACACACTACCAAGCCTGGCTGGAGATTCGCTGGCAAAAACCACACGTCGCTCTCCTGCTTGATGGCATTCCAGACCTCCTGCGCTGTGTGGCTTTGATTCCCCATTGAAATTAATTTGAGGACGGCCTGTTGACGTTTGGCCACGGCTGTGCTCATATCGGTCGCATCAGGTAAGCGTTCACGGGTCCATGTGGAGGTAGACCGTGACGGCTCCTGCAGCGATGATTCTGAGGAACTGGAGTAGGAGGAGGAGTCAATGTGGACAGACTTGATTCCTGCAATCCTTGGAGTTGGCAGAACACGTACAGCGCCACTGGCAAGATCTGTACCCGGCTCCACAACATTGACCCAATGGGCAGTGAGGGAAAGGTATCGTCCCTGGCCATGGGTACTGGTCCACGCATCGGTGGTCAGGTGGACCTTGCTACTGACGGCGTTTAGTAGCGCATGTTTAATTTTTCCCTCAACATGCTTTTGCAGACCAGGGACGGCTTGCCTGCTGAAATAAAATCGGCTGGGCACATTGTATTGTGGGACTGCCAATGCCATTAAGTTACGGAAACTGTCAGTCTCCACCAGCCTGAATGACAGCATTTCAAGGGACAGGAGTTTTGCAATGCCAGCATTCAGAGCCTGTGCTCGTGGATGGTTTGCCGAGTATGGCCGTCTTTTATCCCATGCCTGTGCTACCGATGGCTGTTTTGTGGCCTGGGAGTGTGAGGATGACAGGGAACTTGCAGCTGTGGGTGGAATAACACTGGGTCTCTGGACAACAGTGACAGAGGTTCTTCCATGGCGATCCTGTGAGGAAGCCGAACCAGCTGTGTGTGAGCTGGAGGAAGAGGCTCCAACATGAGCTGAAGATGTAGGTGCTGCTGTAGGTTGGCCTACATCTCCAGTGTGTCTTTGGAACAAAACCACGTGCTTTGACCGCACATGTTTCCACATATTTGTGGTATTAAGGTTACTGACATTTTTACCTCTTTTTACTTTTTGATTACACAGCTTGCATTTGACATAGCAAATATCATCTGCAAGTGTGTCAAAAAAGGACCACGCAGTGCAAGTCCTGGAGCGCCCGTTTTGGCTGTTGGAAGAGAACTGCTACAAACGGGTGCCAAACTGGAGGCTACAGGCAACCGAGTCTGCAGCCTACCTCTCCCTACTGTTTGGACCGTTGAGGCAATCTCTTCCTCAGAGCTGCTACCACCACCTTCCTGTTCCTCACGCCATGTTGGGTCTTGGACCTCATCATCTCCACTACCCTCTTCCAACACCTGCTGCTGTTGGGTGGTCTGGCCAGCACCATGCTCAACAGAAAATGGCACCTGAGTCTCATCATCATCAGATGCGTTCTGCGGTGTGCTGACCATCGGCACTGGCTCACCCGCCTCTTCACATTCAGAGAGACACAGCTGTTGCGCATCACTGCATACTGCCTCTTCTTCACATTCCAGAATGCTGCTTGGCTGGGCCCCTGTTTGCAAGCCAACAGATTCTGAGAACAGAAGCAGAGACTCAGCTGGCTCCAGTTCAGAACTTTCTGACTGCCTGGGCAATTTGGCAGGCAGTGAAGAGACAGATGGTTGTTCAACAGTGCTGTGGTCCTGAGAGGAGGTGGAAGGAATTGAAGTCGATGCATTGGCTGCCATCCAACCAACAACGGCTTCAATTTGTTCTTCCCGCAGCAGGGGGGTACGCTGAGCTCCTACAAAAGTGCGCATAAAGGAACGCTCACGGGGAAAACTGGTGGATGCTGTGTCACTGGGTGCGGCAGCAGCCACAGAATCCCCACGTCCTCTCCCTGCTGAAACTCCACGGCCACGACCACGTGCCTTACTCCCTGCCTTCTTCATCTTGGTAGATTGATAAAGAAAGTCAGAAAAGTTATAAGGCCTAAGTGTGGTTATTCCTCAGAGACTGCAGTGAACACTGCAGACAACTGTCATGGGTGCATCGCCATGAAGATCGTCGCGATTGCACATTCTGACTTCTCACAGCTGAGCTGCTGTTTCTTTGTTTTTTGGTAATGAGAGAGTTAATTTTTCCTAGCTCTTTGCTAAGGCTAGGTGCAGCCTCGCCCGGCTGCTTTTGATTATGTTCTAATTAGTTTCCTTTATATTTCTGCCAGTCTGGGTGTTAGACGCCGGTGAAAGCATTCATGTAGTTTAGCAGACTGGATCGGTTCTGAGAATATTTAAGCTAAGAGCTCCTTAGTTGTTTTTACTCTTACAGCTTATAGTTTTTCTCTGAGACCTTAGGTGTTCCTACTGTGTGTGAGTGTTGTATGTAAGACTTTATTTACTTTATTTCTTGTCTTTGTTGTTTGTCTTTCTGTTCATTAACCGTTACCTGTTCATTCCCTTTGGTGGTATTCAGGGTCCTTCTTAGGACTAGAATACAGTTGGCAGGGATTGATAGGAGACAGGGTTTACGCTGGTGGCCTGGACCTCTGTACCTTTAACAGTACCTCCAGGTAGAGGGATTAGTTAGGACCCCAGTTTAGGGTCAGCATAGACCCCGGTCACCCTCTAGCCGGAGACAGCGTATAACGGATTCCGTATTGACCCACTGGACATTCTGTCAGGTAAATCTATGTTATCATATATCTATGCGCATGTTATATAGTATGTTGCCCTTTTGATATAGATTACTGACATCACATATATATATATCTGCTATACAGCGTGACATTTTCACCGGCCTAACTAAAGATTCTCCCCAGCTGTCATGGATCCAGTAGCCCAGCTGGCCCGGCAGTTGCAGGGGTTGTCCATGGAATTTGCAGACATTAAGTCCAAGGTTTTGTCCCTCCCGGAGCAAACCAGATCTGAACCTAAGGTTGCTCTCCCGGACAGGTTCACTGGTGGGCGGGACAAATTTTTTACTTTCCGGGAGGCATGTAAATTGTACTTTCGGCTGCGGCCTCGGTCATCTGGGAGTGAAGAGCAGAGGGTGGGAATTGTTATCTCGCTCTTACAAGGGGACCCTCAATCTTGGGCGTTCTCTATTCCTCCAGGCTCCCCAGATCTCCAGTCAGTGGATCGATTTTTTACTGCCCTGGGTCTGGTATATGATGATCCGGATCGAGTCTCCCTTGCTGAAACAAGGTTACGTAAAATACGGCAAGGAAATCGTCCAGCGGAGGAATATTCTTCTGAGTTCCGTAGATGGGCAACAGATACTCAGTGGAATGACCCAGCTCTTAGGAGCCAGTTTTGTCAAGGGTTGTCTGACAAATTAAAAGATGTGTTGGCTCAGTATGATTCTCCTCCATCACTGGAGGCTGCTATGGCCCTCGCTATTCGCATTGATAGACGACTTCGGGGAAGACGCGAGGTAACTCCGCCCCCCATGATGACTCCACCTACTACTAAAGTCCCTTATACTGAGGTTCCCCTGGTCTGTTCTGAGGAACCCATGCAGTTGGGAGGACATCATTTTGTAGGAGGGAATCGGCGGTGCGCCGCAAGACTAGAAGGTGTTTCTTTTGCGGGAGAGAGGGACATTTTGTTGGGGGGTGTCCATCCCGGACCTCTTTGAGCCAAGGAGTTAACCTGGGAGTGTGTATTTCGTCCCCAAATCCCTCTCAGTTTCTCGTGCCTGCGGAGGTGGTGATTGGTACTAGAACTGAGAGGATTTCTGTTTTTTTGATAGTGGGTCCGGGGCTAATTTGGTGGACGCTCGGTTTGCCCAGGTGCATGGTATGCAACTGAGTGTATTGGCCAAACCGGTCCCTATACTCTCTATTGATTCTAGACCTCTTGGTCAAGGTAGCTTGGTACAAGCTGTTCATAACATAGATCTTCGAGTAGGGGCAATACATAAAGAGCAATTGTCTTGTTATGTGTTGGAGGGTCTACCTACTCCTATTGTGTTGGGACTTCCTTGGTTGGCTAAACATAACCCAGTGATTGATTGGCAATCCAGAAAGATAAGCCAGTGGGGTGAATTTTGCAAGAATAACTGCATGAGCACGGTCATCGGTGCGGTTGTGCCTAGGACTTTGTCTCCTTTTCTGGAGGACTTTGGGGAGATGTTCTCAGAGGAGGGGTGTAAAGAGTTTCCTCCTTATCGCGCATATGACTGCTCAATAAAGTTGCTTCCTGATGCCTTATCTCGTACTTTCCCAAGGGCCGGGAAGACGGATGATCCGGTTCCTATTCCTCAGGAGGGAGTTGTAGTGTCAGCTGTATGCTCTGAGCTTGAGGGGAGGTATTGGGGGCTCAGGGGGACGCCCCTGTGGGACTTCCAGGGAGACTGATAGTTCCAGATCGCTTAAGACTGAAGGTTACGGGGAACCGTTACAAACGGATGGCTGATAGGAGGAGAGTTTCTGGTCTAGATCTGAAGGTGAACGATCTGGTTTGGTTGTCTACCAGGAATATAAAACGTAAAGTTTCCTCCTGGAGGTTGGGTCCCAGATTCATCGGGCCGTACAGGATCAGTTCCATAATTAATCCTGTGGCATTTCGTCTGGACCTCCCTCCTACGTTTAAAATTCATAATGTGTTTCACAAGTCATTACTTAAAAAGTATGTGGCACCAGTCATACCGTCACCTCTACCTCCTTCAGTGGTGGTCAATGATAACGTGGAAATTCATGGGTCGAAAATCATTGACTCACGTCTCAGTCGCCGATCCCTTCAGTACTTAGTTCAGTGGAGGGGTATTGTCCTGAGGAGGGGACGTGGGTCCCTGCGTCTGATGTTAACGCAGATCGATTGGTTCGGACCTTTCACACAACTCACCCGGACAGACCTGGTCATGAGGGTCCGGAGGCCCCTCGTAGAAGGGGGGGTACTGTCATGGGTGCATCGCCATGAAGATCGTCGCGATTGCACATTCTGACTTCTCACAGCTGAGCTGCTGTTTCTTTGTTTTTTGGTAATGAGAGAGTTAATTTTTCCTAGCTCTTTGCTAAGGCTAGGTCAGCCTCGCCCGGCTGCTTTTGATTATGTTCTAATTAGTTTCCTTTATATTTCTGCCAGTCTGGGTGTTAGACGCCGGTGAAAGCATTCATGTAGTTTAGCAGACTGGATCGGTTCTGAGAATATTTAAGCTAAGAGCTCCTTAGTTGTTTTTACTCTTACAGCTTATAGTTTTTCTCTGAGACCTTAGGTGTTCCTACTGTGTGTGAGTGTTGTATGTAAGACTTTATTTACTTTATTTCTTGTCTTTGTTGTTTGTCTTTCTGTTCATTAACCGTTACCTGTTCATTCCCTTTGGTGGTATTCAGGGTCCTTCTTAGGACTAGAATACAGTTGGCAGGGATTGATAGGAGACAGGGTTTACGCTGGTGGCCTGGACCTCTGTACCTTTAACAGTACCTCCAGGTAGAGGGATTAGTTAGGACCCCAGTTTAGGGTCAGCATAGACCCCGGTCACCCTCTAGCCGGAGACAGCGTATAACGGATTCCGTATTGACCCACTGGACATTCTGTCAGGTAAATCTATGTTATCATATATCTATGCGCATGTTATATAGTATGTTGCCCTTTTGATATAGATTACTGACATCACATTATATATATATCTGCTATACAGCGTGACAACAACTTCACAAGCTGTGAAAGGCTACTCCTTTGTCTATTTCTATAGTGTTTGCAAC
>JARQOD010000006.1:268895852-268915857 GCA_033576555.1 Oophaga sylvatica
AACACTGAAACACAACTGTTCACAAGCTGTGAAAGGCTACTCCTTTGTCTACTTCTATAGTGTTTGCAACCAATGTATTGGATACGGATGGAAGCGCGTCACACTAATAGATTAGATTTTTTTCAAATATAATGGAGCAGCACCAATTGGAGAAAAATGAAAAGGATGCGGCACTGAGACACGCTCAGCAGAGTACAAGCAGCAGTGCTTGAACAAGTAACTGGAGCGTGATGTGCACTCAAAAAATAAAAAACACAGACTGAAGTGAACACTGAAACACAACTGTTCACAAGCTGTGAAAGGCTACTCCTTTGTCTACTTCTATAGTGTTTGCAACCAATGTATTGGATACGGATGGAAGCGCGTCACACTAATAGTTAAATTGCATGGAGCAGCAAGAATTACACTGAAGAAAAAAAAAAGAGTCTGTCAGTGACACGTGCAGATGCCAACAGACAGCGTTGCATGCAGAGCAAACTGCAGCGTCACCTGCACTCTCACACACACCTTGCACAGAGCTGTTAAAACAACACTGGCAAAAGGAAGATTTACACAGCGGTTGGTAAACTAGCCTGCCTAAAGCCCAGTACACAAAATCGCAATATCTAACTGTCCCTCAAAGTCAGCAGAACAGCGTTCTGTCCCTAACTGAGTTCACAGCACAGTGATGCTAAAATGGCGGCGGCGCCTTTTATAGTGCATTCTGACATCATTTCAGCAGCCAATCACAGCCATGCCATTAGTTAAGATGACCGCAGCATTACAGGATGTGCCCACACTTCATAAGATTCCTCATTGGCTGACTAAAATCACATTGCCTCTCAAAGAATTATGGGAACTTCCGATTCCGGTATACGATATTGGAAAAATATCGGAACTAAGTATCGGAATTCCGATACAGCGAATATCGGCAGATACCTGATACTTGCGGTATCGGAATGCTCAACACTACTTAGGAACATTTACAGTTAGGTCCAAAAATATTTTGATTGTGACCAAATCTTCGTTATTTAGGCTCTGCATGCCACTATTTTTTATGTAAAATGAAATAACTGAGATGCAATTGAATTATAGACTTTCAGGTTTAATTAAAGGGTGTGAACAAAAATATCCTGTGAAATGTTTAGGAATTGCAATCATTTTTATACAAAGCCTCCTCATTTCATGGGCTAGTTTCACACCAGCGTTCGGCAGCGCTGCGGAGGGCTGCAAACTTCCTCCGTCAAGCCCTGCCCACTCCCGCACCTCTACATCTGCATGCTTCCTGCATACCCTATCTTTAACATTGGGTATGCAGGCCATGCGGATGTATGCTGATGCGTCCGCATGCGTCGTTTTAATGCTGCACCGACTGCAACAAAATGCAACATGTTGAGTTCTGTGCAGCATCAAAACTACGTATGCGGACGCATCAGCATACATCCGAATGGCCTGCATACCCAATGTTAAAGATAGGGTGCGCAGGACGCATGCAGACATAGGCGAAGCTGAACGGAAGAGGTGCGGCAGTGGGCGGGGCTTGACAGAGAAAGTACGCAGCCCTCCGCAGCCCTGCCGAACGCTAGTGTGAAACTAGCCTAATTGGACACATTAACTTTACCTTAAATAAAATTTTCATTTTTAAGAATTTGTAGTGAATCCTTTGCAGACAATGATTGCCTGAAGTCTGAAAGATGTGTATCTTCGTACCGTGTTAGCCAGTAGATAGAAAAATATTTAGACTTGAGAGTCCTCAGTGGTTGATACCTTTTAATGGCTAACTGAAAACAGTTAGCCATTAAAAGGTATCAACCACTGAGGACTCTCAAGTCTAAATATTTTTCTGCCTGAAGTCTGGAAGCCATGGACATCACCAAACACTCTGTTTCCTCATTTGTGATGCTTTGTCAGGCCTTTACTGCCGCTGACTTCAGTTGTTGCTTGTTTGTGGGTCTCAATGAGGTTGAGATCTGGTGACTGTCTTGGCCATTGCAGAATATTCCACTTCTAAAAATTCCTGGATTGCTTTCACAGCATGTTTTGGATAATTGTTGCTGCATTTTGATTGAATCTGAGCAGAAATTACAGTCCTGTACACTTTAGAATTCATCCAGCTGCTTATGTCTTCAGTTACATCATCAGTAAACACTAGTAACCCAGGGCCATTGCATGTCATACATGCCCATGCTATCACACTTCCTCCACCATGTTTTACAGAGGATGTGCTGTGCTTTGGATCATGAGCATTTCCAAGTCTACTCCATATTTTCTTCTTCCCATCATTCTGATAAAAGTTGATCTAAGTTTCATCTGTCCAAAGAATGCATTTCCATAACTGGGCTGGCTTATTTATATGTTTTGGCAAGGTTTAGGCTATGTGCCCACATTGCAGGTATGCTGCGGAATTGTAGCAGCATTTCCGCAACTCCCCACCGCGGTTAAAACGCATGCAGAATTCGCATGCTTTTTCTCGCAAAGCACAAGCGTCTTGCAAGCGTTTTAGCTTGCAGAATGCTAGTGCTTTTCCAAGCGATTTGAAGCATTGCTTGGAAAAGTGATTGACAGGTTGGTCACACTTGTCAAGCAGAGTGCTTGACAAGTGTGACCAACTTTTTACTATTGATGCTGCTTATGCACGCCTGGGAACGGAACTTGCCGGCAGCGCCGCTGAGGACTCCAGGGGCTGACAGAGGGTAAGTATATCCCTATTTTTTATTTTAATACTATTTTTTACAGGAATATGGTACCCAGGGCCTGGAGTAGAGTCTCCTCTCCTCCAGACCCTGGGTACCATCCGCACATGAAGCGCTCACTTTACGCATGGTAGGCATAGCCACATGCATAAAGTGAGCGTTTCAATGCAATCCTATGGTGGCGGATTCCACAAAATGAATGGACATGCTGCGGATTTTTACGCTACGCGATTTCGCATAGGAAAAATCCGCAGCATTGGCACAGCAACTGCCGAATCCCACAGGATTGCATGGGATGCATTTTATTAGCGTTTTTTAAGCGTTTCAGCAGCGGCAAATATGTGGTGGAAACGCTTAAAAAAATTCAACGTGGGCACACAGCCTTATTCTGCTCTTTCTATCTTTAAGTCTGAATAATGGTTTGCACATTGTGGTTAACCCCTGTGTTTGCTCTCATGAAATCTTTTTTTTATGGTAGACTTAAATACTGAAACTTCTACTTCATGTAGAGTGTTCTTCACTTGGGTGGATGTTGTGAAATACATTTTCTTTACTATGAAAAGGATTCTGTGATCATCCACCACAATTGTCTTCTGTGGGCGTCCAGGCCTTCTGAGTTCCCAAGCTCACCAGTGCGCTCTTTTTTTTGCAGAATGTACGAAACTGTTGATTTAACCACTCTTAACATTTCTGTTATCTCTAAGATGGATTTCTTCATTTTTTAAGCCTAATGATGGTTTGTTTTTTTTCTGCAGTAAAAAAGAAAATGAAGGGGATTCCAGCTTCCATAAAGAAGTATAAATCTTTATTTGATCCAAGAATAAAACATTCGAGGTATGCACTAACAGCCAAACAGCGACGCGTTTCGACCTCAGAAGGTCTTTGTCAGCTTTGACAAAGACCTTCTGAGGTCGAAACGCGTCGCTGTTTGGCTGTTAATGCATACCTCGCGCTTGCTGTAACATGGAGGACACCGTTTTTTGAATGTTTTAGTCTTGGATCAAATAAAGATTTATATTTTTTTAATGGAAGCTGGAATCCCCTTCGTTTTCTTCTCTACTGCACGTCTTGGTCTGGACTTCTGATTCCGAGCTCCGGTGGTTGGTCGGGTGAGCTGGCAGGGGTTTCTGCCCCATACCTCTTGTATTACTTATTGTTTTTTTTCCACTGAGAGCTCCTTCAACACAATTTTTTTAGGATTTTGTATTTTGTTTCTTGGAATGTTGTGGGTTCACAGCAACAACTTCCAAATTCAAATGCCGTACTTGAAATCAGCATCAGACCTTTTACATGATTAAGTGATGATGGATTAATGACAGAAAATCCCATGCAGGCCATTAAAGAGCTTTTGAAATGTCTAATTACATTTAGTGCCTTTAAAAAGAGGCGACTACATATTAAAGACCTGAAATTCCTAAACATTTACTTCAATTAGGATGTGAATACCCTCAAATAATAGCTGAGAGTCTGAACTTTTAGCCCATACTTACTATATAACTGTATATTGAATATGTTTTGGTAAACAGTTAAAATGCCAAAACTTGTGTCACTGTCCAAATATTTCT
Organism: Oophaga sylvatica; assembly: GCA_033576555.1. Lineage (NCBI taxonomy): Eukaryota > Metazoa > Chordata > Amphibia > Anura > Dendrobatidae > Oophaga > Oophaga sylvatica. The sequence continues at coordinate 268,900,090 of JARQOD010000006.1, forward strand.
GGAGTGAGCTGCATATTCTCATCAAGACTATAATAGTTAATGTCTTAGCAGTTGACATAGTTTTGATACTTGACATAGAAACAAACACATATACACATAGCTGATTGCTTTTAGGCTTCTTTTACATTTATCGGGATTTTTGCAGCCCGTTATTGCGGCCCTTTTTTGCGGGCCGTATAGCCGCAAAAAATGGCCGTCTGCCGCAAAAACGGGCCACAAAAACTTGCAGATCGCCTTTTTTCAGTTTTCCGATATTATGGAAGAAGTATTGGAAAAAAAACGGCATTCCTCAAAACTGGAATTGACGGTGCACCGCAAAAACAAACTTCCGTTTGTTTTCGCCGCCCCATTTGATTTTGAATGGGGGCCGTGTCTGTACTCCGTGAAAGAGATCGAGCAGGCTCAATCTTTTTTCACGGCCGCAAATATGGCCCTCACGGTCATACGGCACATGGCGCACCGTGGAATTTTTGTGGGCCAATTTTGCGACCCCATAGAAATCTATTGGGGCCAAAAAAACGGCCTGCAAAAACTCGGTAAATGTAAAAGAACCCTTAGTCAGATAAAAAAAAAGTTTAACAGCATTTTAAATTTTTATTTTGCCAACATTCTACTTATCATAGTATTTTCTATAACATTCATTTAAACAATTGTTTGCCCTAAATACACTGAAGAGAAAAAACAGTATACCGTGCTGTATAAAAAGCTATATATTTTATTAATCACAAAAGTTGATAATATACATGTAGAAATAAACATGAAGAAGGAATCAGCATGGAATCCATGAAAAACAAGGTCACTACTGTACCAAAGTAGAATAAAATGGGGATAAGACCACAGAAAATGTATGCCCTACAAATCATGTAAGTAATGCCCATACAAATACTAGTAGACGCAGCAGCCACTCAAGTGAATTGACTTATCAGCGGTTACCAAAATGTACCGTAGCGGCTGTGATAAGGCACAATATAATAAGGGCACTTACATTAGTGGTGGTCTGTGTAGCGTGGTGTTCCCCAAGCTCCCCAATGTGCGTTTCATCCCTGAAAAGTTAACGGTAAAGTGAGTATTATTTTTTTTACTGTTTACTGACCATTTATGGTTCCGCAAAATAGCGGTTGCATTCAGACGCCATTTGTCTGGGTTCACATTGGACGAATTTCAAATACCCCATGTGGAGTTTATTCTGGAGAATAAAAATTTTTGAAAAATTCAAGGAGAATTCAAATCCACTACTGCTATCACAGCGGTGGTGATAAACACTGCAGTCCAGACCTAGACTATTAAAGAATGGTAATGTAGGCATCCATTCAGAATCCTGCTTTTTGATGATTCTACCAGAAAATCCAATACAGTGCGCAGGCCTAGTCTTACTCTTGACTAGAGATGAGCGACTTTGCCTTTTTTAGGGTCGAGTCGGGTTTCATGAAACCCGACTTTCTCAAAAGTCGAGTCGAACAAAATCGCCGACTATCGGAAAAAGTCGGAGGTCCGACTGAAACATGAAACCTAATGCAAGTCAATGGGGAAGCAAAGTCAGACATCAATTCTTATTACTTAAGCTTGTCAACCTTCATTTACTTTATAATAATAGTTGCGCATTGAAAACTGGGGGTTGTTTGGCTAAAGTTGTGGGGGGTAGGGCTAGCTCCAGGTTTTCGTGTGCCCCGGGCGAAAGAGTGTCAGTGGCCCTTTAACACATACCACAATTCATGATGCTCCGATACGGCAGAGAAATATAGGTATAGTACAGTACAATGACAAATACTTCACTTCTAAATTACATGACTGATATCTATTTTAAATTCTACAATAGCTCAAAAACCGGACAGTATATTCCTCCATACAGTATTATGGCCACCACATAGTGCCCCATACAGAATAATGAGCTCCATATATTGCTCCATATAGAATAATTGGTCCCATATAATGTTCCATACAGTATATGATGAGCTCCACATAATGCTACAGTATATGATGGTCCCCATATAATGTGCCATACAGTATATGACGGCCCCCATAGAGTAGAATGAGCCCAACATATTGTGCCATACAGTATAATGAGTCGCATATAAAGCTCCATACAGTATATGATGGTCCCATATATTGCTCCATACAGAATGGGCTCCATATAATGCTCCATACAGAATAGGCCCCATATGTGCTCCATATAATGTTCCATACCCTATATGATGCCCCATAATAATGAACCCCATATGATGCTCCAGTATATGATGGGCCCCATGGATGATGCTCCATTGTATGATGGGCCTATATAATGCTCCATATAAAATGGGCCCCATATGATTCTGCAGTATATGATGGGCCCCATGGATGATGCTCCAGTTGGGCCTATACACTGTGTGCAGAATTATAAGGCAAATTAATATTTTGATCACATCATCCTTTTTATACATGTTGTCCTACTCCAAGCTGTATAGGCTTGAAAGCCAACTGCCAATTATGTAAATCAGGTGATTTGCATCTCTGTAATGAGGAGGGGTGTGGTCTAATGACATCAACACCCCATGTAAGGTGTGCTTAATTATTAGGTAACTTCCTTTCCTTTGACAAAATGGGTCAGAAGAGAGATTTGATGGACTCTGAAAAGTCAAAAATTGTGAGATGTCTTGCAGAAGGATGCAGCAATCTTGAAATTGCCAAACTTTTGATGCGTGATCACTGAACAATGAAGCGTTTCATGGCAAATAGCCAACAGGGTCGCAAGAAGCGTGTTGATAAAAAAAGGCTCAAAATAACTGCCCATGAATTGAGGAAAATCAAGCGTGAAGCTGCCAAGATGCCACTTGCCACCAGTTTTGCCATATTTCAGAGCTGCAACATTACTGGAGTATCAAAAAGCACAAGGTGTGCCATACTCAGGGACATGGCCAAGGTAAGGAAGGCTGGAAAACGACCACCTTTGAACAAGAAACATAAGATAAAACATCAAGACTGGGCTAAGAAATATGTTAAGACAGATTTTTGTAAGGTTTTATGGACTGATGAAATGAGAGTGACTCTTGATGGGCCAGGTGGATGGGCCCGAGGCTGGATTAGTAAAGGCCAGAGAGCTCCACTCCGACTCAGACACCAGCAAGGTCGAGACCAACGGAGCCAAATTACCCAATAATATAAAAATTGTATATTTATTACAAATAAGTAAAATTTATATTTCCAACAATATGTAACTACAAAACGTATAATTTTAGTACATAAAAGTGAAGGTCACAAACACAAAGCCAATTCATGACATGCTAACCTAATATATGACTGGGGCATATAAACTCACATAACATGTAAACCAATGCCACTTATAAAGTGCTGAATCACCGTTAAGTATACTCTAACACAGGCCTAAGTAGCGATAATAAATAAAAGAGTCTCACCCAAAATACGTCCTGGAAAGCAGTCAGAAAAGGCGGCCCCGACGCGCGTTTCGCGTGGGCTTTCTCAAGGGGCTGTGCATGTATGTGTGTACAAAAATCCCTCTATATATCCCCATACAGCTGATGTAAATGTGGACATAATAACCGGCGCATGAGAGTGAAGACGCAGGGCCGGAAGTGACGTCAGTCCCTGGCCTCCGTGCCGCGCACGCCAGGCTGAGCGGCCGCCATAGCAACCCAGACCAGCGAGCACGGCACTAAGGACGCCGGAAGTGACGCTCCGAGGCCTGCACGTCACGGACATGCGCACTAGTCCATCAAGCCATGTCTGAGATTCATAAAAGCCGATGTGTGGCCCTAATAATGCTGGTAAATAACATGAATTGCGGCCATTCAGGGAGATGCTGAGGGCACCAGATAAACCAGCGCACAACGGCACAGCCCAAAGGGATCCGAAATCATGTCAATCTAAAACATAATAAATCATTACAAAAAATATATATATAATAAATCATTACAAAAAATATATATAAATAGTGTCACATCAATTCATATAAGTAGTGAACCCATATAGGGAATGAGCACGTGATAATTACATAATAATATATACATATATACACAAGAACATGTGAAGGTGATCAAACGTAAACAAAAGCAAAAAGTGCATAATCATATAATAATGAATCATGAATAAACATATAACATATGTATTCATCATAATCTTAGTGATAAAGTCTTCTTTGAATGATTCATGTCATATATTCGGATTCCAGCAATTCATGATAGCATAAGGATATGCATGGGAGAATATTCGCATAGAGGGCATCAAAAAGAACTCAATTCACAGTATGCCAATGGTAAGTCTAAGTAAAAAAATTATAGAAATGGTTAATATTAAAAAGACACACAAACACAATAAAACCAAATCCATCTCAAAGATAAGAAGCAAAACTGATTTGCTCATTGAGGCCTGACGGAACAACAGTGCCAAGAGTTGCGATCCACTTGCACTCTTTTTGGGCCAGTGCCCGCTTGTTATCGCCTCCTCGAATCCCTAACCGAACCCTATCGATACTAAAAAACATCAGTTCCTTCGGATTACATTTTTTAAATCCTAGACATCCCCTTTAAGAATAATTGCCCCAGGCTAATCTAAGCCGTACTGGTGGTCCTGTTCTTGTCCTCGGCCTGTAACATCTGGCAGGGACTGGTTCAGGACGTTGTGCTGCTAATCAAACACTAAGGGCAGGTTTATCAAACTAAAAGGAAAAACTGCTGTGTCCCATAGCGACCAATCACAGCACAGCTTTAATGTTACTAGTGCAGTTTCAGAAATGAAAGCTGAGTTCTGATTGGTTGGCATGGGCAGCAAATTCAGATGATAAGTGAGGCCTCATGTCTGTAGTATTTATTATTATAAAGGCGTCACTATTTGTCTGTTCAGACAGCTGTACCTAAAACAGGGACCCTAAACTATGAAGTGTCAGTCTCTTTAATCTCTCGTCCTGGTGTTACAGAACCCAGCACTTTCCCGTCTCGGCAGCTGCTGTTCCCTCCGGATGGGGCCTCTTGGCTCCTGAATGTGCAGTGCTGGGCCGTCTAGTGCGTTATACGTATTACAAGGCTGTACTATTTAATATTTTTTTCAGTGTCTCTTTTTACTTCCTGATTTCTCCTGTCCTTGGCTCAGGCAGTGTTTGCACATGAAATTACATTGGGGTGAGGCTCAGTCAGGTGAAATATTGCCAATTAGCTGTAGATCCACCAATTCCTTACTTTGTGCAGTCCGGTGCTGGCATTGCCCGTGTCCGCAGCTGCCTGCCATCTTCAGGCCCACCATGTATACGTTACTCTGAGCCCTGCCCTTATGTGGTTTGTTGCCTTACTGCTTTCAAATGGATTTTACACTTTTTATATTTTTTACCCTCCCTCTCCTGCGTTAACCATATTTCTAGATGGGTTCATGGCTTTTGAAGGGCACAGAATGAGGTCCAATAGACCACTTTTGTAGAATGCTACTGCTGTTTTTCTGAGAGCGTGCCTCCTGATTGACTATGGGTTAGTTAAAGAATATAAGCCATTTCTAATGCTGTTTGGGAATGTATTGGCAATGTTCTCATAGATGTAGCAGAGCTGGATTTGTCATGATTGCAGTGTTCAATACTGTCAGTGCTTTCGTGTTTAGCACAGTCTTGGCTCTGCTACATCTGTGTGACTTCTGCTTTATTTCTCCACATGTGCAGTTTACATCACAACTCATGGGTGACATCTGGTGGTGAGCGAGCGTGCTTGGATTGGGTGTTGTGTGGGCGTGCTCCGGTGCTGGCCGAGTGTCTGGCGTGCTCGAATGATGTATTCAGGTCCTTGCGGCTGCGTGTCTCACGGCCGTTCTACAGCCACAACACATGCAGGAATTGCCTGTTTGTTAGACGTTCCCTCTATGTGTTGTGTCTGTCTAACGGCCACAGAACATGCAGCTACGAGGACTCAGACGTGTTTTTCGAGCGCGCCGGACACTCTGTTGGCGCCCGGGCGTGCTCATGTGGCACCTGGTCTGAGCACGTTCGCTCATCGCTAGTGACATCTATTGAATTGATCCATAGAAGAGCAGATAAATGCGGCATAGCGAGGCTCAATATGAATGTTTATTGCGGGCACCTTCCAGGCTACTCCATGTGGCACCACAAGTTGCTTGCCACAGGCTTTGACCTCCTTTTCATTTTTTCGCTCTCCCTGGGTCCTGTACTTCACACGCCTCTGCCAAATAGGGTATTTTGTTTTCCTCATACCTCAGACAGCCGCCTGCCAAAACTCCACAATGCAGCGGATTGGAGAATTGGTACACTTGTATGTTTACATGCTTGTTTTATGTTTTGCCCTAAAGTGCTTAGGGATAGTCTTGAGAGCATCCACGTCCACGGCACTGGACTGATGTTTTTTGGTATCGATAGGGTTCGGTTAGGGATTCGAGGAGGCGATTACAAGCGGGCACTGGCCCAAAAAGAGTGCAAGTGGATCGCAACTCTTGGCACTGTTGTTCCGTCAGGCCTCAATGAGCAAATCAGTTTTGCTTCTTATCTTTGAGATGGATTTGGTTTTATTGTGTTTGTGTGTCTTTTTAATATTAACCATTTCTATAATTTTTTTACTTAGACTTACCATTGGCATACTGTGAATTGAGTTCTTTTTGATGCCCTCTATGCGAATATTCTCCATGCATATCCTTATGCTATCATGAATTGCTGGAATCCGAATATATGACATGAATCATTCAAAGAAGACTTTATCACTAAGATTATGATGAATACATATGTTATATGTTTATTCATGATTCATTATTATATGATTATGCACTTTTTGCTTTTGTTTACGTTTGATCACCTTCACATGTTCTTGTGTATATATGTATATATTATTATGTAATTATCACGTGCTCATTCCCTATATGGGTTCACTACTTATATGAATTGATGTGACACTATTTATATATATTTTTTGTAATGATTTATTATATATATATTTTTTGTAATGATTTATTATGTTTTAGATTGACATGATTTCGGATCCCTTTGGGCTGTGCCGTTGTGCGCTGGTTTATCTGGTGCCCTCAGCATCTCCCTGAATGGCCGCAATTCATGTTATTTACCAGCATTATTAGGGCACACATCGGCTTTTATGAATCTCAGACATGGCTTGATGGACTAGTGCGCATGTCCGTGACGTGCAGGCCTCGGAGCGTCACTTCCGGCGTCCTTAGTGCCGTGCTCGCTGGTCTGGGTTGCTATGGCGGCCGCTCAGCCTGGCGTGCGCGGCACGGAGGCCAGGGACTGACGTCACTTCCGGCCCTGCGTCTTCACTCTCATGCGCCGGTTATTATGTCCACATTTACATCAGCTGTATGGGGGATATATAGAGGGATTTTTGTACACACATACATGCACAGCCCCTTGAGAAAGCCCACGCGAAACGCGCGTCGGGGCCGCCTTTTCTGACTGCTTTCCAGGACGTATTTTGGGTGAGACTCTTTTATTTATTATCGCTACTTAGGCCTGTGTTAGAGTATACTTAACGGTGATTCAGCACTTTATAAGTGGCATTGGTTTACATGTTATGTGAGTTTATATGCCCCAGTCATATATTAGGTTAGCATGTCATGAATTGGCTTTGTGTTTGTGACCTTCACTTTTATGTACTAAAATTATACGTTTTGTAGTTACATATTGTTGGAAATATAAATTTTACTTATTTGTAATAAATATACAATTTTTATATTATTGGGTAATTTGGCTCCGTTGGTCTTTTTGCTTATAATCATTTTTGGAGTGTACCCCATTGGTTCAATTTTTTGAATCTTAATTCTGGGTTCTTTTATCTACCAGCAAGGTCGAGGTAGGGTACTGGTATGGGCTGGTATCATCAAAGATGAACTTGTGGGACCTTTTCGGGTTGAGGATGGAGTGAAGCTAAACTCCCAGACCTACTGCCAGTTTCTGGAAGACACCTTCTTCAAGCAGTGGTACAGGAAGAAGTCAGTATCGTTCAAGAAAACATGATTTTCATGCAGGACAATGCTCCATCACATGCATCCAAATACTCCACAGCGTGGCTGCCCAATAAAGGTCTAAAAGAAGAAATAATAATGACATGGCCCTCTTCTTCACCTGATCTGAACCCCATAGAGAACCTGTGGTCCCTCATAAAATGTGAGCTCTACAGGGAGTGAAAACATTACACCTCTCGGAACAGTGTCAGGGAGGCTGTAGTGGCTACTGCACGCAATATTGATCTTAAATACGTCAAGCAACAGACAGAATCTATGGATGGAAGGCTATTGAGTGTCATTGTAAAGAAAGGTGGCTATGTTGGTCACTTTTATTTATTTTTTTTTGAAAGTCAGAAATGTTTATTTCTAAATTTTGAGTTGTTATATTGGTTTACCTGGTGAAAATAAACAAGTGAGATGGGTATATATTTGGTTTTCATTAAGTTGCCTAATAATTCTGCACAGTAATAGTTACCTGCACAAACAGATATCCTCCTAACTAGGATAGTCAAATCTAAAAAAACCCACTCCAATTTCTAAAAATATTAAGCTTTGATATTTATGAGTCTTTTGGGTTGATTGAGAACATAGTTGTTCAATAATAAAAATAATCCATGCGTTTAGAGTCTTTAGGTATTTAGATCCTGAAAGTCAAATTTTCTCGTATATACCGATTTGGTTGGATTCTTTTATCCATTCTTTGCAGGTAGGGGTCTCTACATCTTTCCAGTGTCTTGCAATAGTTATTTTAGCTGCGTTGAGCAGGTGAGGTATCAGTGAGCCTTTTTTAAAGTGTAAATTTGAAGGATCCAGATTAAATAGAATGAAACGTGACGTTAATGGGATGTCTACGTTTAAGGTTTTCTTTATATGCTCTCTAACTTTCTCCCAAAAACTTTTAATTTTTGTGCATTCCAGCCAAATGTGAGACGGAGAACCCTTCTCTTTGGTGCATCTCCAACAAAGAGGGGAGATTGAGCTGTCTATTTTATTCAATATGTCAGGTGTTTTATACCATCTTGATATGATTTTATAGTTAAGTTCTTGGAATCTCACTGAAGACGTTAGGAAGTGGATGTTTTTGAAAATTGTATGAATCTCTTCTGGGAGAAATTTTGTATTTAGTTCTAATTCCCATTTTTTTAGAAATCTGGATCTCCTGTGTTTGGGTTAGATTTTTATTTATTTTGGCTATCATTTTTCCCTTTCCTTTTGTGTTCATAAACAGTTTAAGAATTGGCAGATCAGGTGCTGAGGTAGAAATGTCTGGGAGATAAAGTTTGGTTACTTCCTGTAGAGTTTGAATTTCCTCATCTTTCAAGTGAAGGTTTTTAGTGAGTGAGCTGATCTTGTTCTTGCTCATACATCTGTTTTTGTACACCAAGGAATAAAACGGCATGTTTCTAAAGGGAATAGAAAGCCTGATTTTATTTTTAAGAGATCTATAATTATTAGGGATCAAATGCAAGATAGGAGTTGCTTTGCATATATTTGGAATAAGATTCATTTTTTTATTTGTTTTGTGCCATAAGCTGAGGGTAGTCAACGTGTATGGGTTCATGATATTATTGTATTTAAATCTATTAAATGGGGTGGGCCATAGGTAGTGTAAGAAGCCATCATGGAGATCGTCCAACTCAAGTGGAACCCAAAGTTTTGTGGGACAAGGGGATTGCAGCTCAATCACTCTTGATAAGTGGGTTGATAATCTATATCTTTCAAAATCAGGGAGACCCAAACCTCCTCTACATCTTGATTTTATCAAGGTTTTATGATTTATCCTATGGTTTTTACCTGCCCATGAATGTCTATTGGGAGGGTTTGGAGAAGGTATAGGACTTTGGGGAGAATTATCATTTTTATAAGGTTGACTCTACCAAACCATGAAACCGGGACTCTAAACGCATGGATAGCCTGGTTGAACGCCTCAGAGGATAACCAAATAAGCACAACTGGTAACTGTAATCCTTAATTTCTGTCTCCCTATAAGTTTCTTTTGTTATTCCTTTTTTTTTACATATAGCCTGTTCTGTAATGTTCATGCCTTGATTGGAGTTTGATCTCCCAAATCGCTTAGTTAATCTCTATATTTTAAGCAGGACTTTCTGACTCCCTACCCTCCCCTTTCCTTTCTGTGTCCCTCCCCACCACTGCCCCTTGTTTTTTAAACTCTTCTTACAACCCTTTTGTTTGCAAAAACACAGCCTTTTAGTGTTATTGTTGTGATTTATTACAAATGTTTTTTCTTTTTTTTTCTTCTTTTACTATTTCTGGAAACATTTACCCTTTTTTCCTTTCCTGTTGTATTATTAAAATTTTCTTAATAAAGAATATATACAAAAAAAATAATAAAAAGAATCCTCTCAAATACAACTTGCCTAATAATAATTATGCAAACAGTGTATAATGCTCAATATATAATGGGCCCCATTTATAATGCTACAGTGTATAATGGTCCCAGTATATGATGCTTCAGTGTATGATGGGCCACATTTATAATGCTCCAGTGTATGATGGGCCCCATGGATGATGCTCCAGTGTATGATGGGCCTATATAATGCTCCATATATAATGGGCCCCATATGATGCTCCAGTATATGATGGGCCCCATGGAAAATGCTCCAGTGTATGATGGGCCACATTTATAATGCTCCAGTGTATGATGGGCCCCATGGATGATGCTCCAGTGTATGATGGGCCTATATAATGCTCCATATATAATGGGCCCCATTTATAATGCTCCAGTGTATAATGGTCCCAGTATATGATGCTTCAGTGTATGATGGGCCACATTTATAATGCTCCAATGTATGATGGGCCCCATGCATGATGCTCCAGTGTATGATAGGCCTAAATAATGCTCAATATATAATGGGCCCCATATAATGCTCCATATATAATGGGCCCCATTTAAAATGCTTCAGTGTATAATGGGCCCTGTATATGATGCTCCAGTGTATGATGGGCCACATTTTTAATGCTCCAGTGTATGATGGACCCCATTTATAATGCTCCAGTGTATGATGGGCCCATATAATGCTCCATATATAATGGGCCACTTATGATGCTCCAGTGTATAATGGGCCCTATCTTTGATGCTCAAGTTCATGATGGGCCCCATTTATAATTCTCCAGTGTATAATGCTCCCCATATATAGCTCCAAACATTAAAAAAAAATGAAATACCTCTCCTCGCTGGGCACTGCTCTACTCTAGACTCCTCAGCGTCGCCATCTTCCAGCTCTCTGCACTTGGACTGTTCAGGCAGAGGGCGTACAGACGTGATGTCATTGCGCACTCTGACCTGAATGTCACTGTCAGGAAACGCGGAAGAGGTCACAGCAGTTGAGCAGGGAGAGATAAGTAGTGCAAGTGCTGGTGCCCTGAGCAAGCAGGGGGGGTCCACTCATGGGCGATGGCACTGGCACAGGGCCCCTCATAGTACGATGGTGTCTCTGACGGCGAGTGGACCCCCCACATCAGAGACACCAGTGTAATATGAGGGGCCCTGTGTCAGTGCAGTCACCCAATAGTGGGCCCCCCTACCTGTTCAGGGCACCGGCACATGGTAGGGTGCGCAAGGTGCTGACACTGGCCCTGGGGGGGTACAGACCAATTAGGGAGGTGGAAAAACTGGCATATGTTGAGGTGTAGGCTGGACGTTCAGCAGCTGCAAATGGAGGAATTGGAGAAGTCGGAGGAAGAGGAGGACAAAGCGAGCCATTGGCTGGCAACCAATGTGTCATCAGGGGAAGGTGGGACAAAATCCTTTGAAACCCATGCATGGTTCATTTTAATGAAGGTGAGATCACCAACATTTTGGGTCGACAGCCGGGTCCTTCTTTTTGTCAGGATTGATCCAGCAGCACTGAAGACTCTTTCTGATAGCACACTACCAGCAGGGCAAGCAAGCTCCTGTAAGGCATAAAGTGCCAATTCAGGCCAGGTGTCCAGTTTACAGGCCCAGTAGTCAAAGGGGAATGAACTGTGAGGGAGAACATCGATAGGGGAGGAGAGGTAATTTTGAACCATAGTTGAAAACTGCTGTCTCTTGTCTGTTGCAATCGATTCAGTATTAACAGTCGTGTGAGCGGTATTCAAGAAATCAGTCCACAACATGGTCTTGAAACGCCTGTCTTCAACACCAGTTCGGTTGTGAGCACCATGAACACCTCTTCCATGTTGCCCAGTACGGCTCGTGGTAGAACCTGCACCGCTGCTGTGTGCTGGGAATGCCGCCAACAAACGGTTTACCAGAGCTGCTTGCTTGTTCGCCAATATTAGCTCTAGGTTTTCCTGTGGCATGATGTTCTGTAATTTGCCTTTATAGCGTGGATTGAGAATGCTGGCCAACCAGTAGTCGTCATCCTTCATAATTTTGGCAATGCAGGGGTCCCTTTTTAGGATCGCAATACATAATCACACATGTGGGTCAATGTTCCAGGTGTCAATGATGCACTGCCAGTGGTGGGTGGAGGAGCACTTTCTGCCAAATCCACATCCCTCCAGTCACGCACAAACCCTGTACCTGACCTTGGCAAGCCAACATTTTCTCTTGCCCCCTGAGAAGCATCCACCTCCCAAAATAATTATACCCCTCATCCTCCTCCTCCTCTTCTTCCTTCACCTCGTCCAGGACAGTTCCCTGAGCAGACAATGCCTGACTGTCATCAAGGCTTCCCTCCTCCTCTTCCACCTCAGCTGCAGACGCCTGATCCTTAATGTGCGTCAAAGTTTGCATGAGCAGACGCATAAGTGGGATGCTCATGCTTATGATGGCGTCGTCTGTGCTTACCAGCCATGTGCATTCCTCAAAACACTGAAGGAAATTACAGAGGTCTTTCAGCTTTGACCACTGCACACCGGACAACTCCATGTCAGCCCTCAAACTGCCTGCCCGTGTATCCTCCCACAAATGCATTACAGCCTGCCTCTGTTCGCACAGCCTCTCAACCATGTGCATGGTGGAGTTCCACCTTGTTGCAACATCGATGATTAGGCGGTGCCTGGGGAGGTGGAGCGATCGCTTTAGCCTCTGCATACTACTGGAGTCTACGGGCGAGCGACAGATGTGCGAGCACAGTCTTCGCACCTTATGGAGCATGGCTGTTAATTCTGGATAATTATTTAGGAAGCACTGCACCACCAGGTTAAAGGTGTGAGCCAGGCAAGGTATGTGTCTGAGATTTGCCAGGGCTATGGCCTCCACAAAATTACGTCCATTATCACTGACTACCTTGCCTGGCTCAAGATGTAGACTACCCAGCCATGACTCAGTTTCTCGCTGCAAGTAGTTGGCCAGTACCTCCGCAGTGTGTCTGTTGTCGCCTAAAGACATCATCTTTAAAACAGCCTGCTGACGCTTACCACTAGCTGTTCGATAGTGGGACGCCTCGTGTGCAACACTGGCAGCTGCAGATGGAGTGCTCGTGCGACTGCGCTCTGTCGATGAGCTTTTGCTTCTGGAGGAAGAGGAGGGTCGAACGCCTATAGCCAACTATTTCCTATACAGTGGGCTAGGCAGCACTGTCCCACAGCCGCTGTCCCTGTGGAGCCTGCATCCACCACATAAACCCAGTGCGCAGTGATGGACACGTAACGGCCCTGGCCATGCCTACTGGCGCATTCATCTGTTGTGAGGTGCACCTTTCCACTCACTGCTTGTTTGAGTGCATGGACAATGCGGTCTTTCACATGCAGGTGGAGGGCAAGAATGGCTTTTCTAGAAAAGAAGTGCCAACTGGGTAGGTCATAGCGTGGGACAGCATAGGCCATGAGCTCTCAGAACGCTGCGCTTTCAACCAAACGGAAGGGTATCATCTCTAATGAGATCAGTTTGGCAATGTAGGCCAGTGTACACGGATGAGAGGATGAGTACTTTCTTGTCCTACTCAGAGTGTCTGCTAGGGTGCGCTGCACTTGAGAGCTGCATATTGGGGAACTAGCGTTGGACATGATGGACTGAGAGGGGGTTGGTGATGGTGATGGTGGTGGTGTTGATGGCCTAGATTCAGTCTTTCGTTGCAAAAATATTGTGATTCCCTGACTGCTTTGGCTTTGCGCCGACACCTCAACATTTCTTGCTGGTGGTGTGCTTACCGGTGGGCTTAAAGTGGGGGAAGCGATGTAGCGTTGCTGGCTACCTTCAGTCGGAGCAGGTGCACATGTGCCTGAGGTTTTGTAGTCCGTCCACGCTTTCAAGTGCATGGTGATTATATGTCTAAGCATGCAACTGGTATTCAAATTTCGGAGATTTTTCCCTCGGTTAAAGTTCCTTCCGCACTTCTTATAGATAACCTTTGCCTCATCAATAGGATTTTGGTCAAAAAAATGCCACACTGCACAAGTCCTACTATGGTATAAATTTTCAGGGCTTGCACGCTGTGCTTATTTGACCATCTGGCCCAGCTGTCCTGCAACTCTTTTTGTTTGTTTAACACGTTTTTGGACAGCTACGGGCCTGCCAGATAAACACTGCTGCGATGTCGATGCCTGCTGCGGATCCTTCTCCTCTTCTGAGGTATTATCAGCGGCACCCTCTTCCCCCAATGGATGCCAATCCGGGTCAACAACTGAGTCATCCATTCCCTCCTCTTCAATTTCAGCTGCACCTTCCTCTGTGTCACCGTGTAAGGTGGTATAGTAAGCGGGAAGGGGCACCTGATTTTCATCAGGGTCAGATTCTGGCTCAGTAGACTGCTAGGGCAATGTAGTGCTCTGGGTCAATGTACCAGCAGGAATCATCTAGCAGTGGCTGTGCATCACTGCACTACATGTCAGATTCATCTTGGACTGGGAAATTCAGGATTTGATTTGATAACCAAGGCATGGTATGTGAAAAGAGCTCCATGGAGTAATCTAAAGTGTGGCCTGCCACATTCTTCACTTTTGGTGGGGGTGAAGGACACAAGGAAAGGTATTGTTCCTGACCAGGAGCCTGCACTGACAACTGCACTGACAAAAACTGTTCCTGATGCTCCGGCTTTAAAAGTGGTTTACCTACTCCCAGAAAAGGGAGCCTTCCAGGCCTTCTTGAGCCAGACGATGATGCAGGCTAAACACCTCCTGCCTTAGGTGCTATTGTGCTTTTAGCACTACCAGCAGATGCACCACCATCAGTACCAACTGGCCCCTCCGCCCACGTCCGTGGCCTCTTCCACCATACTTCCTCATGTTTGCGAAAATGTACCAAAAATACCAGCAGATATATGGTACTGTATCAGAAGCGTACAGCTGTACACGGTGAAGGGGAACATTTCAATCTCCATATATATTTCAGGAGTCACACACAGACGCTCTCAGGCTCAGTATGGATTAGACAAGAATCTAAAAAGCTGAAAAAGGGTACGTAACACAAGCGACAGCTGTATACAGTCTAGGGGTAATTGAAAAACCCCCGTAAATAATCAGGAGTCACACACAACGCTTCAGCTCAGTATGGATTAGACAAAATCTAAAAAGCTGAAAAAGGTTACTGTATCACAAGCGTACAGCTGTATACAGTGTAAGGGTAATTGTAAATCTCCGTATATATTTCCGGAGTAACACACAGATGCTTATAGCTCAGTATGGATTAGACCACAATATAAAAAGCAGAAAAAGGGTACTGTATACACAACGTACAGCTGTATACAGTGTTTGGGTAATTTAAATTTCCGAATATTCCGGAGAAACACACAGAACGCTCAAAAGGCTCAGTAAAGAAATTAACCAAATAAAAAGCAGAAAAAGGGTAATTATCACCAGTACCAGGTGTAAAATAGTATAGTGAAAAAAATTGTAAAAACTTCATATATATTTCAGGAGTCACACACAGACCTCTCACCATGTTTTAAA